>JBBGZY010000513.1:2580000-3105000 GCA_037952925.1 Lithobates clamitans
TTGCTGTATTACACAGAGGTTGTGAACTATTGCTGTTTCTTAAATACAAGTCTATGAATTGGCTGATTCATTGAAAACAATGCACCATCATGTGTGGCAGATATCCAATGCTTAACAAGAGTTACGCAGAGAGGGAGCAACCTGAAATGATTATTCTACTCTGCCTCTCATGATTAGGCTACAAATCTCTATATTTACTACAATTTACCCCGATCTACAGTGCTGAGATAAGAGGAGTGGCTGCATGGACCTGACTGTCAGTTTTCACTGTTTCTGCTGTCCTTCCTACTCAAGCTAAAAGAAGAAGAGTCACAGCTGTGAAGAGGAAACTGTTTTTACAGTGCTTTGTGTAGCCTGTTTAAGCCTGTCCAATACACAGGAGAAGAGGATGTGGACTGCTTGAACTTCTGTGAATGTTGGGAAAAACTGTTGGGAAGAACTGAGCATTGTGGGAGATGTAGTTCTTTTACACAATAAGTTTGCTTTGCAAACTGGGAGGAATGAACTACAAATCCCAGGGGCACTGGAGCTCTAGGGGAAAGGGGACAAAGATTGTTTAAGGGCAAAGAGAGAGGGGTATAAGAAGGACATTCTGAGAGGCAGACTGTGTATCAGGTTGCTTGCAGGCTGCTTACTACTGCATCTGAGTGGAGAGAGACGCTGCAGTAGACAATCCCTACTACCAGCTCACTGTCTGATTGTCGGGGAGAACACTGTGGATGCTGATTTTTTGCTACTAATGAGGAACAGAAAAAGATCAGCTGCCATCACAGTAGTTAGTGAGAGGCCACTGGCCAACTGCCACTACACCTAGAAAAAGGGAAACAGTGCTGCCTGCGTGTCTGGGGGAAATTTATCCTGCAGGTCAGCAGGGAAAGAGGTTTAATATAGACAGAATTTTATTGTGATACTACCACCTTTAGGCAGGATTGCCCCTAGTATAGAGTTTAGGGGTTATTCCATGTTCCACCTGTTTGTTACAAGTCAAATATTTTATTTACCATTTTTCTACAAATATATTGTGCAATTACTACAATTTCTATTGTTTTAAACTGTTGAGGTGTTGTATATATTTGCAATAAATATTTCCCCTTCAGCGTGTGACAGAGAGTGTGGTGTCACTTGCAGAGTCGTGGGCACAGAGAACAGGGAACCCAAGAAAACAACTGCTCCTTTGGGGGTAAGCACTACAATAACAATTATATGTGTAGCACCCTGGTGTTTAGGCAGGGTTGTTAACAAATTTAGTTTGCCAGGTAGTAATTGTCCTGGCTAATTTTTAGAAGATCCACTGATTTCCCTCTAATTCTGGAATTGCTGCACCTTTACTCTTCTGTCACTAGGTGGCACTGTGGCTGGTGACATTAGATCGACAAGGTCATAGCAAGGTCAGATTATGAATTAATGGGGTGTCTCAGCATATTGGCTGGAGTTTCTTTAGTCACTTGGCCTGCTGGGAGAGCCTATTTATTTGGGTGGAGTCAGTTGATCGGGGGGTTCTGTGCCACCTTGACGGCTGTCTAGGTGGATGTGTGTTATGTCGCCCCAGTTTGCTAGGCCGGAAGCCAGAGGCCTATTTCGAGGACACTTGGCTGCTAGGCTGCCTGGGGCCTATCCAGGAGCAGGAGATGCAGCGTAGGGTTGGGACTTCAGGATTGGAGTCCAACCGAGTTGCGAAGGTTCAGCCGGATGGGGAACCTGTTGTGGTTGGAGATAAAGGGGAAGCAGTCGCCACTAAGGGACCATCCACCTTATTACCGGAGACTACTGTGAGTAAGCTTGAACAAGTACCAGAGCAGTCTTCTTACCAGCCGGGGACGGTGAAGAAGTGGGAAAGCTTCAGCGAGTGCCAAGCCAGGGACCCAGCAGGTAAGCGGGGGTGTTGCTTGAAGAGTATAGCTGTGTAAGAGCTCAGAAGATCCGGTGATGAAGGGGATCTGGAAGTCTAGTGAGAGACTGGGAGCTCAGTGAGTGAAGACCTACAGTGGGATACTGTGAGATAAGAGACAAACTATTCTGTGTTACCAAGAGTTATGTACAACTACTTTTAGTGACTGTTACAAGTTCAGTTACCATAAGAGACAGCGGTCCTACCTATACAGATGTGGCATCCGGCTGGAGGCCTTTCCCTGTATAGCTGTTTACCTATAGTGTCTCGGAGTCTATCAATTAACATTATATCTACCCAAGGGTCTACCGGCCCTAACCCGCTCTCCCACAGTTCTTATTAAGAGACAATAAATCTCTTGCATTGCACCCACTATGCCTAGTAACCCACTCTACAAAGAAGGATGTCAGCTCTCCCTGACTCCCCATCATGCCCCTAGAGGTCCGGGAGGTTGCTACATATGGAAGGGCAAGCAGGTTAAAAATTGAAATTTACAAAGTTACATTAAAAATGAAGAAAAGGCAAACACTGCAATAATAATGCTAAATACTTGTCTACTAAAAATACTGTATGTTTACTTTAATTATAAACATTTAACACCAGTTTACACTAGGGCTGATGGTAAATATATCAATAATACAATAGACAGAACCATTCATTTCATATTATGCTTAAGCTTTATGAAGAATTTGTTATTCACTATATTTAAAGGGTCCATATTCATAATAGTTGACATCTTAATAGAAACATTGCATTTCTTTTATAGACTGAACAAAGTTTACTCTAGCTCCGTTTATTGACATGACAGGTGGACTGGGAGCCATAAAGATTTCTGGAAAGTAAAAAAACACACCCTGGAAGACAAGAACGTTTTTAGTTTCAAGAAATATTCTTTGGGCAACCATATTTCCTTCTTTTTAAACTCTAAGAAAGTTGCATTGTGTAATTTTATCTAGGAAAGACTGCACCAATATACTTGAGAAATTAAGTCGCAGGTTGTTCATTTACAAGCCTATTGTTGTCAGGAATGAGCAAGCACAAGTGACTGTTCAATGTCAAATGCAGCTCATAAATGGGAAACAATAAGTTACTAGACCAGCACAGGAGGCTTTTTGAGACTCTCACAAGCCAAGAGTTTTGCCAGAGGACAAAAATCAGCATGTTATATGTTCATCCTCCATATTTCAGCTGATGTCTATGTAAATGCATCTAGATTAAATGATGATGGGCATCTGAAGTATATCACAACCTAAAGAATGGAACTAGAAGGTATACAGCCTAAAATATCTACTCAATGTAAAAATTTATGAGGAAATTTTTCTTCTGAGTTTTGTGTAAACGAATAGATTACCTCTAATGATATTTCTCCTAGCTTGGGTGGCAACTGTGTAAGGTAATAATCCTAGTTTCATTCATGCTGGATATTGCTGTCAGTACAGAACTTCTGTATGTAAAGACCACTCTCCACCCTTGACTTTGTTCATGCCCCGTCTTAGGATACTGAGGCAAGGACATGAGTGTCACATATGCCCCATACGCTGAAGTGCTGGATATTTCTCTGGGCCCAGTGGAAAATTGTGGTGATGGAGGAGTGCACGGAATGAAAGTATAAGCAGCATGTTGGCCCTTTAATGCTGCAAAGCTGTAAGTTTTCATTTTTTTAATATAGTTTAGTTTTCATTAATAGCCTGTATGATATCTCTAATTTCATGCTTTTGTAGACAAGTGACATAATTACCAAAAAAGCAGCAAAGTAATCTTATCTTTTTGCAGAAGCCCTGAAAGGGTTTTGCTCCAGGATACCAAAGGAGTAAAACTGAAAAGGGGTTGTGTTTTTATTCTAGTTGTTAATGTTGACTTAGTAAAATGATAATATGTGTATAATATATTTTTATAGATTTTAGATGGTGTGCCTTAAAAGTCAAACTTCAGAAAAAAAATGTCTTCTGACTTTTGCTGTGCAAAAAAATAGGTACCTTTAATGATGGTTCTTGTAGGTTAAGATTGCTGCTGTGTAAGGTTGTGGCTAAGAGTTGCAGGTCTTGTCCAGTGAAAGGTTCCTGTCATTTACCTTTCTTTTCCACTCGCTTTTGACCATAAAATGCCTTGTATTCTGTTCACAAAATACAAGGCGTGCTGTGGATCGACAGAGGTACCATCTGTCCCCTTGTCCATTTACAAAACTTCTTGTATTCCATGAAGCAAAGTGGCAAATTGTCTTTTTCAGTTTCTCCTCCACCAGGCTTGGTGTGCCTTATGTGGTCTGATTTTGTTTGTGTGATACTAAGTCTAGCCAGTCAACAGTGGTAGGATACTGGGTGATACAAGACAGTTAGCCTAAAGGGACATGAATTATAAATCTGATTTTGCTGATAGGCTGTATGATCCTGTTGAAGATTGACAATGAATGGCTGAACAGTAGTAGTAACGAGCTTGGGCATGTTCAGATGCTTTTCCTAACCCATTTTCCAAGCCCTTCAGGAAGCTGCCACCTGTAATGGGCCAATCATTTGCGGCAGGAGCATTCCCCGCTCCACAGCCATGCATATACAAGGGGCAGGTATACGTGGGGCTGCAGGTCAGGGAATGCCTTGGCCACAGTTGATTGGCCCTATACAAGTGATAGCTTCCTTGTGGACTCAACCACATGGGTTCAGAAGAGCAACTAAACATGCAAGAGCTAATCTCTAATGGAAGGACCAGCTAATCAAAATAACTTCTTTAACAATCCACATACCTTGCTGTACGCATAAGCACAGTATACCTCCTAAGCTGAAAGTATCTTTCTTTTCTTCTTTAAACTTTTTTTGACCATTCATCAGATACCTTGAGCTGTAGTAAAAATAAAATATTTAAACGTGGAAACTGAAAATAAATATTCAGAACAAATCACCATGGAACAGAAAGCACATTGTTTAATTTTGTCTTCCATCAGCAACAGGCTGAACTCCACAGCTGTGCTCATTTACTTCTATGCATGGGGTGCTTGTCTATGGGAACCAGCTGAGTCTATGTTCTTACCTTGTGTAACTATAAGTGACATTTCCCATGCAATGTAAAACATGAATGTCTGCAGTTTCCTATGAAGCAGAACCTGCTCCTTTAGTAAGCATCAGGGAATTTAATGGATTACCTCATGTTAACCAGTTACAGCCCCTGCTGGTCTTGAACATGTTTAAATATCAGTATTTATATCAAATTTAGGTTTCAACTAGGTTTGTCATTATGTAAGAGAGTTTGACATAAACTGTATGGTTTTAGTGTGCACGAAGGCCCAAGGGAAGGAGGTTCTTTACAGTGATGCCACGTACACACGATCGGACATTCCGACAACAAAATCCATTAATTTTTTCTGACGGATGTTGGCTCAATCTTGTCTTGCATACACACGGTCACACAAATCTTGTTGGAAATTCTAAATGTCAAGAACGTGGCGACATACAACACATACGACAAGCCGACAAAAATTAAGTTCAATAGCCAGTGTGGCTCTTCTGCTTGATTCCGAGCATGCGTAGAATTTTGTGCGTCAGGAATTGTGTAAACACGATCGTAATTTACGACAACGGATTTTGTTGTTGGAAAATTTGAGATCCAGATCTCAAATTTTCTGTGACGGAAATTTTCGATGGAAAATGTCCGATGGAGCCTACACACGGTCGGAATTTCCAACAACAAACTCCCATCGAACATTTTCCTTCGGAAAAGCCGACTGTGTGTACAGGGCATTAGAGTGGTTAAAAAATAACTCCAAGCCAAAAATGTTATCCTTTTTTTTTCAACAGGTTGGAAAAGCATAACACTTTCCTGACGCCAACATGGCAGCATACATTTGATATAGCTCCGCCCCTATATCCACCCACAGGACCTGTGTGGATAAAAGTCTGACTGAGAGCTACCTCCCCCACTCTCCTTTTTGTCCTCACAGATCAACACCTATGGACCGTTACACTCAGAATAAGCTCTTACCTGCCGACCACGTCGGAGTCCGTCAGGGTTCAGCCACTCCCAAATGCAGCCCCATACACCAACATAATGGGGAGCCCCTTCTGGTGGTCTTTTGGGGCCGAGGTGTTCTCTAATTAGAGACGACAATCCTCTTGTGACGTGTCTGCTGTGGAGTCCGGATCAAGCAGCTGGGACAGCATGGCATCTATCGAGTTCTGTCACAGGTTTGACTTTCTTTCCAAATTGAACATTCCTTTGTGTCTTTTCGCTATCTCTCTCTCATTTTACTACAGTATATTGTTATTTTAATGATTGATATTGAGCCCTGCAGCTTCTCTATCCCTCCCGATAGCTCCCCAAGGCGTACGCGTGGCTTTTCTCTCCCTTTAGCCCAGCCGCGTCAGCCTCAAGCTGTCCCCCTCTTTAGCACATGTGCGGTGGTCTCCGGCAGCCATTTTTCTTCCCGTCATTCCTTGGATGACATCATCCTCCTGGCCCAAGACCAAGACCTTTTGCGGACGCAGAAGGAGCTCCTGCTCTCCACCTTACTGACATTCGGCTAGATAGTCAACTATCAAAAAAGCCAACTAGAACCTACACACAATATGGTCTACTTAGGGGCCCAGTTCAATACTCAGACAGCCACAGTTTCTTTGCCTCTTCAGAAACTCCCCCAAATCAGGGAAAAGTTCCAACAGGCATTGGCTGCGCCAGTGATGTCAGCATCCCAGTGCATGAGTCTTCTCGGGACCATGGCTTCATGTATCCCAATGATCCCCTGGGCTCACAGGAAACTCAGAGTTTTCCAACAGGGCTTACTGATATAGTGGAAGAGGATTCTTCTAGCCCAGCCAATCATGATCACCAGCCGGATGTGCCAGAATCTCTTGTGGTGGACAAGACAAAAAACACTAGTACAGCATCATCCATTAGGGCCACAGCCATAGATCATTGTTACCACAGATGCCAGCTCAGCAGGGTGGGGTGCCACCTGCGAACAACTCAAGATAAAGGGCAGATGGGAATTTCTCACTCAGGGCCTAGTTTCCAATATTCTGGAACTTCAAGCAGCATTCATGGCGTTAGCTACCTTGCTGCCTTACATACAGGGTTGCTCAGTCCTGCTTCGTCTGGACAACACAGCAGCAGTGTCCTATATATGGTGACAAGGCGGGACGCACAGCCAATCCCTCTTGAGAGAGGTGGAACCTATCATGACACTGGCACAACAATATCTCCCAGATTTGGGGGCCATATGTCTTCCAGCCTGTTAGAACTTGGAAGCAGATCGCCTATCCAGACAATTCAAGGATCGCAACGAATGGTCCCTTCACCCAAAGTGGGGGTGTCCGCAACTGGATCTTTTTGCCTCATCAACCAACTGCAAGGTGAGCCAGTTCCTCTTACGTTACCCTCATCCATTAGCAGAGGGGACGGACGCCTTGACCCATCCTTGGGTTGCACAACTGGCCTATGCCTTCCCTCCAATTTCTCTAATTATGAAATTCCTGAAGAGATTGTTGGCAGAGAATCTGACAGTCATTGCTACCCTACTGGCCACACAGGCCATGGTTCTCTCTGGCTATGGATCTCAGCGTGTGCCCACCAATCACTCTGCCAGTGACTCCTCATTTCCTGTCGCAAGGAGATATCCTACATCCGCAACCATCACGACTGGCCTTAGTGGTGTGGAGATTGAAAGGCAGGGGTTACAAGAGTTAGGATGTTCTCCAGGGGTTATTAGGACTTTACAGAATTCCAGAAAGGGGTCAACCAATGCCATCAAATCCAGAATATGGGATAGATTCACAAGCTTTGAAGCTGGACGTCAGTTCGACCCTAGTGACCCAAATGTGTCTCAAATACTCTTTCCTGCAATGCTGATTGGATTTGGGGCTCAGCCTAAGTTCACTTAAGGTGCAGATTTCAGCCATCTCGGCTTTTACCCAAAATAAATGGGCAGCAAACCTGCTGGTGGAACGCTTCATGAGAGCGGTACTTAGACTACACCCTCCCAAGAGAAATAGGTTCCCCCAATGGGACCTGGCAGTAATCCTCAATTTTCCTACAAACCCTCATTGTGCTCCGACAGAAGACATGTCCCATGTGCACTATGGGTTATAACTTCAGGGGGAAGGGTGTCGGAACTCCAAGCATTGGAGCAGCCAAACCATATTCTTCCCAGACAGGGTTATGCTGAGACCATTGGATCACTTTGTCCCAAAAGTGGCATCGGTATTTCACCTCTCCAGTGAATGGGTGCTTCCAGCCTTCCAAGCAGAAGCAGATGCTGGCCTGCACAAGTTGGACATTCCCAAAGTCCTCAAATCTCCAGGCTACTTCTGCATTCAGACGTTCTGACAGACTTTTCATTATACCTTCCGGAAAATTTGAAAGGAAAGAGGCCTCGGCCAGAATCATCTCGGCCTGGATAGTAAAAACTATTTACCGGGTATATAGAGCGGCCAGGAAGGACCCTCCGGAGGTGGTTAGAGCTCACTCAAGCAGGGCGATGTCTTTTTCTTGGGCTGTCTCTGGAGGCTGTCTGCAAAGCGGCTAGCTAGTCATCCCATTATACGTTTTTGAAACAATACAGGGTGGATCCAGCAGCTCTTACTACAGTAGAGTTTGGGAGGAAAACTATACAAGCATCTATGTCTATTGTTAAATAAAGACTAAGTTTGCAGCATTAAACCCTCCCTCTCAAAAGCTCATTATTTATCATATGTATGCTGCCATGTTGGCGTCAGGAAAATGGAAAATTGTATCAAATACTTACCGTAATTTTCCTTTCCTGATGCCAATACATGGCAGCATACAAACCCTCCCTCTGATCTTTGTGCTTTATATGGAGAATGGGGGAGGTAGCTCTCAGTCAGACTTTTATATAGCTTAACAGGTTCTGTGGGTGAATATAGGGGTGGAGCTATATCATATGTATGCTGCCATGTATTGGCATCAGGAAAGGAAAATTACGGCAAGTATTTGATACAATTTACCATTTTTTATCAGGATTTTCATTTTTGCCTGTGGTACTTTTCCTCTCAGTTCCTGTTCTGGTTTCCATATTGTCACTGGAACAGGAAGTGTAAAGAAATCTACCATGTGGACATATGCAGCAATTAAACAAACTGTTGGAGATTCTAGCCCTTCGCAATTCTGCTACAAAAAAGTATTTATTGAGTCTTTCTTAGAGATATTTCTCTTCATTTCCTGTCCCATTGACATTAATAAGGAGATATCTTACCAACTGGTCTGCAGTAAATATTTACCTAAGACTTCCCCATTCTCTAGAGATTTAAATAAATAAATAACCGGAGCTCGACTCTCAGGATGTTCTACTGCATAAATTAAAAATATATATATATTTCTTTAATCTAGAAAACTGACTGGCTTTGTGGTAATGAGAGAGGATTTTTTCCCTCAAGGCCGGTTTACACTGGTCTGACATGCGCTCCGACTTCAAGAGAACAAGTTGCATGACATGTCAAAATCAATGGTTCCCTATGAGAGCCGTCTAAAATGGTCCGACTTGTGACGGTCCGACTTTGAAAAAAGGTTCCTGCACTAGTTTGGTCCAACTTGGGCGCAATTTCAGCCCATTGATTTGAATGGAAGTCGCATCCAAGTCGGATCATCATCTTAACTAATCTGACTTGTGGCATGCGACTAGGGGTGCATCGAAATTTCAGCCACCGAAACCCTATTAGATTGTAAGCTCTTCTGAGCAGGGCCCTCTTAATCCTATTGTATTGTATTGTATTATAACTGTATTGTCTCCCTTTTATATTGTAAAGCGCTGCGTAAACTGTTGGCGCTATATTAATCCTGAATAATAATAATAATAATATCGGCCGAAAATGGCCCTTTTGGCAAAAAGCCGAAAGAGAATTCTTGCCGATACTGGCGCTAAAAAAAGCAGCAGGGTCATCCCGCCGGGTGCCGCACATGTTTCATCCCGCGCGCCCCTCAGAGTCTTCCCTCCCTCCTCCTCACACTCCTGTCCTACACAGCCTCCCTAGTGCCTGGTAATAAATGTCACGCTCACACGCTGTGTGTCAGAGATCTGAATCGCCGTGCAGCCGATGTAACGATGTCCCGCCTCCTAGACCGCCTCTTGTGATAGACGGCACTCTGATCCAGTGCTAGGAATCATTGTGCCGTGTGTCATAGGAGGTGGGACATCGGCTGCACAGCGATTCAGATCCAGCTCTGACACACAGCGTGTGAGTGTGACATTCATTACCAGGCATTAGGGAGGCTGTGTAGGACAGGAGTGAGAGGAGGAGGGAGGGGAGACTCTGGGGGGTGTACCGGGATGAAACTGGCGATTCAAATCTGACACACAGTGTGACATCGCATTAACAGGCACTGGGGAGGCTGTACATGATGGTCACTGGCAGGCTGCACATGATGGGCACTGACAGGCTGCAGAACATGGGCACTGGCAGGCTGTACATGATGGGCACTGGCAGGCTGCAGAACATGGGCACTGGCAGGCTGTACATGATGGGCACTGGCAGGCTGCAGAACATGGGCACTGGCAGGCTGTACCTGATGGGCACTGACAGGCTGCAGAATATGGGCACTGGCAGACTGTACATGATGGGCATTGGCAGGCTGCAGAACATGGGCACTGGCAGGCTGTACATAATGGGCAATGGCAGGCTGCAGAACATGGGCACTGGCAGGCTGTAAATGATGGGCACTGGCAGGCTGCAGAACATGGGCACTGGCAGGCTGTACATAATGGGCACTGGCAGGCTGCAGAACATGGGCACTGGCAGGCTGTAAATGATGGGCACTGGCAGGCTACAGAACATGGGCACTGGCAGGCTGCACATGATGGGCACTAGCAGGCTGTACATGATGGGCACTGGCGGGCTGCATGCCATGGGCACTGGCGGGCTGCTGCATCTGATGGGCACGGGCATTGGTGAGGCTGCATGGCATGGGCACTGGCGGGCTGCTACATATGGACGCAGGCACTGGCGAGGCTGCATGACGGGCACGGACAGGCTGCTACAACTGACTGGTAGGCTGCATCTGACAGGCACTTGTGAAGCTGCATTTGATGGACACTGGTGAGGCTGCATTGATCTCCTGTACCACGTCTGCAGTCTCTGACCATCTCCTGTACCATGTCCCCAGTGTCTGACCATCTCCTGTAATGTGTCTGCAGTCTCTGACCATCTCCTGTACTGTGTCTGCAGTCTCTGACCATCTCCTGTACCATGTCCGCAGTCTCTGACCATCTCCTGTACCATGTCCCCAGTCTCTGACCATCTTTTGTAGCATGTCTGCAGTCTCTGACCATCTCCTGTACCATGTCCCTAGTCTCTGATCATCTCCTGTAATGTGTCTGCAGTCTCTGACCATCTCCTGTACCATATCTGCAGTCTCTGACCATCTCCTGTTCATGTCCCCAGTCTCTGACCATCTCCTGTAATGTGTCTGCAGTCTCTGACCATCTCTTGTACCATATCCGCAGTCTCTGACCATCGCCTGTACCATGTCCCCAGTCTCCGACCATCTCCTGTACCATGTCCCCAGTCTCTGACCATCTCCTGTACCATGTTCCCAGTCTCTGACCATCTCCTGTACCATGTCCCCAGTCTCTGATCATCTCCTGTAATGTGTCTCTGACCATGTCCTGTACCATGTCCCCAGTGTCTGACCATCTTCTGTAATGTGTCTGCAGTCTCTGACCATCTCCTGTACCATGTCCACAGTCTCTGACCATCTCCTGGCCATGTCCCCAGTCTCTGACCATCTCCTGTACCATGTCCCCAGTCTCTGACCATCTCCTGTACCATGTCCCCAGTCTCTGACAATCTCCTGTACCATGTCCCCAGTCTCTGACCATCTCCTGTACCATGTCCCCAGTCTCTGACCATCTCCTGTACCATGTTCCCAGTCTCTGACCATCTCCTGTACCATGTCCCCAGTCTCTGATCATCTCCTGTAATGTGTCTCTGACCATGTCCTGTACCATGTCCCCAGTGTCTGACCATCTCCTGTAATGTGTCTGCAGTCTCTGGCCATCTCCTGTACCATGTCCACAGTCTCTGACCATCTCCTGTGCCATGTCCCCAGTCTCTGACCATCTCCTGTACCATGTCCCCAGTCTCTGACCATCTCCTGTACCATGTCCCCAGTCTCTGACATCTCCTGTACCATGTCCCCAGTCTCTGACCATCTCCTGTACCATGTCCCCAGTCTCTGATCATCTCCTGTACCATGTCCCCAGTCTCTGATCATCTCCTGTACCATGTCCCCAGTCTCTGACCATCTCCTGTACCATGTCCCCAGTCTTTGACCATCTCCTGTAATGTGTATGCAGTCTCTAACAATCTCCTGTACCATGTCCCCAATCTCTGACAATCTCCTGTACCATGTCCCCAGTCTCTGACAATCTCCTGTACCATGTCCCCAGTCTCTGACCATCTCCTGTATAAAAATATTTTTTAAGAACAGTCACTTTTGGTTTCGGTGCTGTTTCGGTATCGGTTTCAGTTTTCGGGATCAAAGGAAGATTTATTTTCTGTATCAGTTTCGGCCACAAAAACCCATTCGGTGCATCCCTACATGCGACTTGTGCTCTTAGATCAAGTGTATGCAATGTTAGCAATGTAAAATCTCCTAAAAAAACGACATGGGGTCCCCTCCCAAATCCATACCCTTTGAGTCAGGTATAGATCTTGAGGGGGAATCCCATGCCAAAATGTAAAACAAAAAAAACGGTATGGGGCCCCCCCAAGACTATGCCAGACCCTTCGGTCTGGTATGAATTTTGAGGGAAAACCCCGCGAAAAAAAGAACGACGTGGGGCCCCCACCTCCTGAACCATACCAGGCCACATGCCCTCAACATGTTGCCATGTGTTGATGGGGACAAGGGCCTCTCCCCCACAACCCTGGCCAGTGGTTCTGGGGGTCTGCGGGCAAAGGGCTGATCGGAATATGAAAGCCCCCTTTTTCCCAGAATCCCGTCCCCCCATGTGAATGAGTATGGGGTACATTTTACCCCTACCCATTCACCAAAAAAAAGCAGTGTAGTGTTACAAAAAAACAAGAGATGGTTTTTGACAAGTCCTTTATTAAAAATGAAAAATGTCCCCCGTCAAAGCTCCAGTGTCATTTTTTTTTTTTGTTGGCGTGGGGTTTCCCCTCAAAATCCATAGCAGACCGATGGGTCTGTAGTTCGTCTTTGATAACATTTGGTGACCACTTCTTTACTCTTTAGGCAATTTATCAAAAGTGTCAGTACTCAACAGTCCCTTATAATCAGACCAGCCTCTCCAAAGCTCTGCAGCCTTTAGTACAGGTGCTTGGTCCAACAGAAGCCAGATAATAAAATTGTTAAAGGGGTCTTCCAGATTCCGGTAAGCCCCCTGCCCGCAAACCCCCACAGCCACCGGGCAAGGGTTGTGGGGATGAGACCCTTGTCCCCATCAACACGCAGACAAGAGCATGTGGCCTGGTACGGTTCAGGAGGAGTGCCGCTCTATCGCCCCCCCATTTTTTCTGCGGCCTGCCAGGTTGCATGCTCAGGCCCTTTGAGTCTGGTATGGATTTTGAGGGGGAATCCCATGCCAAAATGTGAAAAAAAAAAACCTGTATGGTGTCCTCCCCAAGACCATGCCAGACCCTTCGGTCTGGTATGGATTTTGAGGGAAAACCCAGCGAAAAAAAAAACGACATGGGGCTCCCCACCTCCTGAACCATACCAAGCCACATGCCCTCAACATGTTGCCATGTGTTGATGGGGACAAGGGCCTCTTCCCCACAACCTTGGCCGGTGGTTGTGGGGGTCTGCGGGCAAAGGGCTGATCGGAATATGGAAGCCCCCTTTTTCCCCGTAAAAAGTACAGGTGCTTCTGAAAGTAGATCAGTGCATGTGAGTAGAGTAGCAAATTGTTGTACATGCAGCACTTATTTACGCTGCAGGTTCCAGCTGAGATTGCTGAAAGAAGGAGGGGGGAAATTGGTTGGCCTGGTTGGCCACGTTTTGGGCACTCTGCAGATGCTTATGTTCAGTTGCCATTATTCACACATTCATCATGTAATGTTTCAATCTGCCCTTTCATACAGCTTACTAACAGCAATATTAAGGATTTGAATAGATAAAGTGTGTTTAGAGTGTCTCTCCCATTTGGGCCTTGCTTTGGACTGTGCATGTGCTATGGGCCCAAGGATTTAAGCTGTCTGCTGTAGTAGACATCTGGAGGTAGTTTGGTTTGAAGGAATCGTTTTGCTGAAGAATGTCGCAGAGGAGCTGGGTAGAAGCTACTGCTGGACATTGTAAGATATATATATCACCTACCAATCTAAATATATTTGAACACTCTTAAGCCTTGTACACGTGGGCCGAATGCTGGACGACATCGGCCAGTTCAATAAAAACCGGCGGACAGTTTGCCCATGTGTATGGCAGCCAGTCCAACAGAAGCCGAATAGTAAAACTCCCACAGCCACCGGGCAAGGGTTGTGGGGATGAGACCCTTGTCCCCATCAACACGCAGACAAGGCCATGTGGCCTGGTACGGTTCAGGGGGGGGCACTCTCTCGCCCCCCCATTTTTCCTGCGGCCTGCCAGGTTGCATGCTCAGATAAGGGTCTGGTATGGATTTTGGGGGGGACCCCCACGCCATTTTTTTTTACATTTTGGTTCCCTTTAAAATCTATACCAGACCTGATGGGCCTGGTATAGTTTTTGGGGGGGACCCCAAGTCATTTTTCTTCTTTACATTTTGGCGTGGAGCTCCCCTTAATATCTAAACCAGATCTAAAGGGCCTGGTATGGACGGGGGGGGGGGGGGGACTCATGCCGTTTTTTTCAATTATTTTTTATGTATATTGCGGGGATCCAGTAATACATTACAGCCGTGTGCAATTTAAAATTAAATTTTTTCCTTTAGAAATGTAATTTTGCTGCGATACTGTTATACACATGGGAAAGATGCGCTTTACATGCACTTTACAGGCAGACTAAGGGGAACCCCCAGGCACGATATTTAAAGGAATATTTCATTTTTATTGTTTGACTTTAAACATTATTAAAATCACTGCTCCTGAAAAAACAGCCATTTTAAAAACTTTTTTTTGCATTGATACATGCCCCTAGGGCAGTACCCGCCTCCCCATAAACTTTTTATGCCAAAAACTGCATATAAGCCTTTACAATTAACACTTTTGATTTTTCAAGTTTGTGTCCCATAGACTTTAATGATGTTCATATGTCCGCACTAATTTTTTGTCTGTTCACATGTTCTTGTGTGAACCAAATCAGGGGGTGTTCGGCTCATCCCTACTTAATTCTAATAATCAAAAATGCATGTGCAATCAAAATTAGTTCATAAGTAGTTGATAGTAGATGTGTAACAATCAGGTGTAGAAAAAAAACATCAATTATTATAACATGTAGTTCACAACTGCTTCCACCATCTGTAATCCACCAAGAGTGTGCCCCAGCCTCTCACCTCCAATGAAGACCCCAGCGAGTCTAGTAGCGCTTCTGATAATTGAGATCTTTAATGGCGGTTTCCGTTCCACTCATCTCCTTAGAGCACTAGACCAGGCAAAGTTGGGAAGATATATATATAGACCAGGCAAAGTTGGGAAGATATATATATATATATATCTATACAGTGTTCTTAGTGTTCTCCCACTGTGCAAATACTCCTTGTTACTCTCATTCACTCTCCTCCATTTAAGACAATAATTCAATAAAGTCAATTTATTTATAGCAGCAAACTTACATTTAAAATCTGCACAATCAGCTTCAAGAAAATCAAAGACTTCCGGTCTCAGTCCACACCTCAGGGCTAGCCTCTTGGGGGAAGCAGAAGCACACTCCAGAACCTCTTGCTCTCACAGACAGGAGTTGTCTGATTTTCCAGGCTGAGGAGATCTCCTTTATCTTATGAGTCTGGATGAGAGTAAGGAGGATGTATTTGCACAGAAGGAGAACACTTGTATATATACAGTATCTCACAAAAGTGAGTACACCCCTCACATTTTTGTAAATATTTTTATTATATCTTTTCAACACTGAAGAAATTACACTTTGCCACAATGTAAAGTAGTGAGTGTACAGCTTGTATAACAGTGTAAATTTGCTGTCCCCTCAAACTAACTCAACACACAGCCAATAATGTCTAAACCGCTGGCAACAAAAGTGAGTACACCCCTAAGTAAAAATGTCCAAATTGGGCCCAATTAGCCATTTTCCCTCCCAGGTGTCATGTGACTCGTTAGTGTTATAAAGTGTGAATGGGGAGCACGTGTGTTAAATTTGGTGTTATCGCTCTCACTTTCTCATACTGGTCACTGGAAGTTCAACATGGCACTTCATGGCAAACAACTCTCTGAGGATCTGAAAAAAAAGAATTGTTGCTCTACATAAAGATGGCCTAGGCTATAAGAAGATTGCCAAGACCCTGAAACTGAGCTGCAGCATGGTGGCCAAGACCATACAGCGGTTTAACATGACAGGTTCCACTCAGAACAGGCCTCGTCATGGTCGACCAAAGAAATTGAATGTATGTGCTCAGCATCATAATCAGAGGTTGTCTTTGGGAAATAGACATATGAGTGCTGCCAGCATTGCTGCAGAGGTTAAAGGGGTGGGGGGTGGGGGGCAGCCCTCAGTGCTCAGACCATACACTGCACACTGCATCAAATTTGGCCTGCATGGCTGTCGTCCCAGAAGGAAGCCGCTTCTAAAGATGATGCACA
The DNA here is from genome assembly GCA_037952925.1 of Lithobates clamitans. Classification (NCBI taxonomy): domain Eukaryota; kingdom Metazoa; phylum Chordata; class Amphibia; order Anura; family Ranidae; genus Lithobates; species Lithobates clamitans. The sequence continues at coordinate 2,596,576 of JBBGZY010000513.1, forward strand.
AGAAAGCCCATAAACAGTTTGCTGAAGACAAGTAGACTAAGGACATGCATTACTGGAACCATGTCCTGTGGTCTGATGAGACCAAGATAAACTTACTTAGTTCAGATGGTGTCAAGCGTGTGTGGAGGCAAACAGGTGAGAAGTACAAAGACAAGTGTGTCTTGCCTACAGTCAAGCATGGTGGTGGGAGTGTCATGGTCTGGGGCTGCATGAGTGCTGCTTGCACTGGAGAGCTACAGATCATTGAGGGAACCCTGAATGCCAACATGTAAAGGGTAAAGGTGATGGACTGGCCAAGCATGTCTCCAGACCTAAACCCTATTGAGCATCTGTGGGGCATTCTCAAACGGAAGGTGGAGGAGCGCAAGGTCTCTAACATCCACCAGCTCCATGATGTTGTCATGGAGGACAACAAATATTTACAAAAATGTGAGGGATGTACTCACTTTTGTGAGATACTGTATATATCCCCAACTTTGCCTGGTCTGGTGCTCTAAGGAGAAGAGTGGAACGGAAACCGCCATTAAAGATCTCAATTATCAGAAGCGCTAATAGACCCACTGGGGTCTTCATTAGAGGTGAGAGGCTGGGGCACACTATTGGTGGATTACAGATGGTGGAAGCAGTTGTGAACTACACGTTATAAGAATTGATGTTTTTTTTTTGTCTGCACCTGATTGTTACACATCTATTATTAATTACTTATGAACTAATTTTGATTGCACATGCATTTTTGAATTAAGGCATTATATGTTTTTTTGCACTTTCACTTTGTCTACACCAGTGTTTCTCAACTCCAGTCCTCAAGGCGCACCAACAGGTCATGTTTTCAGGATTTCCCTCAGATGAAACAGCTGTGGTAATTACTAAGGCAGTGTAACTGATCAAATCACCTGTGCAAAATAGTGGAAATCCTGAAAACATGACCTGTTGGTGCGCCTTGAGGACTGGAGTTGAGAAACACTGGTCTACACTTATCAATTTGGATTTTTACACTGATTAGAATTTATTATGGATTTGTTAATTTGATCATTGGTTGTTTATTAGCGATATATTTAAATTAGCACCACATTTATTTTTGCACATTATCCATGGGGTGTAAATCTCCTCCAAGCACATTCTGTTACCTAGTGTTAGTGAGATTCATTCAGATGGAATTGTTTTGTTACTCTTAGTAACAGACACTCCTCGATTCCCCTTTTATTTCCTCTGAGTGTCTGAGTGTCAGATTTTATCTGCTTAGTAAACATTTTTATTCAGATTTTAGTTAATAAAAACTTGGCATTTTCTGATTTTGATTTGACAAAGAGAGGGAAGCTGCATAGAAGGTTTTTTTCTGCAGTGCTGCAATTTGTAGCGTTGCTGCATCTGGATTTAGAAACAAAGACAATGAGGTCTTCTGCTGTTATTTTAATGAATTATGTAAAATTACAGGTGAGCAGAGCTAGTAGATTCAAAACCCAACACAAATCAAGTGAATTAAACTAAATTGGGTGATTCTGGCAATGTAAGGGAGATTTTTAATATTAATTGTTTTAAATCCACTGTTATTCTTACTATTAATGTATAAGCATGTACTGATGAAGTGTCTGCAGTTCTGCAATACAGACTATCTCTGATATACTTCTTGACTTGAAGTCAAGACTTCCTTTTTTATAATATAATAAAAACCCAAGATAGAGTCAAAGCTGCGCTCAGATCTAGAATCACAAACAGACAGTTGTGAAAAAAGAAGATAAAAAAGAAAAAGCTGCCAGCACCTACAAAAGTCCCGTATCTGACTCCTAAAATATGATAAACAAAAAAATGCAGCGTTATATATATAAATGTAACATAAGAAGACATATAAATGAGAACCCACCAAGTGACATCATATCAATCAATCGATGCATAAGTAAAATCAATCAAGCAAAAAGACAAAAACTTTTGTTCACAAGTGCATGTGAAAAAAAATATAAAACCATATATGTGATAGTCCAAAAACATATTAAAGTCCATAAACAGAGAAGGAAAAAACCCTCATCCAGGAGAGGTGTGATAAGAAGTAGATGATCCACCAAGGAGTGTGTGAGTAAGGTCTGCTTACCAAACAGCGATGATTGCTATTACAGCAGTCTCGCCCAGCATAGGGATTATGGTCTCCCAAAACCACAGGTACAGAGCGGGACCAGTAACTTTACTGGGAGGAGCCTACGACGGTGATGTCATCACGTTCTCAGACGGGCTTTGCAGCACAGGAAGTGAACCGCGGCACACAGAGACACCGCTGCTGTGTTTGATACCTCTTATGCCATATTGTTTCTGCTAAATTGTAAGTGCAACTATTTTATCTTAATAAAAATCTTTTATCATACGTTATTGCGCTATGGATGTGTTCTGCTTTCTAGTTCCGGTCATGGTCGAGTGTTAAAGTTACTGGTCCCGCTCTGTACCTGTGGTTTTGGGAGACCATAATCCCTATGCTGGGCGAGACTGCTGTAATAGCAGTCATTGCTGTTTGGTAAGCAGACCTTACTCACACACTCCTTGGTGGATCATCTACTTCTTATCACACCTCTCCTGGATGAGGGTTTTTTCCTTCTCTGTTTATGGACTTTAATATGTTTTTGGACTATCACATATATGGTTTTATATTTTTTTTCACATGCACTTGTGAACAAAAGTTTTTGTCTTTTTGCTTGATTGATTTTACTTATGCATCGATTGATTGATATGATGTCACTTGGTGGGTTCTCATTTATATGTCTTCTTATGTTACATTTATATATATAGCGCTGCATTTTTTTGTTTTCCTTTTTTATAAATTCTTTATTTTCATAGAAATCATATTACAATTCACAAAAAGACATATACCATCTCTCTGTATCATCTCTTTGATAATACCATTTATCTATATCACCATATTGTGTTAACCTTCTATATTATATTACCCATGCTATCCATTGAGATCAGCTCATTGACAAAATATGACTTCTCTTTTTCTTCTTTTACCATGAGACCCTTATGTTAATACCAGGAAAAAAAAATAATACAGGGGGGAAAAAAACATTTTTACCTATCTTCCCTATCTTCTCCAAGCCCCTCCTTATATGCAAGATAAGGGGCCCATATCTTCCGATATTTCTCATCTTGTTCTGTCAACATCATATTAAGATTCTCCATTTGTTGAATTTCTGCAATTCTAGCAAACCACTGTGCTCTAGATGGAGGTATATAACTGTTCCACAGAACAGGGATACACGCCTTCGCTGCCGTAAGATGTTTCAACAGTGAATTTTTATATTTTTCCACAGACAAAGGGACATCATGCAACAAAAAAGCTGCCGGTCTTTCTCCAAGAGACACACCTATAATTGTTTTAACAGTTTCTGCAACCATTCTCCAAAACTCCTTGATTTTCACACATTCCCAGAAAATGTGTAGCATATTACCCTCCGCCTCACAACACATACATCATACATACATCATACATCTGAAATCTGGGGACATATCCGATGCAACACTGTCGGTGTTCTGTACAATCTGGTAAGGATTTTATATCCTGCCTCCTGATACCTACTCGCCACTGAAGCCTTATGAGTAAACAGTAAGATCCTGTCCTTCTGTACTTGAGAGAATGTAACCCCCAAGTCCGTTTCCCACGCCTGGAGAAAGGTAAGTTCTTGTGGCACTTCTAATCCGGTCAGTATGGTATAGAAATACGACAGAGAATGCCTCAGTAACTCCCCATCTAAACATATCTGCTCAAACCCTGACGGTGCCACACTTCCGAGTATATGTTTGACATTGATCGAATAAAGGCACATAGTTGCGTCACCCTGAAAAAGTCTAATTCTGGTACTATCTCACGTTCAATCCCTCTTCTTTTCATTAAACGATTGTCTACTGAGAAATGAATAAGCCTACTATCACCCCTTCGCCATATGGCACCAAATCCCGGGTCTTGCATACCCGGCTGAAAAGCCGGCGTACCCAGAATTGGTACCATAGGGCTCGGGTATAACGGCATAGTCGTATTTTTAAAAATCTTTTTAATGGTTCGTAGAGTAGCGCCTACTGTTGGATGTTTCCTCACTACCAATGGGATATCAGTTTCCGAAAGCCAAACCAACCCCTCCAGGGGAATATCAATCGTCGCCTGTTCCATTTGTACCCATGCTTTCCTCTTATAGAGCACACACCAATCCACCACTCTGGCTAGATGTGAGGTTTCCTGGTATCTAACTGGGTCAGGGAAGAAACCAATCCCTCCTTCTTCTTTAGGGAGCGATAAGATAGCTCTACGTACTCTTGCTGGTTTCCCAGCCGAGATAAACTTCAGGAACCTCGATCGGAGATCTCTTAAAAAACTTGGGGGGATTTTAAATGGTAGGGTTTGCAACGAGTACAAAAGCCTTGGCATCACATTCATCTTTATAATATTTGTCCTCCCAAACATGTAAAAACTCCCTTATCCCATTGCTGGAAATCAAGTCTAAACTGTCTCACCATCTGGGCATAATTAAGTTCAAATATCCTATTCAAACTCTGGTATTTTAGTCCCTAGATAACTTATATGTCAGAGAGGTTACCTGGTTGGGCGCCGGTGCGCGCCGGGGCGCGTTGGTGCTCGTGTCTCCGTGCGTGCTGGGGCGCGTGTCCCAGGGGGCGCTGGCGTGCCCAGTCTGACCAGCCGTGGCATGCGGGGTGGCGTCCGGGCGGATGTGCGTACGCGCGTTCGCGCTAGCGCGCGTCCGCGCTGAAGTGCGTTCGCGCTAGTGCATGTTTGCCTATGGGCGTTACCGCGGGCGTGCCCGGTGGCGTTGGTGTGCGCGCTGGCGTCGGGGGCGCGCTCGGGCGTGTGCGGGGGCGCGCGGCGCTTTGGCGAATCGGCGTACGCACGTGCGCGGCGTTTTGGCGCCAATCAGCCTATTTAGGCCTGCCTCTGCCCCTGTTCGGTGCTGCCTGATCAACAGCTCTGTGTCTTGTTCCTGTGATCCTCCCTGTGTTCCTGTGTTCCCGAAGTTTGACCTGTTGTGACCCGGCTTGCCTTTGGACCTCCCTTGATTGCTGCCTGAACCCGACCCCGGCTTGTTTGACCTTGTTACTGCCTGCTCCTCTTGTACCGTTGCTGCCAGCCTGCTGCCGACCTCTGCCTGTGTGTGACCACGCTGTCTAACTCCTGCTCAGCATCAGTTCCAGCCTACCTGAAGCTCTACCAGTTGCCAGTCCAAACCATCCAGCTCCAGGACTCCACATCAGGCCCTCATACCACTCCGCATTCGTGGGCTTCCTGTTTACTCTACCAGGGGCCCCGAATCGGATACGTAAGGGAGCCTACCCTCTGCCCAAGCGGACTCACCTGTCTGGTAAGTGTGGGACCTGACATTATATAAGATTCTTTCCATCTAAAATCAAACTCAGTGGTTATCTGATGTAATAGGGACGCATTAATTTCCACCCCCATCGCTTCCGATTTACCGTAGTTCACTTTAAAATTTCACTTTAAAAAAAAAAGTTCCCCATATTCATGTAATTCCAACAGAAGGGATGGGAGGGAAATAACTGGGGAGGTTATGAAGAAAATTAAATCATTGGCGTACGCCGCAAGCTTATGTTCCTCCCTCTATGTTGGTATGCCACTAATGTTTGGATTAGCACGCACCCTTCTTAAAAAGGGTTCCATTGTCAGAATAAAAATAATCAGCGACAATGGACATCTCTGGCGCGTACTATTTTCGAATAGAAAAAGGCTCTGAGATTCCATCATTGATCTTGACCCTGGCACTAGGTACTGAATATAGGTTTGTGAACCAGCTCAGCATACTGTCCCAAACCTATATGTTGTAGAGTAGCCCTGAGAAACATCCAGTCCACCCTATCAAATGCTTTCTCCGCATCTGCGGATATAAGTACTAAGGGTTTCTTCTGACTTTGTGAAAAATGAATGGCACTCAACAACTCGCTGCATGTTCTCTCTCCCCTCCCTACTGGTAGTAAACCCCACTTGATCTGGATGTATCAAGAAGGAGATATGATTTGCTAGTCTGATAGCAAGGATCTTTGTGCACACTTTAAGATCTACATTTAACAAGGATATCGAGCGATAACTAGAGCATTGAGAGGGATCTTTCCCGTCTTTTGGGATTACTGTTATACAGTGGGGACAGAAAGTATTCAGACCCCCTTAAATTTTTCACTCTTTGTTATATTGCAGCCATTTGCTAAAATCATTTAAGTTAATTTTTTTCCTCATTAATGTACACACAGCACCCCATATTGACAGAAAAACATAGAATTGTTGACATTTTTGCAGATTTATTAAAAAAGAAAAACTGAAATATCACATGGTCCTAAGTATTCAGACACTCATATATTTAACTCAGGTGCTGTCCATTTCTTCTGATCATCCTTGAGATGGTTCTACACCTTCATTTGAGTCCAGCTGTGTTTGATTATACTGATTGGACCTGATTAGGAAAGCCACACACCTGTCTATATAAGACCTTACAGCTCACAGCGCATGCCAGAGCAAATGAGAATCATAAGGTCAAAGGAACTGCCTGAAGAGCTCAGAGACAGAATTGTGGCAAGGCACAGATCTGGCCAAGGTTACAAAAAAAATTTCTGCTGCACTTAAGGTTCCTAAGAGCACAGTGGCCTCCATAATCCTTAAATAGAAGACATTTAGGACGACCAGAACCCTTCCTAGAGCTGGCCATCCGGCCAAATTGAGCTATCAGGGTAGAAGAGCCTTGGTGAGAGAGGTAAAGAAGAACCCAAAGATCTTTGTGGCTGGGCTCCAGAGATGCAGTCGGGAGATGAGAGAAAGTTGTAGAAAGTCAACCATCACTGCAGCCCTCTACCAGTGGGGGCTTTATGGCAGAGTGGCCCCACGGAAGCCTCTCCTCAGTGCAAGACACATGAAAGCACGCATGGAGTTTGCTAAAAAACACCTGAAGGACTCCAAGATGGTAAGAAATAAGATTCTCTGGTCTGATGAGACCAAGATAGAACTTTTTGGCCTTAATTCTAAGCGGTATGTGTGGAGAAAACCAGGCACTGCTCATCACCTGTTTAATACAGTCCCAACAGTGAAGCATGGTGGTGGCAGCATCATGCTGTGGGGGTGTTTTTCAGCTGTAGGGACAGGATGACTGGTTGCAATCGAGGGAAAGATGAATGCGGCCAAGTACAGGGATATCCTGGATGAAAACCTTCTCCAGAGTGCTCAGGACCTCAGACTGGGCTGAAGGTTTACTATCCAACAAGACAATGACCCTAAGCACACAGCTAAAATAACGAAGGAGTGGCTTCACGACTACTCAGTGACTGTTCTTGAATGGCCCAGCCAGAGCCCTGACTTAAACCCAATTGAGCATCTCTGGAGAGACCTAAAAATGTCTGTCCACCAATATTTACCATCCAACCTGACAGAACTGGAGAGGACCTGCAAGGAGAAATGGCAGAGGATCCCCAAATCCAGGTGTGAAAAACTTGTTGCATCTTTCCCAAAAAGACTCATGGCTGTATTATATCAAAAGGGTGCTTCTACTAAATACTGATCAAAGGGTCTGAATACTTAGGACCATGTGATATTTCAGTTCTTTTTTAATAAATCTGCAAAAATGTCAACAATTCTGTGTCTTTCTGTCAATATGGGGTGCAGTGTGTACATTAATGAGGAAAAAAAATGAACTTAAATGATTTTAGCAAATGGCTGCAATATAACAAAGAGTGAAAAATGTAAGGGGGTCTGAATACTTTCCGTCCCCACTGTACATAGGAAGTTGTCCCTGAAGATTGCTGAAGTCAAGTGGGCATCCCATAACTTCCCATCTCTACCCAAGTTATTAACTCCTGTCAGGGGTTAGCTCAAGAGGGATCACCTTCCTTGGGAAAAAAGTAGTCCAAACAGCAGGTTTTCTTAAAATCTCAATTGTAGCTAGTTTTATTTTGAAAGGTTGCATGAAAATTAAACAAAGAAAACAGGAAATAAATCCTTGCCATCAAGGCACTAACTAAACATTGTAGATTCCTAACTCAGGGTTTAAGGGCTTCTCCCAGTCACCCACAAAGCAAAGATAATGCAAACCTTTTCTCTCACAAAGCAAACTTCACATAAGCAGCTCTTTCAGGTTTTTGGATTCTGAGTCCCAGGCCAAGAGTAATTCTTTGCACCAGTCCTGCTTTTTTTATACCACCTGCTGGTGGACACAAGTGGACCATAAAATCTGGTCCGGAACCAACTCTGCTAAGGTGGCTGGTAAAACCTAAACCGGATCCTACCTTAGCTCCCTGCAAATGCACGCATGCGATGTGAAACATAACATCCATCGATCACCTCGCCTTTTATAATGTCACACCCCATAATAATTAACAAAAACAAAGCTTCAGACTGTTCTCTGATTCGGGGTGCTTGTGAAGACGCGTAGGAGGAGTCAGTCACGTCATTTCCGGTCACAGCCGAGACTGGAAGTAGGGGTTTTATCAACACTGCTTGCTTTTAACCTAGATGTAAGGTATTAAGTTTTAATAAAACCATTCCTTCTGTGACTTTTACTACACTATGGAGTTCTTATTTGTCTTGTATGGCCTGTGAATGGAGGAGAAGAGGAGACCTAATACAGCATAGCGGATATTTATCCTCGATTACTGAGCCATATACCACAACCCTGGGTTTATGCTATAAGGAGAGGAGAGTGGAATGTGATTGTATATAAAGGATCCATATATTAAAGCCTTGTCAGACCAGCTGCGGATTTTTATGCAGGAGAGGAGAGTGGAACGTGAACTGCCATTAAGGATATTTATAACAAAGTGCCACTAGACCTGTTGTGGTCTTTGTTTAAAGTGTAAGTTCACCTTAACAGAAAAAAGTAAACTTACACAGAACCCCTTCCCCACCCCCCTTCCCCGGTCCCGCTGACCTGGACTGCGGCAATTTCCTGTTTTGAGCTCCGGTATATCCACGCCAGGAGTCCGAGGCTTAGAAGTCCCCTCAGCTGAATGTCCAAAACGTACCTTATCAGGAGGGATGTTTTGGAACATTCCAATTGGTTAGCGCCATCAATGGGCAGAATGGCACGGCTGGGCAAATGGGCGTACCCGTACGTCCCTTTAAATTTGCCGCTGTGCCATTGCGTGCGCGCCGGGAGCTCCCTGAGACGGGCCGCAGGTCCCGCGGACTCGATCGCCGCGGGGATACCCGTGATCGCCTCACGGAGAGGAAGAACGGGGAGATGCTAATGTAAACAAGCATCTCCCCGATCTGCCTAGTGACCGTGTCACAGATTTCTGCTCCCTGTGATCGGGAGCAGAGATCAGTGATGTAGCCACGCCCCCCGTCACAGTTAAAAACACTCCCCAGGACATACTTAACCCTTAAACTGCCCCCTAGTGGTTAACCCCTTCACTGCCAGTGTCATTTACAGGAATCAGTGCATTCGTATAGCACTGATTGTTGTATAAATGACAATGGTCCCAAAAATGTGCCAAAAATGTCCAATGTGTCCACCATAATGTCGCAGTCACGATATAAATTGCTAATCGCCGCCATTACTAGTAAAAAAAAAATTATCAATAAAAATGCCATAAAACTATCCCCTATTTTGTAGATGCTATAACTTTTGCCCAAACTAATCAATAAATGCTTCTTGCGATTTTTTTTTAACCAAAAATATGTAGAAGAATACGTATCAGCCTAAACTGAGGGAAAAAAAATGTTTTGGAGATATTTATTATAGCCAAAAGTAAAAAATAATGCGTTTTTTTCAAAATTGTCACTATTTTTTTGTTTATAGCGCAAAAAATAAAAACCGCAGAGGTGATTAAATACCACCAAAAGAAAGCTCTATTTGTGGGAAAAAAAGGACGTCAACTTTGTTTGGGAGCTACGTTGCACGACTGCGCAATTGTCAGTTAAAGCGACGCAGTGCCGAATCGCAAAAAAAGCACTGGTCAGAAAAGGGGGTAAATTTTTCCGGGGCTGAAGTGGTTAAAGTCCATGCACTTTATTATTTGGGACTTATCCTAATATTTTTTATGTAAAATCAGATGAATATCTGCTTTTGATCTGAGTACTTTATCACTGTTTCATATATTATCGCATATTATCGCATATATTGTATTTTTTAATTTTGTTTTTAAATTAAGAGTAGTCATTCTTATATATTATACTTTTTTTTAGCTGCTTAGCTTCTTGAATTAGTGCACTTTATCACTGTTTCACATATTATCACATATCACTGTATTTTTTGTTTTTTTTTAATTAGCGATAGTCATTTGTGCATATTTGTCTATTTTTTCTGCTTATCTTGTTGTATTAGCGCACTTTATTACTGTTTCACTTAATATTGCATATTACTGCATTTTTTTAATATTAGGGATAATCATTCAGGCATATTTGTTTAATTAAGCTGCATAGCTTCTTGAATTAGTGCACTTTATCATTGTTTCACAACATTATTGCACATTATTGCTTATTACTGCATTTTTGCCTTTTTTTGCTGCATAGCTCCTTGATAATAGTGCACCATTTTTATTATCATTATTTGTTTTAGAGTGTTGAGGTCACTTGCTAATGGTTGCAGCTTTTTCATGTGTATTTTTAGGGTGATACATTATTCTTTGGTATTTATTTTGTATATCAGTTTTGGTTGGTTGAGAGGTCCATAGCAGTGCACAAGTACTTTATATTTAATGTCATGTTGTATGGTCTGTCCAGGTAGGTGAGAGAAAAAGTCTCTACTTTTACTCACAAGCCCTTTAACTACTTGCCGACCGCCTTCCGCATATATACTGTACATCGGTCTGTGCATGTGATAGTGTGGGCGCATGGTCGCTACTCGCCGTAGGAGTGCACGCGTGGGTCCCTTGGACTTGATGTCCCCTGGCCACCCGCGATCATGGTACAGAGAGGCAGAACGGGGATCTGCCTATGTGAACAAGGCGGATCACCGTTCTGACAGGGGACAATATGGAGATCTGCTGTTCCTAGTTATCAGTGTAGCGGTACCCCCGTAGGGGCTGCTGATTTGTTCTATTTCCCACTGGCTATCCCGACTCTTCGGGGCTACCTTTACCTCTGACACCTCGGGTTCCATGCTATCAGTAAAAGTCACACACACAAATTGCAATTTAGTAACAAAAGTAGTTTAATGAAAGAACTGAGTTAAATAGAGAAAACGCCCCCCAAGTTCTTACATACAAAGCAAACAAATGCAATAGAGATATAAGCAAATGTTCAATCTGAAACATTAAATAAATAGCGCATGCGGGCGTGTCTCCAAGTGGGACTAGTGCTCAGGGTGATAAACCTCCACACTGAGCACCTTCCCACTATTAGTGCAGCCACAATGCGCACACTAGTCCTGCAGCACACTATCTAGCACTAGAAACACAATGCAATACAGAATAAATGCTCAAGAGCTCCTCCTGCGGTGTAATGCAGCTCCTAAAGCATGCTACGGAAACATAAGGCCTTAAAATGAATGGTATAGTCTCTTGTCTTCTTTCTTCAGCTAGCCATATTATACTGCAGTATTTGTATTCCAGTGAGTTAGCGGATGACAAAGTAATATAAAGTGGTAGATAATGGTGAACTCAATTATACAGCACACTTGTAACTTTCTTCTGTGAGAATGCAACCGGACCGTCAGTCAATGTCTAGTGGAGTATAGTCTTGGGGGCCTGGTTAAACACAGTCTATTTGACTAAGACTGTTTTGTAGAACTATAGGTGTCAGCAACGCTCCGCTATTAGTCTATACCGTTTTAAGTGCTCTATATAAATCTTGGACAACAGCCCTCTCACCACACCAGGCCCGGACAGCTGTACTGCTACGTCTCTGCGATCTCAGTCCCGCTTCCAGTGGGCTCCGGTACACCGCACCGCTCTTTCCGTTGAATGATGGCTGTCGTTAGGCTCCTTCAGGCTTCCTGGATCCTCCGACCCGATCACACGTGCCTCCAGCACCAACAACTTTCTGGTGGCATCAACTCTGTTCCGTGCCAAGCAGGCCGCGCTCCTCTGAACACTCCCACACAGGTCCCTGCAGGCCGGTCTCACATCCCGGGAGAAAGAGACCAAAGCATGGCCGCGCTGGGCCTTTTATTTCACTACCCAGCATGCAGTTCTTTAACTTGACCTCATGGGTAGGTAAGTGAGGCACTGTGGGTAAGTAAGTCTTTTCAGATAAACCTTTAAGTCACTTCCTGCACATGCTTTACAGCATGTTCTGATGTGTAAACAAAGTCTTATTTCACAGAGATGAACTGGCCACTAGAGTGAGCCACTTACTTAAGAAACAATACAGTGCTTTCTTTAAATACCTTATGAGACTTCCTGCATTGCATCCTAGATTAAAGTGGAGTTCCACCCAAAAATGGAATTTCCACTTTTTGGATTACCCCAACCTCCGGTGTCACATTTGGCAACTTTCAGGGGGGAGGAGGGAGCAGATACCTGTCTAATACAGGTATTTGCTCCCACTTCCTGGCAGAGATCCCTGCGGCGCTTGCGGTGACCTACGCCACTTCCGGCGCCTACACTCTCCTCCACCGCTGTATTCTGTGAGACACAGAACACAGCAGGGACCAGAGAGGACGCGCAGCGCAACTCGCGCATGCGCAGTAGGGAACCAGGAAGTGAAGCTGTACATCTTCACTTCCTTATTCCCTTACCAAGGATGGCGGTGGCAGCAGCCGAGAGCCAAAGGATAGATCGGCTTCGGCTGCCGACATCGCGGGCTCCCTGGACAGGTAAGTGTCCATATATTAAAAGTTAGCAGCTGCAGTATTTGTAGCTGCTGGCTTTTAATATTTTTTTTTCAGCGGAACTCCGCTTTTAACAAAGCATGGCTACATCAGGAACAGCGATCTCTGTGTTGTCCCAGTAAGCCCAGCCCCCACACAGTTAGAACACACCCATGGAACACAGTTAACCCCTTGATCGCCCCCTAGTATTAACCCCTTCCCTGCCCGTGTCATTTATACATTGATCAGTGAATTTTTCTAACACTGATCCCTGTATTGGTGTCACTGGTCTCCAAAAAGTGTCACTTAGGGTCAGATTTGTCCCCCGCAATGTCGCAGTCCTGCTAAAAATCACAGATCTTTGCCATTACCAGTAAAAACAATAAAAAAATGAAAAGTCCCTAAACCTATCCCCTATTTTGTAGACGCTATAACTTTTGTGCAAACCAATCAATATACGCTTACTGGGATTTTTGCAGAGGTGATCAAATACCACCAAAGAAAGCTCCATTTGTGGGGTAAATAGGACATCAGTTTGTTTGGGTACAGCGTCGCATGCCCACACAATTGTCAGTGACGTATCGCAAAAAATGGCCTGGTCATTAAGGGGATAAATCCTTCCGTGGCTGAAGTGGTTAATGTGGGCCACTGACAAGGTTTCAGTTATGGTTACCTCAGGTGTCGCCAGGGCCATGTCCTTATGGGGAGCAGGCACTGCCAGTAAAGTCTCTCTGTCCTTCCAAGGTTTCAAGAGATTAACGTGATATATTTGCTCTGGTTTCCTTTTCCCTGGCTGGTAAACTTTGTAGTTTACTTCCCCTACTCTTTCCATAATTTCAAAGGGACCTTGCCACTTTGCTAGGAATTTACTCTCAACAGTGGGGACTAGTACCAGCACTCTATCCCCAGACTTGAAGGTCCGGGTCTTGGCACCCTGACTATAAAATGTTCCCGTACAAGTGGCATGACAAGTGCGATTTTATCTTGCATCAGTGAGATATGCTCAATGATGCTTCTCCCTCCCACGTTCCTTTTGCAACATCTAGCAATCCCCTGGGATGTCTACCATACAGTAGTTCAAAAGGGGAATAACCTGTAGATGCCTGAGGTATCTCTCGTATAGCAAACATGGGGTACGGCAGCAGAAAATCCCAATTTCTCCCATTTTTGTCCACCACCTTTTTTTAACATACTTTCTTGTTAAATCTCTCCACAAGACCATCAGTTTGGGGGTGGTAGACAGAGGTACGGAGATGAGAGATTTTTAACAGCTTGAACAATTCTTTAGTGACTCTGGACTCAAATAGTGTGCCTTGATCCGTTAATACTTCTTTTGGAATACCCACTAAATACCCGGACAAGCTCTTTAGCAATAGTCTTAGCTAAGGTATTACGCAGGGGAATGGCTTCAGAATACCGTGTGGCATAGTTCAGTATTACCAGTATGTGCTGATGGCAGACTTTACTACTGGTCCCACCAGATCCATGTCAGTTCTTTCAAAATGCACTTCAATTATCAGTAACTGTACCGCCAGACTGCGAAAATGGGGCGATGGAGCCGAATACTGACACTCTGGGCAAGACTCACAATATTCTTTGACATCTGAATACAACCCAGGCTAAAAAAATCTGAGTTATTCTCTCCTTAGTTTTCTCTATACCCAGGTGTCCACCCATTATATGACCATGGGCCAAATCTAATACCATCCGGCGATAGGGTTTGGGAAACACTAGCTGCTCCACCTCCCCCCCCCCCTTGCTTTTGTTTTCCCACAAACTCCAAAAGTGTGGAAAATCTCTCCCCACTAAGTGTTCATGAAGCAGTAAGAGTACCACCCCCCACTGAATGTGTCACCATGCCCCAAAGGGTATCAATCTTAATGACAGTAGTCTTGTAGTCACGTGTGTCACCATGTATGCAAATAACCTATCATCTTTGACTAATGTCACAACACTACCAGAGTAGTGACTGGCTTTCCATCAACTGAAATCACACACATTTGTTTTTCCATGCATCCCTGACATGATGCAGTACACGTCACCTGTGCAAAAAGAGACATAAGTTTTTACAAATAAGCATTATCACATTGCATTGGTACATCATTTAGGGAACAGTTAGCAGCATTCTGACCTAACGCATGGCAGTGATAACATTTTATGTATTCTGTACCCAGTCCTCTAAACGGCCTAAGAGACCTTCCTGACCTATTTGGCCAGTCTCCAGGTCCTGAGCCCATAGTCTCATTATCTGTAGCAACAGTCTTGTAATTTTTCCCCATGCCCTTGAACCCCTGAACAGTCTTACCAGATCCTCTGGGCGTTTTTTCACCCCTAGAGACATTGGGGTGGGGCACAGATGGGTTCAACAAGTCCTCAGAAGCAGTAAAACTCTCCACCAGGTCCCCCTTCTCTCAAATGTCCATCATTCGGAAGTTCAAAAGTTGTAAGGTATGCTGTATCTGATTTGGAACAAAGTCCCTCTGTCCCTCTTTCTTCCTCATTTGTCCCTTATTTTGGTCTGATCTATACAGTAAAGTTATTCTTATTAATATTATTATACTTGATTTATATGGTGCCAACAGTTTGGCCAACAGCGCTTTACAACATGAGGGCAGACAGTACAATTACAATACAATTAAATACAGGAGGAATAAGAGGGCCCTGCTTGTTAGAGCTTACGATCTAGGAGTTGTATATAACATGCACTATTTATCTTTCAAAATGTGTTTCCCAGTGCTAAACCTTTCATCCAATTAAATTGGTGCATTTGTAAATTTCAAAAGCTAGTATAAAGAAATAGTAGTGGTAAAAAAAAAGCACTTGGGTTTAACTAATCTTTTTTTTTTTAAATTCTCATTCAAGGGGGCGTGGCAATGAGTACGTCCTATGCCTACATACTTTTGCTAATAGGTGTGCCTCGTTCCCATCCCAAAAAGTTGGGAGGTATGTCATTGGCCCTGTGCCGATCACATGCACCCTCCCAAGAAAAAAAAACTCTAGCAATACACACCAAACTGAGCATGTGCACTTCAAAATTCCCCCGAGGGCTCTGTCAGGAGATGGATTGGGGACTGTGGAAGAAGGGGAGGAACAGAGAAGACAGGATCAAACAGCCTTTTTTACATAATGCGCGATATTAACGCCTTAGTTCCCACGGTGTGTATAACAAGAATGCTTTACTGCATACACAAACAGATTTTACTGTTGTGGGTTTAGTAATAATTTAAGTATGTACATTGGGGAAGTCATGTTTGTTTAATACATGCTTTGCAAAGTGATTATTGCTGTACAATGGCTGTGTTTCACACCTCCTGTCCCCCTTAATGCAATCCTATGGGTCTGACCTGAAAACATTAGACTCTCTATGATGCTGGCCATACACACTTCAATTTTACATAGTTTAAATTGGAAATTTCAGTTGTATTTGTAAGTATTTTCTTTTGATAGAGCAACCTAAGCATTTTCTGTGTTTGTGTTCTATAAATTTGCACAATTTGTATTCAGACTAGTAATGAGTTTTATTTTTCTTACAAAGAAATTACAGGGATATGACATGGAATAATACTGTGTACACTACAGTGAATGTTTCCTAAGGAACCAGAAACAACATGGAAGGATAGGGAGCCAAGTATGATGCAAAACAAATTCTGCAAGCAGAGAAAAAGCTTGGACTGAACAAGTATATTAAAATGTGACTGGTTACCATCATAACAAATCTGATGAATTCATTAGAAACTAAAAGGGTCTATTCAATGAAAATATTTGTTTTAACTAAATTAAGAAAAGATACTGGTAAGTGCAATGCTTCATTTGCCCATTTAAGAAAAAACCTGCAGTGGGAAAGTATGAGGGCTGTCATTACCAATTTTTTTGTTTGTATATACTAGTTCTGTTGGTGATATGCTGATCCAATGGCTTCAGCACTTTGTAGTCAATGGTCAGGATACAAATAAGGAATATTGACTTAGTTTGGACTTTCTTAATTAGCATGCTTGTGCAACCGTTCCAGAACATTCTGAAGCCAAGCATTCCTGGGCAATCAACATTTTCAGTAGGTCAGCAAAGGCAGTTTCTATATTTCTTTTAGTATTGGTTTCCTTTCCAATGTTTAGTAGAACAGTGTGTTTTACATGTAATGCTATTAGTACTGAATTCAATAGGAAGAATAACATCCAACTAAATAGTAGGCCACATTGCGAATATTTCCCAAGCTCACTTACTTGGCAATGAGGTTTCAGGTCCATTTATCTCATAGGTACTTTTCCATGGGATAAAATAAAGGAATTGGTGGCTTCCACCTTAAAGAAGATCTACAGTTAATTATTTTCTTTACTGTTCTGTCCCCCTATGGGACAAATTATATGTAATCCATTTTCCCTTTGTGCTAGCAGCTCCCTAATACTAGCTATGAAGCACAAACTGTACTATCTACTCTCCTTCTGTGTCTGATCTAACAACAGCTATGAAGGAAATACAGTATCTCACAAACGTGACTACACCCCTCACATTTTTGTAAATATTTTTTTAAAAACTTTTCATGTGACCACACTGAAGAAATGACACTTTGCTACAATGTACAGTAGTGAGTGTACAGCTTGTATAACAATGTAAATTTGCCATCCAACACACAGCCAATAATGTCTAAACTGCTGGCAACAAAAGTGAGTACACCCCTAAGTGAAAATGTCCAAATTGGGCCCAATTAGCCATTTTCCCTCCCCAGTGTCATGTGACTTGTTAGTGTTAAAAGGTTTCAGGTGTGAATGGGGAGGAGGTGTGTTAAATTTGGTGTTATCGCTCTCACTCTCTCATACTGGTCACTGGAAGTTTAACATGGCACCTCATGGCAATAAACTCTCTGGGGATCTGAAAAAAAGAATTGTTGCTCTACATAAAGATGGCCTAGGCAATAAGAAGATTGCCAAGACCCTGAAACTGAGCTACAGCACGGTGGCCAAGACCATACAGCAGTTTAACAGGACAGGTTCCACTCAGAACAGGCCTCCCCATGGTCGACCAAAGAAGTTGATTGCACATGCTCAGCGTCATATCCCGAGGTTGTCTTTGGGTAATAGATGTATGAGTGCTGCCAGCAATTCTGCAGAAGTTGAAGGGGTGGGTGGGGGGTCAGCCTGTCAGTGTCATACACCGCACACTGCAACAAATTGGTCTGCATGGCTGTCGTCCCAGAAGGAAGCCTCTTCTAAAGATGATGCACAAGAAAGCCTGCAAACAGTTTGATGAAGACAGGCAGACTAAGGACATGGATTACTGGAATCATGTCCTGTGGACTGATGAAACCAAGATGAACTTATTTGGTTCAGATGGTGTCAAGTGTGTGTGGCGGCAACAAGGTGAGGAGTACAAAGACAAGTGTGTCTTGCCTACAGTCAATCATGGTGGTGGGAGTGTCATTGTCTGGGGCTGCATGAGTGCTGCCAGTACTGGGGAGCTACAGTTTATTGAGGTAACCATGAATGCCAACATGCACTGTGACATACTGAAGCAGAGCATGCTCTCCTCCCTTCAAAGACTGGGCTGCAGGGTAGTATTCCAACAAGATACCGA
Source organism: Lithobates clamitans (assembly GCA_037952925.1). Lineage (NCBI taxonomy): Eukaryota > Metazoa > Chordata > Amphibia > Anura > Ranidae > Lithobates > Lithobates clamitans. The sequence goes on from JBBGZY010000513.1 coordinate 2,614,878, forward strand.
CCCTAAACACACCTCCAAGACGACCACTGCCTTGCTAAAGAAGCTGAGGGTAAATGTGATCGACTGGCCAAGCATGTCTCCAGACCTAAAACCTATTGAGCATCTGTGGGGCATCCTCAAACAGAAGGTGGAGGAGCACAAGGTCTCTAACATCCACCGGCTCCATGATGTTGATGATGTTGATGTTGAGTGGAAGAGGACTCCAGTGGCTACCTGTGAAGTTCTAGTGAACTCCATGCCCAAGAGGGTTAAGGCAGTGCTGGAAAATAATGGTGGCCACAAAAAATATTGACGCTTTGGGCCCAATTTGGAAATTTTTACTTAGGGGTGTACTCACTTTTGTTGCCAGCAGTTTAGACATTAATGGATGTGTGTTGAGTTATTTTGAGGGGACAACAAATTTACACTGTTATACAAGCTGTACACTCACTACTTTACATTGTAGCAAAGTGTCATTTCTTCAGTGTTGTCACATGAAAAGATATAATAAAATATTTACAAACATGTGAGGGGTGTACATACTTTTGTGAGATACTGTGGATGCTTCATATTGGCAGCTTGTCTCAACTCTGAGCACTTGCTAAAGACAAGCAACGACAAGAGGCATGAAGACACCCCCCCTTCCTGTTGCATTCCTCTTACCCCTCCTTGTTCTGAGAAAAGTGCTCAGCGCCAAGGCAAGTTGCCATTATAAAGCATCTGTCTCCTTCGTAGCGGTTGTTAGATTGGCCATGACAGGAGGGTAGGGAGTGCAGTTCGCACCTCATAGCTAGTATTAGGAAGCTCGTAGCAACATGGGACAAAGTACTACATGCACTTTGTCCCATAGGGGACAGAACAGTCAAAAATATATAGGATATATTGTCTTTAGGGATACATTTTAACAAACTTTGTTGTTGCAGACTGCAGAGAGGAAGGGAAGGAGGCTGAGATGTCACAGGATGTCAAAACCAAGTTGCTCAAAACACAGACTCCACTATTTTGTACATCATTCTCTCTCTGTCTGTGGTCCCCCTGCTCTCACAGGCTATGCTGGCTGTAATACACACCCAGGGTTTAAGCTACCTTGAGATCTTGCCTCTTCTTGAACATTCCCTTACCAGTTGTAGCACCCTCCTATATGTTATGGTTAGTTAGATTTATTTCTGGCTCATTGTGTTCAGTGACGCTGTGTGTGTTTTGTTAGGTAAAGTTGGCTTGCCTCACTGTAACCTGTGTATCTGCCATTTATGTGTTAGGTAAATTTAGCTGTGCTCACTGTAACCAGTGCAGCTGCCTTTGATTAGTTAGGTCTGTTTAGTGTTTCAGCTGCTGTTAATTTGATTGCTCCTCTGCTTTACAGGGAGCCGTAGAACATAGGAAAGCTCTGAAACATAGGTGTGGGCAATGCAAATGGCTGTATGAATATTTATACAGCTCTGACCAATCCCAGGGAGCATGACCCTGAAGTTGTCGGGGAGTCTGTATATATACTTGGAACCACAGAGCTTCTTTGTCATTTCCTGCAGAGGATCAGTCCAGTCTGGAAGGCCACTGCCCTGTGCTTGTTGTTCATTATTTCTCAGGGGTGCGACCTTAAGGCTGGGTTCACACTTAAGCGAGTTGGATGCAGGTTTCCCCACATTGAATTCACATGACAGAAGAGTGTGACCGGCTCTCAATGGAGCCGGTTCACACACCTCCGGGGCGGCCGGGTCCGGCGTCTTTGGCTCCGTCTCAGGTCTAAATTCAGGCAAAAATTCAGACCTGATATGCTTATAAAACGGAGAACAGGAATACACCGGACCCCCTGCTGCGAGACATGGCCGCAGCTAGTGTGAACCCGGCCTAAGTCCTGGTTGCTAAAGCTACAGAGAGCTGACTGAGGGACTGTCTGTTGAAGATCTGATCTTGTATCACTGGAGAAAGATGTTGCTTAGAAGTTGGAAGGAGGCAACCAACTGTCCCTGGACATTTTGTGAGTACAGACCACTGTGAGAGATCTTAATAACTTTTGGGCTGCTGCCACCCCTCTTGTGTTAAAGAATCAGCTATGTGTTTGTCTAAAAACGGACATCAGCTGGTGTCCTGAAGCAGGACCGGTGCTACCATTAGGCGGACTAGGCAGCCTCCTAAGGTGCACTGCCGCCTAGGGCGCCCGACTGCTGGTTATCCTACTGTCCACAGAGCAGATCTTGCAACTATAATCAACCAGGCAGCCACTCTGAGCCTTTGACATTTGTCAAGCAGCGCCCCTCCCCCATGCGCGACTCTCCACTCTCCGCTCTCTGCTCTGACACTGACATGTGTCCAGCACAATATCCCCCCTCCCCCCAAGCCACTCTCCGCTCTGACACACACTGACATGTGTCCACACAGCACCACAACCAGCCCCCACCCCCAGGCTGCTCTCCGCTCTGACACTGTCACTGACATGTGTCCTTCACAATATACCCCCCCCAGCCGCTCTCCACTCTCCTTTAGAGCGGGGAGCATTCTGACATGTGTCCAGGTCCAGCAGCTCCCCTCCCCAAGAACACTCTCCTGGCCGTGTCATTGGAGCGGAGTAGATCATCATGGGATACAGGCAGTGTGGCACCTGGCGGCGACTCTCCGGCCTTAGGGACAGGTGGAGCCTGAGCTGGAAGAGGCACTGACAGAAAGAGGCAGGTAAAACAGAGTTTTATATTGGTGCATGCGAGCGAGGAACAGGCAGCAAGCACAGGGTCACGTCGTCGGTCGGATACAAGTTTGCTGAGCCCAAGACCGTTGTTCTTCACTTGGTGTGGTGAGTAAAAACTGTTGATTTTATATATTATGACAAATGACATGCAATGTGTGTGTGTATATGTATATTAACTGATCTACCAAATGCCAAGTATGTACCGAGGCCTCCCCGTGAAGCAGAATTGATGGGCACAGCCTGGTGAGACTGTATTTGATGGTATGTGATGGGCACAGGTGGGACTGTCTGCATTTGATAGGCGCTGGTGAGGCTGTATTTGATGGTATGTGATGGAGACCGGTGAGACTGTCTGCATTTGACGGGCGCTGGTGATGCTGTATTTGATGGTTTGTGATGGCCACAGATAAGACTGTGTTGCATGCAAAATAGTAGCAGTCATTAAAAATGTGGGGTGTACATGAGCATGGCAAAGGGGTGGAGTCAGGGATGGAGCCAAGAGGGGGGGCGGCAAAATGAAGTTTCACCTAGGGTGTCAAAAATCCTTGTACCAGCCCTGTCCTGAAGAGCTCAGTCTATCTAATTCTATTCTAAGGGACTGCTCGTGTTGATCTAAATAAGGAAGTTTGGATTTAACTGTTTTTACTATAAAGCCAAGTCCACAGTTTGCAAGGACTTCTGCTACAGCTTTTTTCAGAAAGGAGTTTACTGTCCTGAACCTATATATGGTTCTCTTTTTGGAATATCCTACTTAACTCCCTCAACCCTTAAAAGTCTGATGGGCGCTTTTCATCGTATATTCCGACCGTGTGCATGCCCCATCGGACTTTTTCAGTCAAAAATGGGCAGTATAAATCATGTTATTAATGAATGACTGGCACAGGTTCATGCTGTATAACAGGGACTAGTTTCTTGTTCTTGCTTCAGTAGCTCTTTGTTCTCTTCTTTGTTTGCTATTAAAAACATGTGAACGCATGTAATGAACTGGAACCATAGCAGTAAAAGTAAAGTAGAAAATGGGAGCCGCATCATAATGCACAGCTCATAATTTAAACAGCAAATATGATCATTTAGTAAGTAATACTAAACATCTGGAAGGAAATATATCCCTGTAATTCTCACTACATATGTGATTGAAAAAGCTGATATTTACTCATTTAATTACATGATTTTAGATTCTGGACCACAAACAAAACATATATACTAAAGCAATAATTTATTAACAGAATTATTTTAATTTGTTCCTACAGTTTTTCATAATTTATTCTTGTCCAAACAAGACAGGAACTGAGAGAAATATGCTGACCATTGCTGACTTCCTCCTGAAAATGCTGGCAGTCCCTGGCTTCAGTACTTCAGTACTACAGAGTCATAGACTTAAAGTCAAACTCTGGCTCTTCTTTCCCTCAGGACTGTCTCCCTCCCTCCTTATAGCCCAACTGGCAGTATTTTTTGCTTTAAAAATTATATACTTTTCCAAATATTTTAGAACGAGTGTGTAAAACTGCTCTTTATTTTCACTTTTCAGCTGGGTGGTCCATACTGGTGCATATATTGACATTGATATGATGATGTCGGCATAGCTCTAGGCACCAGTACAGTTTGAAAGAAGTATACTGTGGTGATGTCCCTCATTCATAGCAAGAGTCCTTGCAGGTTCAGTGGCACTTGGCATCATTTAGCCTGGTAGGCCGATTACATCCTGTGGCCAACAATGGTGCTGGCGTAGACAGCTCTAAATTGAAGGTGAGTGTTACAGTCTAAGCTGATTTAAAAAAAAATTACACCTGAGGGGGTGCATTAAAAAATAAAATTTACCCTGATATTGGCTTTAACCACTTCAGCCCCGGAAGGATTTACCCCCTTAATGACCAGGCCATTTTTTGCGATACAGCACTGCTCGGCCATGTGACGTTGTACCCAAACAAAATTGTTTTCCTTTATTTCCCACAAATAGAGCTTTCTTTTGGTGGTATTTAATCACATCTGCAGTTTTTATTTTTTGTGCTATAAACAAAGAAAGACCGGCAATTTTGAAAAAAAGAAATATATATATTTTACTTTTTGCTATAATATATATCCCCCCCCCAAAAAAATGTCTTCATCTGTTTAGGCCAATATATTTTCTTCTACATATTTTTGGTAAAAAATAACCGCAATAAGCATATATCGATTTGATTGGTTTCTGCAAAAGTTAAAGTTATAGCGTCTACAAAATAGGGGATAGATTTATAGATAGACTGTGACATTGTGGCTGACAGATGGGGAAACTTTAATACTTTTTTGGGACCAGCGATATTATTACAGTGATCAGAACTAAAAATAGCCGCTGACCACTGTATAAATTACACTGGTAAGGAAGGGGTTAACACTAGGGGGCGATCAAGGGGTTAAGTGTTCCCCAGGGAGGTGTTTCTAACTGTGGGGGGAGTGTACTGACTGGGAGTAGAGAGAGATCGCTGTTCCTGATCGGTAGGAACGGCAGATCTCTCTCCACTTCCCTGTCAGAATGAGGATCTGTTTATTTACATTGACAGATCCCCATTCTGGCTCTCTGTAGAGCGATCGAGGGTGGCGGGCAGACATCGCGGCCGCCGGCCACGCGTATCGGCTCCGGCCACGCGCCGGGGGCACATGTGTGCACCTACCATTGCAATTAAAGGGACCGATGTACACCTACGCTGGTTTGCGCAGCCAAGCCAACCTGCAGCAGCATAACTGCAGAGCGGTTGATCGGTTGATCGGTCCCTTTAATTGCAGTGGTTAAAGCAAGCATGAAACATTTGAAGTCAAAACTCCTGATTTAACCCAGATGAATAAGCTCAATCAGTGTGAGAAATGTTAGGGGGTTTGGCTTAGGAAAGGGACTATGTCAGAAACCAACTGCTTTTATTAAGCTTCAGGGTGAGACTTTATAGCAGTGTGGCTTCATATTTGTCATATGTGCCGAGCAGGGGGGACTGGCAGAGTGTGCTCCAGATTTGCAATCTTTTTTTAGTGTCTTCCTGATCTGGATACTTGTCTGTCATTCAAAATACTGAAGCTCTAGGAACAGCCTGACAACCAGGTTGCTAGAATTTTTTGCATTTTTAGCATTCTATTCTGTTGTCAAGTTGCAAAGATGTAAACAAAACAGGAAAAATTAGCTGCACACCAACATCCGTCCAACAGGTTTATTAAAAGACTGCCACCAGGACTATGACAACGGATCAAGGGGTGACGAAGTTTCACACATACATTGTGCTTCTTTAAACCTGAGGCGGAGCTAGCACCCAGCCCTTGCTTTCTGGTGGCTTATCATACTCACCTGGAGGAGCAGCAATCCATTTCATTGTTCCTGTCTGCAAAGATGTAAGCCCGAGATGGAATCAACACCACGCTACAAATTCGTGTGAGGTTTTGGCCTGAAATCTTTACCTCAAAGAGAAATGTGGCTCTCTTCTTCTTAACTGCTAGAGCTTTATTGGTACAAATGTTGATGTTTACCCTTTTTCTGGCAAAAGACTCATAAATTAGGTGTGCGCATTGTTGGTTTAATCCTTTCATTACCGAACCCTGGACTTTTACAAAAGCTGCACAGAGGTAACTTCTCTTCTTTAACATCTGTGATTACTGAAGTTGACTCAGACAAATATAAAAGACACACATTAATTCTGCTCTGATTAATTAATATATCAGTAAATTTATTTTTTAAATGCATGCAGCATAAGTACCCAAATTTGCCCTTGTTTTAGACTTTTGCAGTCCCTGTATGGCAGAACACAGACTGGGGGAGAGGTCAGCAACATAAGGAGCCAGTCATTTGTGTTGCCCTGCAAGAAGCTTGCTGATAGGAAGAGAGAGCACAGTGACAGAGATACGCTCATCATCCGCTTCTCTCTACTGTCCAGTCACAATCTTGGGGAAGGACAAGTGAATGCTACTGAACTGCAGCAGACCAAAATCAGATTTCCTGCTCTGAAATACAGGGCTGTACTATGTGACAAAGCTCTGTAAATTTCAGGACTGGAGCAACAGAAATGAAAATCCTTTGGCAGGTAAAACAGCTCTCAGATCCTCAGTAGTTTGTATGGCCCCCACGTGCTTAGATTTATGCTTGATAACATCGGGGCATGCTCCTAATGAGACGACGGATGGTGTCCTGGGGTATTTCCTCCCAGATCTGGACCAGGGCATCACTGAGCTACTGAACAGACTGAGGTGCAACCTGGCGGCGTTGGATGGTCCAAAACATAATGTCCCAGAGGTGTTCTTTTGGATTTAGGTCAGGAGAGCATGAGGGCCATTCAATGGTATCAATTCCTTCATCCTCCAGGACTGGCTGCATACTCTCGCCACATGAGGCCGGGCATTGTCCTGCACCAGGAGGAACCCAAGACCCACCGCACCAGCGAAGGGTCTTGCAATGGGTCCAAGGATTTCATCCTAATACCTAATGGCAGTCAGGGTGCCATTGTCTAGCCTGTAGAGGTCTGTGCGTCCCTCCATGGATATGCCTCCCCAGACCATCACTGATCCACCACCAAACCGGTCATGCTGAATGATGTTACAGGCAGCATAATGTTCTTCATGGCTTCTCCAGACCCTTTCATATCTGTCACATATGCTCAGGGTGAACCTGCTCTCATCTGTGAAAAGCACAGGGCACCAGTGGCGAACCTGCCAATTCAATGGCAAATGCTAATCAAGCTTTATGGTGCCAGGCAGTGAGCACAGGGCCCACTAGAGGACACCTGGCCCTCAGGTGACCTTCATGAAGTCTGTTTGATTGTATGGTCAGAGACATTCACACCAGTGGCCTGCTCAAGGTCATTTTGTAGGGCTCTGGCAGTGCTTATCTGTCACGTACCTTACAGTGGAGTCTGAAATGACGAGGGTGGCCTCTTGCACGGTTTCGGTCCTAGCACCCCTGGAGGTGGAGACAGGGCTGCTAGGGCAGTGGAAGGGCGCAGGTGCCTGCTGGCAGGATCAGGAACACCAGAGCCTTAGAAGTGCTGGTGGGATGATGATCCTGGATGGGTTCAGAAAAGTCCAACAGGAGTACTTGCAAGGTCGGGGACAAGCAGGAGTCGGCAACGTGCTGGCAGGAAGGTATACAATCGATAGGCAGGTTCGTAGTCAGGAGCTAGCGGAGGTTGGCAACGAGCTGGCGGAGAGGTACAAGATCGGAAGACAGAGCCGTGGTCAAGAGTTCAAGCCCGGTTTGGTACAGGGAGCTGAAGTAAGTAGCGTTGCAGGGATAATCCAAAAGAGTAGTCAGGGAAGCCAAGGTTTCAGGATCAAGGTTCAAACAAACAGCAACAAGGATACAGGAACTAGCTGAGACAATCCAGCACTGATGCTAGTATGCTGATCCTTTAAATAGGGCGCCCTGTGCCGTGATTGGTTGGCATGTGGACGTGCCCACGCTGACGTGCACTCGTTCGTATGCGAGTGCTAACGTGCATGTCTAGTCCGGGGTTCACTCGTTCGTGCCGCACGTCTAGCTGGCGCACGGAAACGAGCGTTTGTAATGGTTCTCTGACATTATCCTGTTCTTCCTTGCACAAAGGAGCAGATGCCGGTCCTGCTGATGGGTTAAGGACCTTCTATGGCCCTGTCCAGCTCTCCTAGAGTAACTGCCTGTCTCCTTTGAATCTCCTCCATGCTCTTGAGACTGTGCTGGGAGACACAGCAAACCTTCTGGCAATGGCACATATTGATGTTGATCCTTGGGATCCTGGAGGAGTTGCACTGCCTGTGCAAACTCTATAGGGTCCAGGTATCGCCTCATGCTACCAGTAGGGACACTGCCCCTAACCAAATGCAAAACAAGTAAAAAACAGTCAGAAAAGATAAGTTGGGAAAAAATCAGGGGGGGTTTCAACCCCCTTAATAAAGTCGGAAAGACGAAATCGATCAGGGAACGGTCTCTTGGCGTATTGAATAGACCTACATATACTGCATTTTAAATATCCAGCATATACTTTGGGAAGGATTTGCACTGAGCGGCTCACTGGTTCACAGTATCTCCCACACGGCTTTGGAGCATTTCTGATCCACTCCCGTTCCTTTGGCTGAACACTGTTAGCTTTGAAACATGACATCTAGTCACTGGATGAGAGGATATTGACGGCAGTTACCGTATATACTCGAGTATAAGTCGAGTTTTTCAGCACATTTTTTTGTGCTGAAAGTGCCCCCCTCAACTTATACGTGAGTCAAGCACTTTTCTGCAGCAAAAAATGGCATTTTCCGAACCGAATTTGAGGCCCCGTATCTCAGGGCCACTTTGTGCTAGGAACCCCAAATTTGGTGTGCAAACCCACTGGTACCACAACATATCCAAAGCTGGGGTTCCTAGCACTAAGTGGCCCCGAGATACGGGGCCCCAAATTCGGTTTGGAAAATGTCATTCTCTGCTGCAGAAAAGTGCTTGACATTTTCTGAACCGATTTTGGGGCCCTGTATCTCAGGGCCACTTGGTGCTAGAAACCCCAGCTTTGGATGTGGATTTTATGGTGCTAGTTCCACTGGGTTTTCACACCAAATTTGGGGTTCCTAACACTAAGTGGCCCCAAGATACGGGGCCCCAAAGTCAGTCAACTGTGTCCATCTGCAGCAATGTCATTTCGGGACCCTTTGGGTTCAGAGACCCCAAATTTTGGCTGCAGCTAGGGGGCATCTACCGAGTTTGAAGTTCGGGGGACCTATGGCTGCAAATGGGCACAGTGAGGCTGCAAATGGGCATTGTTGACCCTCTTTTCCACTTACAGTAGCTGTGCAATTCTCACCCTCGTCTTATACTCGGGTCACTAAGTTTTTCTCATTTTTTTGTGGTAAATTAGGGCCTCGACTTATACTCGGAACAACTTATACTCGAGTATATACGGTATGTGAAACAGCAAGGCTTTTTTTATACAACTTGGATAACACACATCTTTAATAAAACCGTTGGAAAATAGTACTACTCTATGATGTGGAGCCTATCTTTTTTCCTTATATACGCTGATGTAGATTTTCAAGCCGGCCCAGCAGTAAATCAGTGGGAGATTGTGAATGCTTATTATCTGCAACTTTGTGGTGAGTTTGAACCCCAGAGGGGCGTGTGGAGCACGGGTTTGAATACGGTGATTGGTGCACTATCCGACCATCTCCACTTCTTTATTCACTTATGAAGCTAGCCACGAACTTTACCTTCACGTTTATCCACTTGCCAGTTCTGCGATTTACTGTTTAGCGATTATATGTGCATTTACCTTATGTGCAATGGTGTCAGTTCTCAGCAATCTGACAGTAGCGCCGCTTTCATATTATGTGTCTTTTCACATTTATTTGTTTAATTTGACAGACTGTTGTATCTCTTATTCATTCACTTCCTGACATGTCTTGACCAATGGGAAGATGGACAGCAATAAAAACAGAGGTTCTAAATCCCCTCCCCCCCCCTCCCCCCTCCGTGAAATGAGCTGAAGTTCTGCTATGAATTTAGGAATTTAAGTGAAAAGAGCCTGAAACATACCAATATTCTACAGATATCTTTGGTTCTCAGTTTTTTTTGCAGTGAATTTGATGTTTATGTTGGTCTATTTATTCCGATAATAACTTTCACTTGTTATTACATTCATGTGAATTGTTGCTTTTCACAGGCCAAACTGTTTTTGGAACAACTATACTCTTTATTGTATTTGGACTAGGTTAGGAAATCTGGGTCTTGTCAGATGCAAGAAGTGAGGCTACCATATCAGCATGAGTCTGGAACTAAAACACTTTCAGTGATAACAAAATCTCATGCAAAGTCCACTATAATAAACAAAAATATTCATATGCATCACATAACCACCTGTGACTGCAAAGAAAAGAAAAAAAGAAAAAGACTCTGTTATTCATTTTTCGCTGCCACCATTACCTAGCCACCATATACAAAACCTTACTTTGCATGATTTGCTTATTTTAAGATATAAAAGTTTTAGATCCAATGCACATGTTGTGGAAGCAGGGTCAGTTTGGATCAGTTAATTTATTTTGGTTGATTAGTATAGGTGTTAAGAGATAATGCTTGGTTCAGTGGGTTACTATATGCTATAGGAAAGTATTTTTGGCTGATAATTTTACATTTTTGTTTGTCGTGTTACAGTAGCTGTATCCTAATCTATTCACAGTGTTTGGTGATATATAACAGTGTTTGGTGATATATTAAAGTATTAATTTAGTTTGGATATTTAAGCAGTATTTTTTTTTCAGTTGGAATGCTAACATTTACTGCTCCTGATAAATCCTGCTCACACTTATAGGCTTATGTGATACATAGTATATCAATGTTGAATATTACTTACAGTCGTATGCAAAAGTTTAGGAACCCCTGACAATTACCATGATTGTCATTTATAAATATTTGGGTGTTTGGATCAGCAATTTCATTTTGATCTATCAAATAACTGAAGGGCACAGTAATATTTCAGTAGTGAAATGAGGTTTATTTGATTAACAGAAAATGCGCAATATGCATCAAAACGAAATTAGACAGGTGCATAAATTTGGGCACCCCAACAGAAAAATCACATCAATATTTAGTAGAGCCTCCTTTAGTAGAAATAACAGCCTCTAGATGCTTCCTATAGCCTGTAATGAGTGCCTGAATTCTGGATGAATGTATTTTGGACCATTCCTCCTTACAAAACATCTCCAGTTCAGTTAGGTTTGATGGTTGCCGAGCATGAACAGCCCGCTTCAAATCACCCCACAGATGTTTAATGATATTCAGGTCTGGGGACTGGGATGGCCATTCCAGAACATTGTACTTGTTCCTTTACATAAATGCCTGAGTAGATTTTGAGCAGTGTTTTGGGTCGTTGTCTTGTTGAAATATCCAGCCCCGGCGTAACTTCAACTTTGTGACTGATTCCTCAACATTATTCTCAAGAATCTGCTGATATTGAGTGGAATCCATGCGACCCTCAACTTTTAACCAGATTCCCAGTACCGGCACTGGCCATACAGCCCCACGGCATGATGGAACCTCCACCAAATTTTACTGTGGGTAGCAAGTGCTTTTCTTTGAATGCTGTGTTCTTTTGCCGCCATGCATAACGTCCCTTGTTATGACCAAATAACTCAATCTTTGTATCATCAGTCCACAGCACCTTATTCTAAAATGAAGCTGGCTTGTCCAAATGTGAGTTTGCATACCTCATGCGACTCCGTTTGTGGCGTGTATGCAGAAAAGGCTTCTTTTGCATCACTCTCCCATACAGCTTTTCCCTGTGCAAAATGTGCTGAATTGTTGAAGGATGCACAGTGACACCATCTGCTGCAAGTTGTTGTAGGTCTTTGGAGGTGGTCCGTGGGCTGTTTTTGACTGTTCTCACCATCCTTTGCCTTGGCCTCTCCAATATTTTATGTGGCCTGCCACTTCTGGCCTTAACAAGAACTGTCCCTGTGGTCTTCCATTTCCACACTATGTTCCTCACAGTGGACACTGACAGCTTTTATCTCTGCGATAATGAAGTTCAAGGCTTAATGAGCTCCCCAAACCAATTGTGTGTTCCAATTAATCAGTGCTAAGTAGTTACAGGTATTCCAATCAACAAAATAACAAGGGTGCCCAAATTTATGCACCTGTCTAATTTCGTTTTGATGCACATTGTGCATTTTCTGTTAATCCAATAAACCTCATTTCACTACTGAAATATTACTGTGTCCTTCAGTTATTTGATAGATCAAAATGAAATTGCTGATCCAAACACCCAAACATTTATAAATGACAATCATGGAAATTGTTATGAAAACTTTTGCATACGACTGTATCTGTTGCTATGATCTTAATTGTCATGGTTCCTTCGTTTTGGGATTCAGTGAGTATATCAGCGGCATTGTTTGTCATTCTTGGACCCAAGAAACAATATTGACAATCTTGACCAGACTAAAGGAAAATACTTGGATCCTTTTTAGACCTATGAAACAACACATAATGCCTATTTGGCTGTAATGCCACGTACACACGAGTGGATTTCTCGTCGGAAAAAGATATGACGGCTTTTCCAATGGGATTCCGCTCAAGTTTGCCTTGCATACGCACGGTCATGCAAAAGTTCGCTGAAATTATGACCGTCAAGAACGGAGTGACGTACAACACTACGACGAGCCGAGAAAATTAAGTTCAATGCTTCCGAGCATGCGTTGAATTGTTTCCGAGCATGCGTAGGGATTTTGCGCGTCGGAATTGCCATAGACGTGCCACAGACGATCGCATTTTCGGATAGGAACTTTTTCCAACCAAAAAATTAAGAACACGCTCTAAATTTTTCCGATGGAGCATACACATGGTCGCATTTTCCGCCGAAAAAATCTCATTGGTCTTTTGCGGGCCGAAATTCCGATCGTGTGTACGCGGCATAAGAGGTATTTAAATGTTATAGCAATATGGGAAAACCCATAAGAGTTCAAATGAATGCTGGGTATCTAAGAATATCTTCTTCTCCACCTTCCTGTTCATTGTTCTGTCACCTGAATTGAAGGGCCTGTTATAAAGAATTGGCACTGCAGTTTAGCTTTAAAGCCGGTTCGATGCTAGAGGCTGTTCTTTATTTGAAACACTGCAGCTAATACACTACTTTAGTCCTCCTTGACGACCATAAGTACCTGGCATACGACTATACAAGTCCACTGCACATGAGGCATTGCATTCAAATGTTTTGCTTGCGTGACCACTAGACGTGCACTGCCGAAATTTTTTTTTTAGTTTTCGTTTCATTTAGTTTTTAGTTTGAAAATTCGGAATTCGTAAATTCGAAAATCCGGAAATTCGAACATCGAAAATTGTAAAATTCGGAAATTCGAAAATCCCAAAATAAGAAAGGAAAATCCAAAAATTCGAAAGAACGGAAATCCCAAAATTTTAAAAAATAACTAACTAACTAACTTATAACTACCGCATTTATTGGTGTATAACATGTACCTTAACTTTAAGAGGGAAGTTTCAGGAAAAAAACTTTCCACGGTCCCCTGAGCCCCCTGCATGGTACACAGAGCCCCCTGCATAACACACTGCCCCCTGCATAACACAAAGAGCCCCCTGCATAGTACACAGAGCCCCTGCATAGTACACACAGACCCCTGCATAACACGCAGACCCCCACATGGTACACAGACCCCTGCATAACACACAGACCCCCGCATGGTACACAGACCCCCGCATGGTACACAGACCCCCACATGGTACACAGACCCCTTTCATTATAAAATCTCCCCTCCTCCTCTGCACTCCCAGGAGACCCCAAGTCTCCTGGGACGGCATTGCCAGCATGCTCTGGAGTATAGAGGGCATCGCTGCCAGCCCTTCTCGTGTGCTGCTCCTCCTATGTCACTCGTGGAACGGAGCTATTGAATACCTGCATTGCCAGCATGCTCTGGAGTATAGAGGGCATCGCTGCCGGCCCCTTCTTGTGCGCCGCTCCTCCTGTGTCACTCGTTGTGGATCTATTGAATACCTCCATTGGTGCCATGGACCCAGTCATGTGACTGCACTCCTCTTTTTCATTGATGGTCACATGACCACTCTCCTTCTCCAATCAAAAGCTACACTCAAGGAGGGGGCGGAGCGGGAGGAGGAGAGCAGCCAGAACGAGCGGCGTTGCTAGAGGGATTTGGATTCTTGGATTTACACCGATAGAGGCACAGAGGAGTGGTGTGTGGGAGGGGGCTGGCAGTAATGTTTTCTGGAGTTTGGAGTGTGCTGGCAGTGCTGTCCCAGGGCCAGGAGAGGCGGGTGGCCTGCCTGACATCCTCCCAATGGCACCCGGGGCGGACCGCCCAATCCCCGCCCCCGTTGATTAAAAAAACAGATATCGGCGTATAACCCGCAGGCACGGTTTACCCTCTGTTTTCAGGGTAAAAAAGTGTGTGTTATACGCCGATAAATACGTTAACTATTAAATTATAGGTATTGGAATTTCCTTTCAAATTTGGCTGTTAGTGAATGTAACGAATACAAATTTATCTGAAGATATGAATTATCCAAAATAAAGAATGCTCATCTAAACAAGTGGAACGGAACGAAATAATAATAAATAATAATACGTTATTATTATTATTGTTATTTATTATTATTAATTTGTTACATTCCATTCAGAATTCATTATTACGGATAATTTGTAACTTCAGATAAATTCATATTCGTTACGTTCACTAACAGCTAAATTTGAAAGGAAATTCCAATACCTTTAATTTAGTAGTTAGTAATAGTTAAGTTATTATTTGTTAGTTATTATTTCAGATTTTTGAATTTTTGAATTTTCGTTTCTTATTTTTGGATTTTTGCTCTTTTGAATTTTCGGATTTTCATTCTTATTTTTGGATTTCCGAATTCTTGAATATCGAATTTCTGAATTTTCAAATTTTCAAATTTTCAAATTTTCGAATCTCCGAATTTTAGAATTTCCCAAATTTCAAATTTTCGGATTTTAGAATTTCAAATTTCCGAATTTCCAAATTTTCGAATGTCTGATTTTTTGAATTTCCAAAATTTAGAATTTCTGAATTTCTGAATTTTTGAATTTCCGAATCTCCGAATTCTCAAATTTCCCAAATCTCGAACTCCCGAAATTTTAGAATTTCGAATTTCCGAATTTCCAAATTTCCGTTTTTTTCAAATTTCCTAATGTCTGAAATTTCGGATTTCAGAATTTTCGAATTTCCGAATATTCGGAAAAATTCGGAAATTCGAAAAATTCGGAAATTCGAATTAATGAATATGTCTAAATTTGTTAATAAATGAATTCGGAATGAAACGAATTGCACATGGCTAGTGACCACACAAGAAAGCCTTTACAAGGCTCCTGAAATTATAGTTCTACATTCCACAAAACAACATGTCCATCAGGTCTTTTGAGTTATTTTTTATCTGTTTAAAGGAATGGCAAAAATCATTATCGTCATCTGGGGTCAGACCCTACTCCCGGACCAAGATGCTGGCTCAGAGATGACAAAGTCATGAAAATCCTGATGCCTGCACAGTTTGGCTGTGTTCACAAATGTTCTTTTACAATGTGACTCATGACAAAGTTATAATGTTCTAGTCTGATTACTGGGGAAGAGAAGAAGAAATGCTTCCTCCTGCTTGCGGCAGACGGATAACATCATCTCAGCCTAAACAAAGTCACCCAAGTGGAGTTTAAAGAACTTCACTCCCAGAGTTAATTTTTATATTAACCCCCTCTTATCTTGTCCGGTTAGGCTGAAATTGCATACTAACCCTTTCGAGTGCTGTCCTGCTGTGATCTGTTGAAAGCCATTGCAAGCCAAGTGCCCTGCTGCAAATTTTTTTTGCTGGCATCAAGAGGCCAGCTATCTCTTCTGGGTCCAAGCAGTCAACCCCCTGACGACTCTTTACTACAGGTCAGGTCAGCTTCAAGGACCGCTTTTTATAGGTCAAAGGTACATGTGTAGGGATCCACTTCCCTCTACGGTCTGATTTTCTAAATGCCTGTAAAAATATAAAAATATTGTGTATTATGTATGTACTTCCTGACATTGTTTTTTTGGTTTGAAACCCCAGAAGGAGGAAGCGTAAAGAAAGAAAGTCTCGGCCACATGTCCTGTCCATGCTGCTAAATCTTGGACCAGAAGAGACTATTATAAACTACTAGTGAGAGACTACAGCACAGGGTAGATCATGCTGACTCTGAGTTCTAGTGCCACACCACAGTTCCTGCTGGTGAGAAGTTCCATTCCAAGTTGGTAAGACAACAGTTGGAGGACAACCCTGTGACCGCGGATCTTGTTTTCAGGTCTGTGACAGAAAGACAGATGCCACATCATCCTCAGGAGCCCCTGCAACTGGACTTTGCCACAATATTCATCTGTAGGTATCTCTATTAACAACTATATATATCCCGGTGTATGTGCACAATTCCACCAAGACTTCTATTGGACTATTTTGCTGATGATGTCAGTTTGTACACTGGATGTATGTACTGTTATTAATCTCTTATATAAGCTTGTATTATTTCTATACTGGTTTGCATCTTTGTACTTATGGCTAAGGTTATATGCTGGTTGCAGTAGTTCTTCTGCCCCCCCATTAACTTGATTAGATTACTGGTTAGGTTCCCAGAGGGGAAACCTCTCTGTTCACTGAGGCCCTGTCCTGGTTGGAAGAACTCTCCACTTTATTATGAAACCCACCTATCCACTTAGCGAAGGTTCTGGTTCTCCTATTTACCTACAGGTTTAGCTCAATATCCTGTTTGGAGAAGGTCATTTCTCATAACGCGCCCAAACAAGGACTACACATTTTTTTTTTTTAATATGCTAATTTTGGTGTGACATGTTGCTGAATGTCAGGAATTCATTCACGCAGACTAATAAAGTTACCAAAAGATCTTCTTGAACAGAGGCACTAAGCAGGAACCCAAGCATGCAGTACTTGGTATACAGTAGTCTCCACAGTATATTTCAAGCATATTTTACAATAAGGACAAATGTGTAAATAAAACTTCTGCTCCTTTTTGTAGATACCTTGCAGAATGTTGTAAATTCATTGCTAAAAAACAATTCTTCCAGTGACTTATCTCATTCTTATATTTCTGTTGCTACAGGCCTCTGCAGATCTTTCGAATTCTCTTTCTGGCACAAAAGCAAGTCATGGTTTCTAATGAGCACCTGTCCTATATCTTTGCAGACTTTAGATAAATTATTCTGCACTGGACAATAACTGCATACAGAATACTATCTTGTTTGTAGAAGTGCCTTTAAGATATTGCTGCTCACAGACTCCCAGCAATAAAAAAAATGATGATTTGTTTTATAGGCAATTGATAGCATTTGACAGCCTAAGTAATTCAAAGAGAAATGGAATGTACATGTTTTGTTTTACGTAATAGAAGTTTATGAGGCTTATAAATATGTCACAAGTGTCAGGTTAATAGGGACATTTTAGTATATGATGATCATGATCTATGTCTTCTGATGACTGTATTTTCTAGAGAAATATACCATTGTGAAATTTTCTGGTGTCCACAATGTGGCTAACATATTTAAATAGTTTTATTTTCAGCATAAAAGCAGCAGCAGATAAGTGAAATATAAATAGTATTACATGGGGGGGTTTGGGGCATTTCTAAAGAAATGTTATGTGAAGCAGACGTGCATGCAGATGAACATTTGGTATTTGCCCATTGTCTGTGGATCACTTTACATTGGAATTTCAGTTTAAAATGTTTAGATTTTTTTGTCACCAAAATAAATTACTCCTGTTATCCATAATCTAAATATGCCAAAGGGTAGAGGCATGACTAGAACCTTCAGGGCCCCGGTGCAAGAAACCATGTTGGTCCCTCCTTCTGTCCGTGCCCCGGGCTTCCAATTTTGGGAGGGTGTCCATGGACATCCTCCCAAAACTGTGCTTACTGCATGCCCCCTGGGACATGCATCCAGTGCAATCAGCTGATCACATGTAAACAGACTTGCTGGTTATCTGCAGCTCTTTCCTCTCACACTGTGTCTGTGTTAGGAAAGGACTGCTGTTAACTGTCAAGAATGTCAGTAAATTGTTTACACTGATAAGTGCCCCAATCATCAGTGCCATCTATCAGTGCTCATCAATGCCACCTATTAGTGCCCATCAATGCTGCCAATCAGTGCTCATCAATGCTGCCTATCAGTGCCCATCAATTCTGCCTACAAGTGTTACCTATCAGTGCTCATTAATGCCGCCTATTGGATGGCTTTCACACTGAGCCGCCCATAGCATCACCGGTAAAACCGTCGGATTTGCGGCGCATTTCGGCCGCTAGCGGGG
Source organism: Lithobates clamitans (assembly GCA_037952925.1). Classification (NCBI taxonomy): domain Eukaryota; kingdom Metazoa; phylum Chordata; class Amphibia; order Anura; family Ranidae; genus Lithobates; species Lithobates clamitans. The sequence goes on from JBBGZY010000513.1 coordinate 2,633,318, forward strand.
CGCTTTTAACCCCCGCCAGCAGCCAAGAAAGGGTTAAAACTGCCCGCAATATGCCGCAATAGTGGCGTTTTGTCGACGGCATAGCTGCGCTGCCCCGTTGATTTCAATGGGGAGCAGCGGTGGAGGAGCGGTAAACACACCGCTCCTTCACCGCTCCAAAGAAGCTGCTGGCAGGACTTTTCCTGACGTCCTTCCAGCACACCACTCCAGTGTGAAAGCCCTCAGGCTTTCACACTGGAGACAATGGAGCAGCTGTTTGAGGGCGGATTGCAGGTGCTATTTTTAATGCTATAGCGCCTGCAAAACACCTTCTGTGTGAAAGGGGTCTTAGTGCCCATCATTTCTGCCTATCAGCACCACCTATCAGTGCTTATTAATGCCACCTAACAGCGTCCATCAGTGCCACCTATCAGTACTCTTTAATGCTGCCCATCAGTGCCTATCAATACTACCTGAGTTCTGCATATCAGTTTTCCTTATTGCCCATCAGTACCACCTATCAGTGCCCATCAATGCCACCTATCAGTGCACATTAGTGCCTCCTATCAGTCCTGCCTATCAGTGCTCATCAATGTGGCCTATCTGTGCCCATTAGTGCCTCCTATCAGTGCCCATCAATGCCTCCTATCAGTGCCCATAAATACCTCCTATCAGTGGCCATCAATGCCTCCTATCAGTGCCCATTGGTGCCTCCTATCAGCGCTCATCGGTGCCTCTTATCAGTGCCCATCAGTGCCTCCTATCAGTGCCCATTAGTGCCTCCTATCAGCACCCATCAATGCCTCCTATCAGTGCCCATCAGTGCATTCTATCAGTGCCCATTAGTGTCTCCTTTAAGTGCCCATTGGTGCCTCCTATCAGTGCTCATCGGTGTCTCTTATCAGTGCCCATGAGTGCCTCCTAGCAGTACCTCTTATCAGTGCCCATAAATGCCTCCTATCAGTGCCTTCTATCAATGCTCATCAGTGAATCCTAACAGTGCACATCAGTGCTTCCTATCGGTGCTCATCAGTGCCTCCTATCAATGCCCATCAGTGCCTCTTATCAGTGCCCATCAGTGCCTCCTATCAGTGCTCATTAGTGCCTCCTATCAGTGCCCATAAATGCCTCCTTTCAGTGCCCATCAGTGGCTTCTATCAGTGCCCATCAGTGCCTTCTATCAGTGCTCAACAGTGCCTTCTATCAGTGCCCATTAGTGCCTTCTATCAGTGCTCATTAGTGCCTTCTATCAATGCTGATTAGTGCCTTCTATCAGTGCCCATTAGTGAATGCTATCAATTTCCATCAGTGCCATCTGCCTTCTCAGGATAGCACAGCTCTGAGCGGAGAGCGTGTCTCTCATGGAACAGCAGCATAGAGACACTGGCATTGACAGTTCTATTTCCCTCTCCATCAGTCCTCTCTCGCACGGGATGAGAAAGGACACAGCTGATCTGCTCCCCCTTCCCCCCCCCTCCCCTCTCCTGTGTGTGCTCCGTGGCCAGTCAAGTGTGAAGCTAACAAGCTTACATTTCCCACGGAGCACACACGGGGGGGGGGTGGACATTGGGGAACAGATCAGCTGTGTCCTTTCTCATCCCGTGCGAGAGAGGACAGACGGAGAGGGAAATAGAACTGTCAATGCCGGTGTCTGTATGCTGCTGTTCCATGAGAGATATGCTCTCCGCTCAGAGCCATGTGAATAGAAAACCCTGTTGGGGCCCCCCGACAGTGACGGAATGCCAGGGCCCCGTCGCAAGTGCGATTGTTGCGACCCATGTAATTCCGCCACTGCCAAAGAGGTTTTATACTTTTAACAACTTTAAGGTGACAGTATTACGGAGAAGGGTTTCTTTCTTTCCCCATCCAGTTTTGCAAATAGCAATTGTACTGTTGCTTATGCTTGATAGACTAATAATATATGTCCATTAAATAATAGTGCTCTGAAGAACAACTTTCTTTTAGTGTAGTAGCCCCTGCAATGGTAGTTTTCAGGAAACAAGGGAAATATTGGCATGGATTCCTATTGAGGAAAGGGAACAGGGCGCTTCTGCCTGGTGGACCTGTCCTGTATGGATGTAGTGCGGTCACTCAGCTGGAGGTAGCTTTACGGCAGCTCTTCGGAAGAGTTGAAGCAGCCCTAGCGGGAAAAGAGAAGAACAAGGAGGGCGCCTCTAAGTGCAGAATGCCAGCAGTGTATTAACCTCATTTACACCTAAGGGTAAAACAAATATAAATGCCTAAGCACAATTTTGCAATTTTGACATTTGTTAGTAAAACTGTACATATCATCAGGAATCCTGGAGCCCCATCCATAGACCCTTTATAGTCTACTGTATAATTGCTGCCAGGAAGGCTATTGCTACTGCATGGAAACAATCAGACCCTCCCGACAGAGATACTGTCCTTCAAAATCTCAACACACAAACCCAATACAAAACTATGCTTGCAAAAAAAAATGGTGTACGCACAATCTTTTGGAAACAATGGAATACCTGACTACTCCATCCAGCATGTACTGTCCGCTTGTAACAACGACTATAATTAAAATACACTCCCCCCCCCCACGGCAATTACCAGTTCTAGTTTACCTTAAGGTATCAAGAAGAGTTTTCATACTCTTATATACACTAAAAGTTTTAACCAGCTCTATAATGTTTGATTGTATAGCTATTCTCTGTATCCCTATCCATATGCTGCTATCTGTTAACTGTACGTGAGCAGAATAATTTCTTGTGCTATTATACAATGTACCTGCTTTGCTATTGTACTGATTTTGGTAACCTTTTGGGGTTGCCTTTTTGTTTTCTTTTTCTTAATACAAAACTATTTTCAAGTAAAAAAAAAACTTACATATTATCACAACTAATTTGTGCATCCAGGTGGATTAAACCTTGTTTTTTTCAGGACAAATTAGGCTTTCATTTGGTAGTAAATACTTATGAATGTCTCCTGTTTTTTTTTTTATTATCAAAGGAATACTGGCCAAAAATAGTAAAAAATATATATATATTTTAAATTTTGCTGTATAATTCTTGCTACTACCATAATCCCCCACCTAAGAACAACCCAAAATACATTCTCCTGCTCCTGATGATTACAACAATATCACATATGTGTATGTTATTTGTTGTTTGTACCCGTATTACAATAGTGCACATTTTTCTTTTCTTTTTTTTGTCTTACCTACTGTAAAACACACTGACACTGATGCTAATTAAAAACAAATCATGCTCAAAATATACTGACACTGACCTTTGACCCTGAAATTGATCTTTGACCCTTACTTGACCCAAACACTAACCCTGACACTGACCTAGATCAAAGCTTGATCTAGGTATTTTTTCTTTATTTTCTATTTTATTTTTTATTATTTTATTTATTTCCAATTTTTTTTGCAAACACTTTTTTTTTCTTTCTGCATAGAAAGACAAATGTATCTATCTCTCCATTCACAGAAAGAAAAAAACACAGAGGCAGGCTTCACAGTGACTGATCACTGTGGTAGCCAATCAGAGCTAGAGATCCGGGTCCCGATTGTTAGTACGGGGCCCGGGGCTCTCGGTCAGACCCTGCTCTCTGTACTGGGAGTGCGCCTTGTGGAGCACTCCCAGGACAAAGGAAGAAACACATATCTGTGGCCCCACAGAAAAAAAGCCTAGTTCCGTGAGGCCACATATATGTGTTTTGTCAGCATGAAGGCGTTAAAGAACACAGTTTAAAACACTTACAAGAATTGGACGTTTAGTGCGTTAATCATATCAAGACATTCCTGACCTGTGCGCCTGTCAATGTCTCCCCATCTCCCTGTGCTGACCAGCAGTTGTAAGTGAGCATAAAATCACCAAGTCAAGATGCCCACTACTCTTCTAGAACCACAGTGGCACACACGCCGTACGTGTGGAACTCACATGCTGAAAGTGACCTCAGGAAAGGGGCGGTGACACGTCTCAGAGCACGCGCACAAGGCTCCTTCTTCAAAACCTCTTATGGATTCCTTTTGGTTGCCAGACTATGGAAAATTTAAGTTTTAAGAGAATTTATAGAAGTTTTTGTTTCTTTCTTTCTTTACTATGGCCTAGGCTAAAACCATATTAGTCTGGTAAATATGGAATATTGCATATGAATATTATGTAGTCATTTATACAGCCAGCAGATGAGGCTGTAGGCTCCTTTTTTACATGCTGAACAATTTCTTGTAACCATGATGCCCAAATTTCAGCTTTGAAATGATTCAAATTTTTTGGAAATGACATTAGCATGTTAAAGATTATATGCGATTTTTGCAAATGGGTTAGCTTATATTTTAATTGTACTTCTGATCAAACTGTCCCTTGAGCGCGCATACATCTATACAACTGCAGTAGAAATTCGATTGCAATCTCCTGTAAACTGTTAATATATTCATTTGAATTCAGGAAATAATATGAAACTTTTATTACATAATTACTTTGTATTTTTTACAGTTTGTAGTTAAGATTTTTTTTTTCTTTTTGAAAAAGGGAAATCTTGGCCAGCCTAAAGGAAAACAGCTGGCAATTGTAGGATTTGATCATAAAGTGACTGTCTAAACGAGGGGCCTTTTTTTCCATCCATGCAAGGCGTTCACCACACTAATTAGTATCATAGGATTGCATCTTCTGATGTGTAATTGTTTCATCAGTCACGGACATGAAAGTGAAACATTTTCTATGTACAGGAAAAGTTTATCCTAAAACTACATGTAACTCTACATTTCATATTTAAGTCTATGTTTTGATATTTATTGAAGAATAGGCAGATGTTGGTAGTATGTTTACAGTGGTGTTTGCTTTCCTCTTGCATCATGCTTTTACCCAATGGCTAATAAGCACGACACAAAGCCACAGTAATAACTAACTTTATAGCGATGTGATTTTAATTTTACCACATTGAAAAACAACACATGATGGTATCCAAGCAGTGTCAGATCTGTTGTGACATTTCATTAAGTAATTCTTGTTTTGTTTATTGCACTGACACAATAATTAAAATGAAGAACAGAATACACAGGCATGAGTTATTATAAAGAAATTAAACCAATTTTATTTCATAGAATGGGAAAGGGTTGTGTGGGGATCAGAGTTTTGTTGCCTGTGTCATGGTGACACAGACAGATTGTAGGGAAGGGTAAGAACTAAGAACTACTAGAATAACAGGAATGTATCACTTTGCCAGTAAAATTCAATAATATAAAGGCATCTAATTTTCTATCGTATCATAAGGACGGGGTCTGCTCAAATCTCCTTCCTCCAGATAATCAGTAGATTTCTCCTTAGGTAACATACGGCGGCTTATGTTAGCTAGGTAACATACAGTGGGATACATTACCTGACGCATTTTGAGGGAAACTTAGCTAACATGTCCATTGATCATCTGGTGAAGTGGTTCTCAAGCTCAGTCCTTAAGTACCCCCAACAGACCATGTTTTGAGAATTTGTCTTAGATAAAATAGCTGTCCAAAGTACCAAGCCGTTGACTCTGTTTTAAAGCACCTGTGCAGGATAAAGGAAAATCTGCAAACATGGCCTGTTGGGGGTACTTGAGGACTGAGGTTGAGAACCACTCTGGTGGATGGAGATGTGAGCAGGCCTTGAAATGTAAGGGAGGATTATACGCACTTTATCTATAGTATTGTTCTGAGTATTTTATTTGTTTTTACTAATAAAGTGGTGTTAAGGGTAATATACAAGGCTGGTGCACGCTTTCTCTTTTATGCTAATAGAGTCCTAAAATCCCCCCAGTCTGAGAGGAGCTACAAGGCTGTAAAAGAATTTGACATCACATTTATAGATTAGCGAATGAGAAGAACCTCCTGTTCTGTGATTTATCACTCCAATGCAGGTAGTATTTTTTTTTTTTTTAGGACTAGAATCTATGCCAGAACGTAAAACCAAGACTTCCTGACTTGTTGATACCCTGTGTGTCAGGATGTTGCAAAGTGCCACTGGGAAAGCGATGGGAGATCTTCTCAGTACACAGGTAGAAAAAAAACCTTTAACCACATGCCGACCAGCCCACGCCAATGTACGACAGCACAATGGCATGGCTGGGCAAATGGGCGTACAGGTACGTCCCCTTTAAATCGCGGCATTGTGGGCTTGCGTGCATTCACCGCGTACTCTCAGAACATGCCTGCGGGTCCCGCGGACTCAATGTCCGCAGGGGGCCCGCGATCGTGTCACAGAGCAGCAGAAGGGGGAAATGCCTATGTAAACAAGGAATTTCCCTGTTCTACCTAGCAACATGACAGAGATCTACCGCTCCCTGTCATCAGGAGCAGTGATCTCTGTCATGTTCTAGTGAGACAATCCCCCCCATAGTTAGAATAACTCCCTAGGACACGCTTAACCCCTTGATCGCCTCCTAGTGTTGAACCCCTGCCAGTGTCATTTACACAGTAATCAGTGCATTTTTATAGCACTGATCGCTGTATAAATGACAATGGTCCCAAAATAATGTCAAAAGTGTCCGATGTGTCCGCCATAATGTCGCAGTCATGATAAAAATCGCAGATCGCCACCAATTACTAATAAAAAAAAATTATAATAAAAATGCCATAAATCTATCCCCTATTTTGTAAACGCTAAACCTTTTGCACAAACCAACCAATATACGCTTATTGAGATTTTTTTTTACCAAAAATATGTAGAAGAATACATATCGGCCTAAACTGAGAAAGAAATTTGTTTTTTTATATATTCTTTGGGGATATTTATTATAGCAAAAAAAATATTGCTTTTTTTTCAAAATATTTGCTCTTTTTTTGTTTATAACGCAAAAAATAAAAACCGCCGAGGTGATCAAATACCACCAAAAGAAAGCTCTATTTGTGGGAAAAAAAGGACGTCGATTTGGTTTGGGTGCAATGTCGCAATTGTCAGTTAAAGCCACGCAGTGCCATGTCACAAAAAGTGCTCTGGTCAGAAAGGGGGTAAATCCTTCCGGGGCTGAAGTGGTTAAAATGGTTCAAACCATGTCTGAAGATTGACTTTACTCCTCTTAGAGTGCAATGTGTGAAGTATGGATAGTCTACTCTACATATTGAAGAAACTCTTCAAAGGTTAAAAATTCTGCACCACCTGCAGCAACTTCGGAAGCCTACAATGACAGCTGAATACCAGGTCATTCTCAGGTACTTGAGTAGTGTTGGAGCTTTCCACTAGCTCCCGCTCCCATATGACTTCCCTCCTTGGCCAGTAGGAGTTTGCAGGAGGCAGGAAGGAATGGGCAAGCTTCAGAACTATAATAAAGTTCTGGAGCTACACTATACTGCCAAAAGTATTGGAACATCTGCCTTTATACGCAAATTAACTTTAATGGCATCCCAGTCTTAGTCCGTAGGGTTCAATATTGAGTTGGCCCACCCTTCGCAGCTATAATAGCTTCAAGTCTTCTGGGAAGGCTGTCCACAAGGTTTAGGAGTGTGTCTATGGGAATGTTTGACCATTCTTACAAAAGCGCATTTGTTAGGTCAAGCACTGATGTTGGGCGAGAAGGCCTGACTTGCAGTCTCCGCTTTAATTCATCCCAAAGGTGTTCTATCAGGTTGAGGTCAGGATTTTGTACAGGTTAGTCAAGTTCCTCCATCCCAAACTCGCTCATCCATGTCTTTATGGACCTTGCTTTGTGCACTGGTCCAAATCATTTGGTGTAGGGGGATTATGTTAAGGGGTTGTTTTTCAGGGGTTGGGCATGGCTCCTTAGTTACAGTGAAGGGAATTCTTAAGGCATCAGCATACCAAGACATTTTGGACAATTTTCATGCTTGGGGATGGCCCCTTCCTGTTCCAACATGACTGTGCACCAGTGCACAAAACAAGGTCCATAAATACATGGATGAGCAAGTTTGGGGTGGATGAACATGACTTGCCTGCACAGAGTCCTGTCCTCAACCAGATAAACACCTTTGGGATGAATTAGAGTGGAGACTTTGAGCCAGGCCTTCTTGTCCAACATCAGTACCTGACCTCACCAATGCACTTCTGGAAGAATGGTCACACATTCTCATAGACACACTTATAAAACCTTGTGGACAGCCTTCCCAGAAAAGTTGAAGCTGATAGCTGCAAAGGGTGCGCCAACTCAATATTGAACCCTACAGACTAAGACTGGGTTGCCATTAAAGTCCATGTGCGTGTAAAAGCAGGTGCCCTAATACTTTTGGCAATATAGTATATGTCTGTCAGAAGGGCATGGCGTTGAGCTCCAGGCATTTGCAATGGAGAGACAATCTTTTTATGTGATTTAAGGGCAACATTGTAAATATGCCTGCTATGACTGCTATGACTGAAATTGGTCAGTAATTCACTATGGCTGTCACTCACTGATCTAACATTGACCTGTCGCTGGCCTATTTCTATCAAAGTCTCATAAAAAAAATAAATGATCACTGGTGATACAGTGAAGTACAGTTAGCCAGCAGCTGGACATTTTTGTTTAGAGAAAATTGGCTGAAATGTAATGGAGGAAAAAAGGCAGGAGCTTTTCCACTGGAATTAGGAGACCGAAGATTCCACACAAATTAAAACTGGTCAGCAGCAGGACATTTTTAAATAGCAAGGCTAAGCCCAAATTTACTAGAGAGAAAGAGCACAGCATGAGGCTTTAATATAAAAATACACTACATAGGATAGTAATATAAAACTGACCAGTAGCATGACACTGTTATTAAGGGATGATAGACCTATCAAAGTGCACACCTAAGTTTTTTTCATCTATTGGGGTAGGGGAGTTTGATAAATGTACGGGATATGTGAGGTGGTTTATATTCACACTGTTCTTGCACTTTTTTTTCTGATGATGCAGTGGTGTACAACATGTAGAATTGCTGCACAAGCAATATTGTAATTTAATAATATTGTTAATTACCTTGTGGAACCTGAGGCTTTCTGTGCATTGCTGGTCCACACAAATGTAATTTCCTACTTGTATGATTGGCAACAAGTCTAAGTCAGACTCTCCCTAATGCCGCGTACACACAGTCGAAATTTCCGACAACAAATGTTCGATGTGAGCTTGTTGTCAGAAATTCCGGCCGTGTGTAGGCTCCATCGTACATTTGACAACAAAAATTTGAGAGCTGGTTCTCAAATTTTCCGACAACAAAATCCATTGTCAGAAATTCCGATTGTGTGTACACAATTCCAACGCACAAAATTCCATGCATGCTCAGAATCAAGCAGAAGAGCTGCAATGGCTATTGAACTTCATTTTTCTCGGCTCATCGTACGTGTTGTACGTCACCGCGTTCTTGACGTTCGGAATTTACGACAACATTTGTGCGACCGTGTGTATGCAAGACAAATTTTTTTTTTTTCTTCTTTTTTTTTTGCCACTTCAGTCGAACTTTTTGAGAGGATTTAATCAATTTTGAAGATCATATTTGTACAATCACCCTCTCGGTGTCTCATCATCGTAGCCTTTGCCATAACCAAAACATATAATTTACAAAATATTACATCTCCAAAGGGGCAAGAGCTAACCCAAGGAACCCCTCTTGTCTCCTTTCTTCCTTTATTATCCCAACCCCCCACCCCCTACCTCCCCAGCCCATCCCCCCTGCCCTCTCTCCAAGGTCAATTTCTCTTTAACCCTTCTGGTGCTAATCTAGGGCCTTCAATTCTTTAACATATCTCCAGGTTTTTTAAAAATTTTTCCAACGTTCCCAGACCTCCAGATTCCCACTACCTACTTCTTCTGTAGTATTTGCCAGTACCTCGTTATTATATGTTTCCTCTACGGCATCCAACCACTCCCATATCTCTGGGCCTTCCTTCCTCTGCCATCCCTTCGGTATTAATCTCTTTGCAGCATTTAAAAGAAAGGGTACCAATGTCTGCTTGTATTTTTTTGTATCCCCTTCCCCCCCATGGAACAACACCACCCACGGATCCTCCACCACCTCTATATCAGTGATTGTCTTTATTAATGCAAGAGTTTTCTTCCAGAAAGTTTTTATTTTAGGGCAGCTCCACCAAATGTGACCCATTGTTCCTACATCTTGGCATCCTCGCCAACAAAATGCGATGTACCACTCTGATATTTACTTAAGATCTCGGGGGTTATATAGCTTCTACTTATACATTTATAATTCATTTATGCAGAGCGTGTATCTAGTGTTAAATTAAATATCCTATCTAATATTTTACTAATTGTGTTTTTGTCTTTCTTCGTGCCCAAGTCCCTCTCCCATTTCTCGATGAATGGCGGTATCTCCAACTTTTCCGTTCTCATCAGGATTTTATATAACTTCGAGATTATATTTCTCGGGTCTTCTAGATCACATAACTTTTCCATCTCTGTCAAGTCCTCCCCAGACCTAATGGGTTGTGGCAGCTTGCTCACGAAGTGTTTCAGTTGTAGATATCGCCATTCATCTATCTCACGTGTCTCCCTATCTTGTCTAAGCTGTTGAAGTGTTATTATTTTACCATCTTTAATTATTTCTCTAACCTGTGTTATCCCCCAAAAAACCTCTTTACCTCCTACCTTTTACCTGGTGCGAAATATTCATTATCTTTAAGTGTCAATAATGGTGAGTTATATTTCCCTATCCCTTTCTTATAAACCCCGTCCCAAACTTTAAAAACCTTCTGTGTAATTACATGGAGATTTTTATCTAAAGTTCTACAATGTGGAGGATTCCAAATAATATTTCCTAAGTGTACTTTACTAAGTGTATTTTCTATTTTCACCCACCTTTTTTCATTATCTTTTTTAACCCATTCTACTAATCTTGACAAAACTATGGCCTTGTAATAATTTTGAATGTCTGGTACAGCCAGTCCGCCATTTTCTTTACTTTGTTTTAATGTCTGGAAGGAGACTCTTGCCCTTCTATTTTTCCAGATAAAGTTCATTATTATCTTTTTTAATTTTGTTAGATAAAACTGGGGAAGTGGAACAGGGATCATCTGGAAATGGTAAGTTATCCTAGGGAGGAGGGTCATCTTCATGACATTTATTCGACCTATCCATGAGAGTGGTTTGCTGGCAAGTCTCTTACATTCTAGTCTGATGTCATCAAGTAGGGGAATATAGTTTATGTTATACATCTTTTCTATTGAATTTATTAATTTGATTCCCAAGTACTTAAGCTGCTTGGTCCACCCAAAACCAGAAACCGTCTTCACGTTTTCTACCTCTGCCTTTTTTAGATTAATATTTAATATTTCGGATTTTGCTGAATTTATTTGGAAGTTGGACAGATCTCCATATTTCCTCAAAACTTCCTCTAATTTACGTAAGGAGGCCACTGGATCCGTTATATATAATAACACATCATCAGCAAATGCTGCGATTTTGTATTCGTCTTCCCCACACCTTAATGCCTTTTATGTCAGGGTCTCTACGTATCGTTGCCAGGAGTGGCTCCAGGGACAAGACAAAGAGCAACGGGGACAGGGGGCAGCCCTGCCTCGTGCCGTTTCTCATCTCAAAGGGCTGGGACGCCAACCCATTGACTTTTATCGAGGCCATGGGATGATGGTACAGTGTTTTTATCATTTTGGGTCCTATTCCCATAGTCTCCAGAGTCTGAAACATGAACCCCAGTCTATTCTGTCGAAGGCCTTTTCGGCATCAATCGACAGCAGTAGCCCTGGGGGTCCACTCTCCTTCAGCTTTTGCAGCAAGAGAAGTGTCTTGACCCCGTTGTCCCTCCCTTCTCTTTTGGGGACAAACCCCACCTGATCCGGATTAACCAAGAAGTTCATAAGCTCCTTTATTCTCTCTGCCAAGACCTTCGCATACAGTTTTGTGTCGGTATTGAGTAGAGAGATTGGCCTATAGCTTGAACAAAGTGTTTTCTCCTTTCGTTCCTTCAGAATGATTGTGATGGATGCCTGAAGGGCGTCTCTGCTCATCTCGTAGCTATCTCCTAACCCATTCATGTAGCGACAAAGCCTTGGGATTAGTATCTCTTTAAATTTTTTATAATAAAACAATGTGAATCCGTCTGGGCCCGGACTTTTCCCAGGGGCCCCGCCTGTTAGCGCCTTTCTAATTTCATCTTCCGTAATTGGCTCCTCCAAAAGTTCCCTCACTGAGTCTGGGATTGTAGGTAGTCTAGCTTTCTTCAAATAGTTATTATTTACCTCTCTCCTATTTTTAGATTGGGGGTCGTGCGTATTAACTGAGTACAGGTCTTGATAGTAGTCCTTGAAGATTTCAGCTATCTTTCTAGAAAGTGCCCATTTTTAGTCTGAATCTTCTCAATGAAATTTCTAGCTTTCTTTTCCCCAACAGTAACTGTCCCTTACAATCCTACTGTATGCTATTCTTGACTCCAACTCCAGTGCCTTTTTCAACTCTGTCCTTTTGGTTATCAGCTGTTGGTATACCTCACGGGATAACTGGCCCGATTGTTTTTTATGTTCCTGCTCCAACTTATCTACCTCCCCTGTTAGATTCAGAATGCCCTCGCGTTTCTCTCTTTTCTTTCTGGCTCCCATCTTAATTAGGATCCCTCTAATATAGGCTTTGTGTGCCTCCCATAGCGTGGACCCTGATACTTCTCCATTATCATTCACTGCAAAATAATTCTCCAGTTCCTTTCGAACCAATGCGTAAGCCTCCTCATCCCGTATCAATTCCTCGTTGAAACACCATTGACCCCGGGTCCCCGCATCACCACTTATTGTCATTTGCATGACCATAGGGGCATGATCTGAAAAGGTTACATTACCTATCTTGGTGTCCACCACCTCATCTATTTCCCTATGTTCTATAAGACCTACATCTATACGAGAGTAAGAGCCGTGGACAGGAGAATAGAACGTATAGTCACGCCTACTGGGGTGCTGAACCCTCCAGATATCCCCCAACTGGTGTAGAGATTTTGTTTCACCAGCTTTAATTGACCACTGTTCATCTCCTGTGCACGGGTCGAACTGTCCATTCTTGGGTCCATACAAAAGTTAAGGTCCCCCATCATGATTAGGTGTCCTTTCCTGAACTCCATTATTTTCTCTAGGATATGAACGAAATATTTCATTGGGTTTTTATTAGGTGCATAGATATTAGCAAGGGTGTATTCCCTTTCCTTTAATCTGCCTCTAAGAAAAAGGAATCTACCCTCCGGATCCACGAATCTATCCTCCAGCACAAATCTTGTTCTTTTTGCGAACCCTATGGCCACCCCTCGAGTTCTACTCGAGATGGTGTCACCTTGGAACCAGAGCGGGAAGTCACTAGAGTATAGTCTTAACTTAGATTGTTGTGAGATATGCGTCTCCTGGAGGAAAACCACATCAGGGCCTAATATTTTAAGCTCATTAAAAATATTTCTACGTTTTTTTTTCATATTTAGACCTCTGACATTATACGTTATAAATTTTAATGTGGGCCTAGCTAACATTCAGCTCTAATGGATAACACCTCTTTCTTTTGACCTTGGAAAGACTAAGACCAGCCTCGTTTTGGATTTTAGGTGTTTACAAGTTTAGAACCCCCAAACATTATATATTGTTTTTTTTCTAACATCCTAGAGAATACAATAGCGGTCATTGCAATACTTTTTTTTGCACCGTATTTGCGCAGCGGTCTTCTAAGCGCACTTTTTTGGGAAAAAATTCACTTTTTTAAAAAAAAAAAATAAGACAACAGTAAAGTTAGCCCAATTTTTTTTTATATTGTAAAATATAATGTTACGCCAAGTAAATTGATACCCATCATGTCACGCTTCAAAATTGCGCCCGCTCGTGGAATAGCGTCAAAATTTTACCCTTAAAAATCTCCATAGGCGACGTTTAAAAAATTCTACAGATTGCATGTTTTGCATTACAGAGGAGGTCTAGGGCTAGAATTATTGCTCTCACTCTACCGGTCGCGGCGATACCTCACATGTGTGGTTTGACCACCGTTTTCATATGCGGGCGCTACTCAAGTATGCGTTCGCTTCTGCGCGCGAGCTCGTCGGGACAGGGCGCTTTAAAAAATTTTTTTTTATTATTATTATTATTTATTTTATTTTATTTTATTTATTTTTTCGCTGTTTTTTAAAAAAAAAAAAATTTGGATCACTTTTATTCCTATTACAAGGAATGTAAACATCCCTTGTAATAGAAAAAAGCATGACAGGTCCTCTTAAATATGAGATCTGGGGTCAAAAAGTCCTCAGATCTCATATTTAGACTAAAATGCAAAAAAAAAAAAAAAAAAGTCGTTTAAAAAAATGACACAAAAAAAATTGTGCCTTTAAGAGAAGTGGGCGGAGCCGTCGTAATGACGTCGCTCCGGCCGTCACATGGTATAGAGACGGGTGGGCGCCATCTTGGCCTCACTCGTCTCCATACCTAAGCAGGGAAAGGACCCGATCGCCTCCGCCTCAGCTGCTGCCGTTACCGAGATATCCATCTTCAAAAAAATGACGTATATATACAGTGGGCGGTCCGGAAGTGGTTAAAGCTATGCTAACCGCTTTCCTTACCCCACCCCCTTCCCCCCCTATTCCCAGACCATTATTCACCCCCTCTCCCCCCTCCCCCCCTCTCCCCCTATGGTCCCTATTGGACCCTTAGACCTTTGAGGAACTCGCATAGCGTGATCCTCTTTCGGTCTCCACCTCTGAGGGTGAAGCTCTTGGTGTGCTGCCCAGCGAGCCACCGTTGGCTCGGTGACCCGGTGGGCGGACTAACTCCCAGCAGCTCTTTTACTTTAACATATTTCATCCCACCTTATTTATCCCCCCTCCCCCCCCCCCACCACCACCCCGCACCACCCCCACCTCTGAGGCATTTTACAAATAGCCCATTCCTAAGTCTACCCACTGTTCGTTGACCCAGTCCAGTAGCAAAGGAACCTGAATGCCCAGCTTTCCACAAAATTCCTCTAGGTCACCTGGAAATCTGAGTTTTGCTGTTCTGCCGTCTTTGCTTCCCAACAAGCAGGCCGGGAACCCCCATGTGTATTTAATATTCTGCTTTATCATTTGATCCAAGAGGGGCTTAAGATGGCGTCTTCTTACAAGGGTATCTTTAGCTAGATCAGCAAATACTAATATCCTAGCTTCCTCATATTGAAGCGGGGTTCTTCCTCTCAGTTTACCCATAGGTTTTCTTTATCTTCGTAGAATCTGAACCTCACTATTATGTCCCGGCTTCTTTCCGTACGACTAGTATCTCGCCTTCCTATCCGGTGGATGCGCTCAATTCTTGGGAATTCTCCTCCTCCCAATTCCAGGATAGGGCCAAAGATATCTACCATGATCTTTCTCAAATCTTCACCCCTCATCTCGGGGACCCCTCTAATTCTAAGGTTTTGTCTGCGATTTCTGTTTTCCTGGTCTTCTAGTCTGTAGCAGATTTTTATTTGATTTTGATGTATAATTTTGAGTTGCTCTTTTATATCAGTGAGGTCCCGCTCTTGTTTGTCTATTGTGTCTTCCGTTTTCTCAACTCTGGCTAGTATATTCCCCAGGTCTGTCCTTAGCCCATTTATTTCCAATTTGATTGCGGTTTCCAGCGATTTAAACATTTCTAGAATTTCATTTTTCGAGGGGAATTGTGTGTCCTGTCTAATTTCTTCCAATCTAGTTGTTTCTTGAGTGTTTTCAGCTGAGGACTCCTCTCTGGAATGATCGGGTGTCTGTACATCTTTTCCATTCCCCCCCATCTTTTTATCTATCATGGTTGACTTTTGGGTCTCAGGATGAATGTTTCCCGGGCTGCCTCCCCGGGTCATGTATTGCTTAATTGTACTCCCAGTGGAGGTGCCCCCTATAGTGTTGTCTTTTGGGGTCTTGGGTGCTCCCCCCTTCCCAGTCTTGGTCGCCGCTTTACTCATATTTATTTTCCGTACCCTGTCGGTAATTAGTATTCCTATACACTGGTTAAAAGAAAAAAAAAAAAAAAAGGACTGATGATCGTATAGGTTTTCTGGAGTGCTTTAAGGTTTACTAGTGCTGCCTGAGCAGGGTATTTTAACCCAAAATGAGTACTTCGAAGTTATTGACGCTATATTTCTCAATAATAGTCACCATAAGGTCCTTTTTAGGCTGAGATCAAAGAGCTGCTCTTTAGCCCCTATCCTGAGCTGACAGGAGACTCGTCTGTCGGATCTCCGTTCCGAGTAGGAACCAAGTGTGAATTTACCGCTGTCCCCGCTGAGTGTCATCCACGGGTGGATGCTTAAACACAGGCACGTTAATCACTCTGCCCAAAGCCAGGGTGAAGGGCGGGGGGGAAGGGGGGCGAGAATCGGGGGGGAGCGGGTCAGACGATCAGGCCCGTCGCTCCGCTAGCATCACCACTACGGCGCTATACCCGGGACTGCGTGAAGCTATCAGATGCCCCAGGATGTCCGTCCAGGCCGATGGTCTTGTGGAACGGCAAACGGCGCTCAGGGCTCCCTCCTTTCCCACCATCCGCCGTCCCGCTGGTCTGTTTAGACACGAGTCCGCTCCACGCCGGCCAGCCAGCACACCTCCATCCCCTCCCCTCCCGTCAGACGTCCTACGTCATGACACTCCCCCTCGCCCCCATGCAAGACAAATTTGAGCCAACATCCGTCGGAAATAAATCCAGGATTTTGTTGTCGGAATGTCCGATCGTGTGTACGCTGCACTAGGGTTAAATACTTCTAAAGGGATGCAGACACTGCAGCTTTTCTCATCAGAACAGTGCACCAGGTGATAATAACAAACCAATCCCCCCCCATCAAAATCAATGGCAAAGGACATAGTGGAATAAACAGCTATTTCTTCAGAGCAAAAACAGGTATGAACCGTAAATAATGTTTGCTAAAATCCCTAAAAATGTACATTGATCACCCAGAGGGGATTGGTTCTTTCTCAACAAAAGTGGAGTCACTCTTTAATCTACCGTACGTTAGTTAAGCTACCCCCAATAGAGAAAATGTCACAGTCATATGTAGATGACCCTCACAGCCAACACAAATTCACCCACCAACATTTTCTAAACTGATCTTTCTCGCAGGAAGAATGTGATCTTTGACATTTTCGTATATAGAAATCAAGGGAGTGATAAAACAGGATTCCAGGAAGTAATCATTCTTCTGTAGCCTTACAGATGGCAGGGGGCTTTACTTGGGAGAATCCGCAAAAGCATGCAATAAATGAATTGGAAATATACTGATATACAGTATACTAGAATGCTGAGAGTATCCCTTTGTGTGCATCTCCATCTTGTACAAACCCACCAAGACGTTGCTCAGTTCTAACTAAGTTATTGTGCAGGACCTTTTAAAGTAAAACAAAAGCAGGGTGATATTGAAATAGAACCATGTTATCAATGCCAGAGTACAAAATCTAGCACTGCTAGCTATAACTGGAAAAATACAATGCATAATATACCTTTCATCATGTGGATAACATATGTTTTTCCTACTTACTGTATGTAAGGCATCTTTTACACAGGCAGGTAGGGGGTGAAAACAGGCAGCTGAGCTGGAGTTTTGCCACCCACCTAAATCCTACCATAAAGCTGGAGGGAGCTGTTCACATGCCATGGCAGTGATGTTTAGTGACATAGCCACAGCAAATTTACAAAAACAGATTTAGGGGGATTTACTAAAACTGGTGCGCTCAGAATCTGGTGCAGCCGTGCATGGTAGCCAATCATATTCTAACTTCATTTTGTTCATTTAAGATTTGACAATAAAACCTGGAAGCTAATTGGTTTCTATGCAGGTCTGCACCAGATTTTGCATGCTCCAGTTTTAGTAAATCCCCCCCCCATTGAGTTGGCATGTGGCACCACAACTAAGAGAGAACACGGTTTCAAAGCATTAGTCCCATTCAAAGCCTAGCTCTAGCTATTCTTAATAGTTGTGGATAGATTAGTGAAGAGGTAACATTTTTTATTTATTTATTTTTTCTGTTTGTGACCCCATTGGGGAGAATTTTATTATTTATTTAACTGCTTGCCGACCAGCTGCCGCCATTTTACTGCGGCAGGTCGGCATGATCCCGCGAACCGTCGTAGCTATACGTTGGCTCACAGGATCGGGAAACAGCAGGGGTGCCAATGCTCGTGGCGGACAGGCGCAATGACCGCCGGCCAAGAGCAATCGCGAGCAGGAGAGACAGAACAGGGACGAGTGTGTGTAAACACACACTTCCCTGTTCTGTTCTGAGAGGAGTGACAGAGATCGTTCCTATTAGCTAGGAACCACGATCCGTCACTTCCTCTAGTCAGTCCCCTCCCCCTTCAGTTAAAATCACTTCTCAGGGAACACAGTTAACCTCTTGATCGCCCCCTAGTGTTAACCCCTTCACTGCCAGTGACATTTTTACAGTAATCAATGCATTTTTATAGCACTGATCGCTGTATAAATGCCAATGGTCCCAAAAATGTGTCAAAATTGTCCGATGTGTCCGCCATAATGTTGCAGTCACGATAAAAATCGCAGATCACCGCCATTACTAGTAAAAAAAAAACAAATATTAATAAAAATTCTATACTTCTATCCCCTATGTTGTAGACGCTATAACTTTTGCGCAAACCAATCAATATACGCTTATTGCGATTTTTCTTTTACCAAAAATATGTAGAAGAATACATATCAGCCTAAACTGAGAAAAAATTAGCTTTGTTTAAAAAAAAGGGGATATTTATTATAGCAAAAAATACAAAATATTGTTTTTTTTTCAAAATTCTCACTCTTTTTTTGTTTATAGCGCAAAAAATAAAAACCGCAGAAGCGATCAAATACCACCAAAAAAAAGCTCTATTTGTGGGAAAAAAAGGACGTCAATTTTGTTTGGGTGCAGCATCGCAATTGTCAAGTAAAGCGACGCAGTGCCGAATCGCAAAAAATCATTCAGCAGCCAAATCTTCCGGGGCTGAAGTGGTTAAATGTGACACTAGGAAAGAAATGTTAACATACAGGAAGTGACAGACAGTAATAGAAATATTGTCTGAGGTTCCAAGGGCTCATTCAGATGGGCATTGACACCTGTAGCCTGTGACTAAGCATCTTGTTTTCGTGGCTTCAGCAGCCAGGTGCTATGTGCAGGTGGCCCATTCATGTCTATTGGGACTCAGTGACTGCACAGACGCTGGTCCCAATTTAACAGCCGTTGGGATACGGGTGAGTGGCCCTGAATACAGACAATTTTTTAAAAATGTTTCGGTATTCTCCTGCCCTGACAGGAGATGAATGAAAATCACCCCAACAACAATAACAACCTAACAGACGCTCTAGGGGTCTTCAAACTATGGCCCTCCAGTTGTTCAGGAACTACAATTCCCATCATGCCTAGTCATGTCTGTGAATGTCAGAGTTTTACAATACCTCACGGGATTTGTAGTTCTGCAAAAGCTGGAGGGCCATAGTTTGAGGATCCCTGCCTCTTTCTAGTTCTATTTAAAACACAAAAGAAATGTTTTGACTGAAGTTGGGCTTTGAACCACTTGATCTCCGGAAGGTTTTACCCCCTTCATGACAGACCATTTTTTGCTATTCACCACTGCGCTACTTTAACTGGCAATTGCGCAGTCATGCAACACTTTGCGCAAATACATTTGATATGATTTTTTTCACACAAATAGAGCTTTCTTTTGGTGGTTTTTGCTCATCACTGGGTTTTTTCTTTTTTTCTATAAAAACAAAAAAGACCACATTTTTTTTCTTTTTTTACTATTTTTTTTACATACTTTCATCAGAGTAGTTCATGTTGTCCAGAGTATTGATATAATGCGCTGGAAGCTTCTTGTTTGCAGATACAGCTTTACTTTTATGGAGAAATATCAGAACATATCTTTTCAGCATGGAGACAGGAAGAGAACAAGGAGGATACAACTACATACACTGAGAGAGAACACTTCCTCTGATTACATTATCATAGATACACACTACAGTGCCATCTGCTGGATAGATAAGTATAATGCATACAGTATATAGTTCACAGTACTTTACATTGCATGCTGTTGACCTTCCAACAGCCCTTCTCAATGGTATGTGCTTTATCAAATTATATTCAGCTTCTTCTGGAAAAAAACGATGACATTCCTTTAACAAAGGCTTGGTGAGTGCATCAGCAGTCATCTCCTCTGATGGACAATATTGAATGTCAATAACACCTTGCTCTTGATTGTCAAGGCGTGTTTGACCCCTTGCAGGGTCGTTTAAAGGAGGTGAGCGAGCACTGCATGAGGTGGTGGGAGCACTCCGTTCATGGAGGTTGTCTGAAGATATCACACAAGCTTGTTTTTGTTTTTTGTTTTTTTTTGTTTTTTATTTTTTTCATTTTTTTGCACAACGTGGATTCATTCATTTTATGTTTTTGGACTTTTTTCATATTATTGCAATATCAGTGTTTATCACCATAATTGTTTATTTCACTTTTACAGTGCTGTCACACCTATATTGTTTTTTACTGATTTCTGTGGGAGCACATTAGTGACAGCTGCAGTAAAAAGTTATCACTATTATATGTTTTTCTAAGTTTCACATTTCACACCATATTAGCGCGCAACTACCTCAATTTTCAACTTGTGTATTTGTGGTCTGTGCAGTCCCCGGCCCATTCAGCATCCACATATACGACCAGTTTTGGATTGGATGTTGCTGGTAACCGTAACTTCATCTGAATTGTTCCTTTGAGATACTGCATCACTCTTTTTACAGCTTTCCAGTCACGCTGACAGGGAGCTGAGACTTTCCTGCATAGTATGCCCACTGCTGCCTCTATGTCTGGCCTGGTCAGAGTGGCAACATATAGCAACTTACAGATTGCTCTGCGATATATGTCATTTTTGGGTAGCAAGTTTTCTGCTTCATTGCTCTTTAGAGGTTCCATAGCAGTTTTCACTTCCTTTGCATCTTGCATATGGAATTGTTCCAAGGTTTTGGAGATTTTCTGAGATTGGTCGAGAAGATAACTTCCATCTATTGTCTCTCTATTTGGACTCCCAGATAGTAGCTAATGTTCCCTAGTTCTTTGATTTCAAAATTTTCTTTCAGCTTGGGAACTATCTGATTGTAATCCCCTTCTTGTTCAAAACAAGTTATCGACATAGATAAGGATGTACACAGGCCCGGATTTACTCCCTTTGCCGCCCCAAGGCCGGGTCCTTCAATGCCGCCACCCCCCCCCACACACACACACACATAAACACACACACCACGTCATTTATCGATGACTTCTACAATAGATCAATTAAAACATATCTCCATACACGAGAACACTGAAAATAACTGGCTTTAATTGTACAGACTAAAAATACTTCAGGGTAAGCGCGCGAGGGCTAAGGATTTTTCGCAGGCAATTTTTCAAGGCAATGGCTGGTGTTAGTGCTTCAATCATCCCCGGCACCATGGTTGTTATGGTGTCAGGATGATTGAAACACATTACTTCTATCATTACATTGTAATATAAACTAAAATAGTTCAACTCACCATAATGCAGAATCATTGGGAGCCCTGAGCGTGTCACTTGCCACCATCTCTTGTCACTTGCCACTATGCCTGCCACCAGATGGGGATGTCACTTGCCACTATGCCTGCCACCAGATGGGGATGTCACTTGCCACTATGCCTGCCACCAGATGGGGATGTCACTTGCCACGCTGCCTGCCACCAGATGGGGATGTCACTTGCCACGATGCCTGCCACCAGATGGGGATGTCACTTGCCACTATGCCTGCCACCAGATGGGGATGTCACTTGCCACGCTGCCTGCCACCAGATGGGGATGTCACTTGCCACCATGCCTGCCACCAGATGGGGATGTCACTTGCCACCATGCCTCCCACCAGATGGGGATGTCACTTGCCACTATGCCTGCCACCAGATGGGGATGTCACTTGCCACGCTGCCTGCCACCAGATGGGGATGTCACTTGCCACCATGCCTGCCACCAGATGGGGATGTCACTTGCCACGCTGTCTGCCACCAGATGGGGGTGTCACTTGCCACCATGCCTGCCACCAGATGGGGATGTCACTTGCCACGCTGCCTGCCACCAGATGGGGATGTCACTTGCCACCATGCCTGCCACCAGATGGGGATGTCACTTGCCACGCTGCCTGCCACCAGATGGGGATGTCACTTGCCACCATGCCTGCCACCAGATGGGGATGTCACTTGCCACGCTGCCTGCCATCAGATGGGGATGTCACTTGCCACGCTTGCCTGCCACCAGATGGGGATGTCACTTGCCACCATGCCTGCCACCAGATGGGGATGTCACTTGCCACCATGCCTGCCACCAGATGGGGATGTCACTTGCCACGCTGCCTGCCACCAGATGGGGGTGTCACTTGCCACCATGCCTGCCACCAGTTGGGGATGTCACTTGCCACTATGCCTGCCACCAGATGGGGATGTCACTTGCCACCATGCCTGCCACCAGATGGGGATGTCACTTGCCACGCTGCCTGCCACCAGATGGGGATGTCACTTGCCACGCTGCCTGCCACCAGATGGGGATGTCACTTGCCACCATGCCTGCCACCAGATGGGGATGTCACTTGCCACCATGCCTGCCACCAGATGGGGATGTCACTTGCCACGCTGCCTGCCACCAGATGGGGATGTCACTTGCCACGCTGCCTGCCACCAGATGGGGATGTCACTTGCCATGCTGCCTGCCACCAGATGGGGATGTCACTTGCCACCATGCCTGCCACCAGATGGGGATGTCACTTGCCACCATGCCTGCCACCAGATGGGGATGTCACTTGCCACCATGCCTGCAACCAGATGGGGATGTCACTTGCCACGCTGCCTGCCACCAGATGGGGATGTCACTTGCCACCATGCCTGCAACCAGATGGGGATGTCACTTGCCACGCTGCCTGCCACCAGATGGGGATGTCACTTGCCACGCTGCCTGCCACCAGATGGGGATGTCACTTGCCACGCTGCCTGCCACCAGATGGGGATGTCACTTGCCACCATGCCTGCCACCAGATGGGGATGTCACTTGCCACCATGTCTGCCACCAGATGGGGATGTCACTTGCCACGCTGCCTGCCACCAGATGGCGATGTCACTTGCCACGCTGCCTGCCACCAGATGGGGATGTCACTTGCCACCATGCCTGCCACCAGATGGGGATGTCATTTGCCACCAGATGGGGATGTCACTTGCCACCAGATGGGGATGTCCCTTGCCAATGTTGTCATGCTGCCTGCCATCAGAAGGAGGAGGGCGGAACAGCGGTGCGGGCAATGAGAGATGTCATCTTTCTCCCACGCCGCCGCACTGCTGACACTACTTGCTACTGTACTCTCAATTTTTTAAAAAATGGCGCAGGGCGGCGCAATCACGCTACTGCGCATGCGCCGCCCGGCCGAGCGCTTACGAGCTTTCCCGAGCCCGGTCGGCTTCGGGACGGCGCATGCGCAGTTGCATGGTCGGCTCACGGCCATCTTTTCTATGGGCACTGGTGCCCATAATAGACGTTAATGGGCAGCACGAAAGGGGGGGCGGCCGCGTAGGCGCTGCAGGAGCGGCGCCGCCCCTACACCACTGCCGTCCCGAGGCCTGGCCTCGGTGGCCTTGTGGCTAATCCAGCCCTGGATGTACAGTATATCCATCTGTATTCTTGATTCCTGGAGTAGAGACACGGGTCTGCTTTACTTCTTGAGAATCCCTCTCTGCTAAGTACTTTGTTCACTTTCTCATTCCACATCCTTGCAGATTTCTTAAGAATGTAGATGCTCTTCTGAAGTTTACACAGTTTGTCTCCTTGCTCAAAGCTTGGTGGTTGCTCCATGTAGAGATCTTCAATAATGTCTCCATATAGGAAAGCAGTTTTAATGTCTAGGTGTTTCACTTGCATGCCCTTCCCGGCTGTTAAGAAGAGCTCTGATGGTGGAGTGTTTTACGACGGGAGCGAATGTTTCATCGTAATCCTCACCAAATTTCTGAGAGTAACCTTTGGCAACTAGTCTGGTTTTTGGTTTTATGGATGTGTCCTTATGTGTCTGACTTTACTTTGAAAGTCCACTTACTTCCTATAGTTTTGTGGTTAGGAGGGAGCTCTGTGAGTGTCCAGGTTTTATTTTCTTGAAGTGACTTTAAATCTTCTTCTGCTGCCTTTCTCCATTTATTGACTTCACATTTTGGTAGTTTTTCTATGTCTTCCCAGGATGTTGGTTCAAGTATGCTGTGTGTTTTGACAGTGTATGACAGCTTGCGGGGTGGTATCCTTTTTGTAGTCCGAGTGGATCTTCTGACTTCAGGGAGTACAGCAGGATTTGGTGGGGAACTTGATTTAGGCATTGTGCGTTCCACCTCTTGTTCTGACTCCTGCACAGGTTCACTTTGATCGAACTTTTCTTCTGGTTTGCTTGGTATATTCACTTCACAGCTTTCAGGGATCTGTTTCTGATTATGGGCTCTCATCAAAATAAATGCTATGGCTTATTGTCACTTTGTTTGTCTTTGGGTGTAGGATTCTGTAACCCTTTGTTTGCTCGCTGTAGCCTACTAGAATGCCCTCTATGGCTCTGTTCTTTCAGCTTGGATCGCTTTTCACTTGGAATATAGGCATATGCTTTACACCCAAATATTCTGATGTGCCCGTATGCTATGCTTTGATTCATGCCACATTTCAAATGGAGTCTGTTCTGTAGGTATACTATGTTGAAGTCATGACTGCTTCTCCCCAGTACTTGTGAGGTAGGTTGGCATCCGACAACACGCACCTGGCCATTTCTATAAGAGTGAAATTTTTCCTTTCTACTGCACTGTTTTGTTCGGGAGTGTATGGTGTATGGTGTGGTTGTCTGGTGCACTATTCCTTATCTCTTCAGGTATGAGGCCACTTCTTTGCTTATGTATTCTCCCCCATTGTTGGTGTGTATTATTCCTGGTTTCCATTGGAAGTTGTTCCTAGACATGGCAACAATCTCTTGAAGTTTCTCTGATGTTCCATTCTTGTGTTTCATCAGATAAATAGTTGTGTACCTGGAATAATCATCAATGAAAGTCAGTAGATATCTGTTCCCGCCTGACGTGGGAGCTGCAGGGGGTGGGTAGTTTTTCTTTGAGATGCTTGTGGAAGGGGAGCACGTGTGGCTTTTGCTTCTATACAGCACTTTCATTTCATGAACACTTTTCAAGGCATTATAGTCAAATCTTTTGATTTTGATCTTTCTGTGCCACTGCCTGTGCCACTCCATGATGTGTTTAGTTTCCTTTGTGATTGCTTTGACTCTTTCTTTAGTGGATAGCTCTAGCTTTCACTGCTCGGCTTTCCAGAACAGTCCTTTTTTGAAGTGACCAGTCCTTTTACAGTGAAAACAGGCTCTGCTTTCTTTGTTGTACTTTGTGCCTTTGTACATCTTAAGAGCTTTGTCATCATGGTGCGTATTTTCTTTCCTTCTGTCATATTCATCGACTAATTCCCTTTGACATATTCCAGTGTCAGCTCCTGCTTGTGTCTGGTATCTAAAGCTTTAATAAGAGCACTATATGTCTCTGGAAGGCTGCAAAGAAGCAGGGCAACAGTATGGTATGGTCTTTGATGTCCTCTCCGATGGTGAGTAACTGCTCTATGATTTCTAGCATAGCTTTCACATGGTCACACCTATGCTGGCCTTCTTCTAGTTGCATCTTAAAACATCTTACTGTTGAGGCTTGAAAGCTCATACAGTTTTTGTAATGTAGTCCACATACCTTTGGCCGTTTTCTCTGTTCTTATGTAGATAAGCTGGTCATCTTCTACTAGTAAGCCTATAGTCGCTTTTGTCTGTCTATCCTTCCTGTTCCAGTCCTCCGTCTCTCCATTTATTTGTCTGTCTGTATTCAGCACTAGCCACAAGTCATCCATGTTAAGAAGCATTTCCAGTTTAAACTTCCACAGCTGGTAATTGGCATTGTTCAGCTTTGCAATTGCAAACTTCACATCTGAACTGCTTGCCATCTTTCAGTATCTTGATATCTCACTGATTTGCAGAGTTCTCTTCCCAGTGCCTGGGTGCTGCTGGGTGCCTGAAGCCCATAACCTGTTGTGCAGAGTATTGATATAATGCGCTGGAAGCTTCTTGTTTTCAGCATACAGCTTTAATTTTATGGAGAAATATCAGAACATATCTTTTCAGCATAGAGACAGGAAGAGAACAAGGAGGATACAACTACATACAACACACTGCGAGACATAACACTTCCTCTGATTACAGTGACACACTACAGTGCCACGTGCCGGATAGATAGGTATAATGCATACAGTAAATAGTTCACAGTACTTACATGCTGTTGTCTTCCCAACAGTTCAATGTCACCATAGTGACACTGTACTACTCTGGAGGGGGTGATCAGGGTTTTTTTTTCTTTACACTTTGATTGTTGTTACAGTGATGATCATGAATGAAATTCATTCACAACAGCTTTTTTTGACACTGTGACCAGGGCAATCACATGATCCTCCGGTGCGCGCCCCTCAGCTGGATGACGTACATGAACTGTACATGATCCAGTCTGCCCATGCCGCCTTGCTGCAGTAAACGTACTGTGGCTAGGCAGCAACCAGTTAACCATATCTAATCAAAAAAACAAACAAAAACAAAAATAAAATTTATTGCAGCTTACCAGTTCTTAGGTGAGGTGACTGCATTCGTTTTCTCTTTTTCAGTTTTTTTTTTCAATACATTTTTATTTGCACTATACAATGAAATAGTTGAAATACTGTTTGTGGTGTTGTTATTCCAAACTGTGGCATTAAACATGTTAGAATAAATCAGTGTTTGCAGGTTGGACAGAGAAAAACATTCATAACAATTTTAAACAGAGGTACAATTTCTAGGTATGATATCAAGATGAACAAGTCACCTTCAGTAAACTGCTATGAGTAGAAAAGATGCAGATTTGTATCCAGTATTGAAGTTTTATTTAAGGAATAAAAACAATTAGAGAAAAAAAGAGGGGACTTCCCAGATGTCTCTTAAAGACTCCAATGACATTGTGTTCAGATGGGAGTGATCACGTATTGATTGTTCTTTCAAATTGCATTTGAGATGGCCTTAATTGTGGATAGTCTCAGACTTTTATAAAGTCAATCCACAGGCTCCAAATTCTCATAAACTGTTATTGTCTATCATTCACAAAAGTTGGCAAGATTCTTGTGGGCCATTATCAACGAGTGGCAAGATTCTTGTGTACCATTATCAATGAGTTGCTTGAGGTATTCCAAGCTCTTGCTATTGAAATTTTGGCAGCTGCCATTATACAGAACACCAGGGTTTGTGAGTGTCTAGGAAGGATAGTTATTGGTTCATTTACCAGGGCATTATGTTTGTCACCTTAAAAGCTGAAATCTAGGCATTCAGAGACTGTAAAATGTGAAGGCACAGTATGAGTGAAAAAAAAATATAAAAATAAAAAATATTGTGAATATAGTCCAGAGGAGGCACGCAATGAATGTGCGTTAACTTATACACACAACAACCTATGTGTTTGCACAAATTCAGTCCATATAGTGTACACCAGTGTATATTCTTGTGATAAACACCTCTCAGAGACAGTGCACCTCCACCACATAGAGTGCGTGCTTACCAAAAGGCAAGCTATTATGAGCATGCGGCTAAATACCCAGCCAGGGCCTCTGTCTGGAAGAGTGTTGAATATCCACGGATATTGATTGGAAAGGATCTTGAACTAAGCACCAGACGACCAAGGAGACTCAAACATTAAGCCGCAAGGGGAATAGGTCAAGCATTACCTAAAAATGTAAAGAGACTCACAATAGTGTAAAACATACCATATAGGTTTATTAAAGCTAAAAATTTGCACTTACAGAAATGCTGATTAAAATCGCCAAGAAAACAGCCGGCCAGCTTGCGAGCACCTGTCCACTGTGTTACAGCGCGATGACGTCAGCACGTCAAACCTCCCGACATGCGTTTCGTCACAAAACAATGTTTTGTCACAAAACGGGTTCCCCAAGACGACGTCAGATTGTGAGGAAACGCTCGTCAGGAGGTTTAACGTGCTCTTCCGGACAGCACCTGAGTTAAATATATGAGTGTCACAGCAAAGGGTCTGAATTCTTAGGACCATGTGATATTTCAGTTTTTCTTTTTTTATAAATCTGCAAAAATGTCAACAATTCTGTGTTTTTCTGTCAATATGGGTGTTGTGCTGTGTGTACATTAATGAGGAAAAAAAGAACTTAAATGATTTTAGCAAATGGCTGCAATATAACAAAGAGTGAAAAATTTAAGGGGGTCTGAATACTTTCCGCCCCCACTGTATATGTGTGTATCTCACGTTTTCAGCAGCTGCTTTCTTTTTGTTGCTTTTTTCTTTTCTTCTTCTTTTTTTTTGGTACTTAGCGTGGTATTTTCTATTTTTATGATTACAGTATGAGTTAAGCCCAAAGAGCTGCATGACATCTCCTGGGCTTATCTCTATTATTTATATCTGACAGGTCTATTGCTCTGGTGGGAATTACACTCTAGACACTCGGGGCTGTAACAGAGGAGAAAGAAACACAGAGAAAATATGCCGACACCTCCCCTCTGCTGCCCATTTAGAGAAGCCTTTGTATTTTGTGAATGTGTTAACATAATACAAGGGCTTCTGTGAATAGGCAGGAGGAGGGGATGGGCAGGCAGATCAGCTTCAACGACTCTCCTGTACAAGATACATAACTCAGAAAGATCAGCATCGCTTTCCCGGAACTATAGTGATTACTGTCTTCCGAGAGCAGTATAAAACTGTTAGATATAAATTATAGAGCTATGCCCAGGAATAGGGATGGGCTATCTGTTCGAGTCGAACATGAGTTTGACTCGAACATTGGCTGTTCGCCCGTTCCCATTGCATCAGAGGGGGGCGGGGTCACCCGTACACGTCACTGGGAAGCCCCGGCATTTCCCCTTGTCAAAGGGGGACGGGGTCACGTGATGGGTGGCCCCGCCTCAGATACATAAAAGCTGTCAAGCTGGCGCCGCGTCATTGGCTGGGTGCCTCCGGTGGAGGCAGGATCCTGTGCGTGTTCCTCGCTGGAGTCGCTGGAGATCATCCATCGCTGGAGATTGAGAATTGGATTACATCGCTGGAGTAGGAGTATGGATTTTTTGGATTACATCGCTGGAATCTTTTTTTTTATTTTTTATTTTTTTATTTTTAATAAAGGACTTGTCCCAAGCCGTCTCCTGTGGTTTTTTAACAATTTAACACTTTCTTTTTGTGAAATGGTAGGGGTACAATGTACCCCTTACCAATTCCATTGGGGGGGCCGGGATCTAAATGTCCCCTTTGTTAAAGGGGGCTTCCAGATTCCGATAAGCCCCCCGTCCACAGACCCCCACAACCACAGGGCAAGGGTTGTGGGGATGAGGCCCTTGTCCCCATCAACATGGGGACATCTTCCCCATGTTGAGGGCATGTGACCTGGTACGGTTCAGAAGGGGGGGGCGCTCTCTCGTTCCCCAGTCTTTTCCTGCGGCCTGCCAGGTTGCGTGCTCAGATAAGGGTCTGGCGTGGATTTTTGGGGGAACCCCACGCCATTTTTTTTTAAATTTTAGCGCAGAGTTCCCCTAATACCTATACCAGACCTAAAGGACCTTGTAATGGAATTTTGGGGGACCCTCACGCATTTTTTAAAATTTTTTAATGACTTTCAATGACTTTTATGTGTACTGTCGGGACCGACAATTCATTAACAGCCGGAACTGGCGCTAGTACTTTTAAATGACTTTTTTTCCTTTAGAAATGTTATTTTGCTCTCGGACTTTTATAAACACGGGAAACATGCGCTACTTTACAGGCATACTATAGACACCCCCCAGGTACGAAATTTACGAAATTTAAAGGAATATTTCACTTTTATTGTTTCACTTTAAGCATTATTAAATTCACTGCTCCTGACAAAAACTGAAGTTTTTAAAACTTTTTTTACATTGATCCATGTCCCCTGGGGCAGGACCCAGGTCACCAAACACTTTTTATGACAATAACTTGCATATTAACCTTTAAAATTAGCACTTTTGTTGTTTCATGTTCGTGTCTCATAGACTTTATCGGTGTTCGCGTGTTCAAACGAATTTTTTGCCTGTTCGCATGTTCTGGATGCGAACCGAACAGGGGGGTGTTCGGCCCATCCCTACCCAGGTAATATCATGCACCTTGCTGGACCTAACTCATAGTGTGCCTTCACATTTTACAAAGGAGCTGAATTCCTGGAATTCAGCTTTAATACTGAGGCCTATAACCCTCTGTATAAAGAAATGAATCCCTTTCTAATATGTATTCAGTTTTAGGCAGAGCAACCAGATGTGGAACATTTTGCCTTCTTGTCCACAGTCTTGGGAGCATAGTGAGAACATGCCTGGAAACATGATAGAAGTATCGTTTTTATGTTATCTGCATCCATGCTAAGCATTATGAAAATGTACCCCGGATATTTAATACCACTCAGAGTTCAAAATACTCCCCGTGACAATAACTTGTCATTCAAAAGGATGGAGCCATCTTTGCTTGAGCATTATCCAGGTCCAGCAAAAGCTTCCTGAACTGCGATTCTGTTTCAGAAATAATGCAATTATATGTATCCTGTGTCTATACATTTCTTGACTGATATTACAAATGCCCTACAAAGATCAGTCCCCTGTTGCTGTGACTTGCTACAGAGATGCAATATTGTAGTCTGATCATTTGGGGAGAGGAGACTGAGAAAATGCTTCC
Source organism: Lithobates clamitans (assembly GCA_037952925.1). NCBI lineage: Eukaryota > Metazoa > Chordata > Amphibia > Anura > Ranidae > Lithobates > Lithobates clamitans. Next base: position 2,663,918 of record JBBGZY010000513.1, read on the forward strand.
TCCTACCTGCAGCGGGCTGATCATATTGTCTTAGCCTGGGGTAGTCACTTGACTGGTGCTAAAATACTGTTATTAAATGGTTTAGTTAATCTTTACTTGCTTTTGCAGCCCCAGAAACTCACAAATTAGAGCTTGGCTTAATTTCCTACCCCTGCATGTGCAGTCTGCTCTCCTTCAGTCTTGGAGAATCCTGAGCTGGGAGGGAAAGCCAATGCAGATGCGTGGGTAGGATAGTGCTCATTCACAAATTTCCAGGGCTGTTTATCCAACGTTTGGTTCAGCCTGCCACCTGCAGGCTGAAGTGAGGAGGATAATGTAAGCATTTTAAAATGTAAACATTCTCTTACAAAATGGAGAAGAGTATGTTAACCACTTCAGCCCCTGACCATTTGGCTGGCCAAAGACCAGAGCGTTATTTGCGATACGGCACTGCGTTGTTTAACCGACAATTGCGTGGTCATGCGACGTGGCTCCCAAACAAAAATTACGTCCTTTTTTCCCCACAAATAGAGCTTTCTTTTGGTGGTATTTGATCACCTCTTCGGTTTTTATTTTTTGCGCTATAAACAAAAAAATAGCGACAATTTTGAAAAAAAAACTCAATATTTTTTACTTTTTGCTATAATAAATATCCCCAAAAAATATATAAAAAAATCATTTTTTTTCCTCAGTTTAGGCCGATACGTATTCTTCTACATATTTATGGAAAAAAAAATCGCAATAAGCATTTATTGATTGGTTTGCTCAAAAGTTATAGCATCTACACAATAGGGGATAGTTTTATAGCATTTTTATTAATAATTTCTTTCTTTTTTTACTAGTAATGGCGACAATCAGTGATTTTTATCGTAACTGCGACATTATGGCTGACAGATCGGACACTTTTGGCACTATTTTGGGACCATTCACATTTATACAGTGATCAGTGCGAATAAAAATGCACTGATTACTTTGTAAATGTGACTGGCAGTGATGGGGTTAACCAGGAGGGGGCTCTGAAGGTGTTAAGTGTGTCCTAGGGATGTGTTCTAACTGTAGGGGTGATGTGCTACGTGTGTCATGACACTGATCACCGCTCCCGATTACAGGGAGCGGTGATCAGTGTCCTGTCACTAGGAAGAATGGAGAATGCATATTTACGTCAGCATTTCCCCATTCTTCCTCTCCGTGAGACGATCGCGGGTATCCCCACGGACATTGAGTCCACGGGACCCGCGATCACACTAACGAAGCTAGCGGCGGGCGCACGCGCCCACAATGCCGCGTCTTAAAGGGCAATGTACAGGTATATTAATATGCCTCTACGTACCATTCTGCCAATGTTTATCGGCTTGAGCCGGTTGGCAAGTGGTTAATGTATTGATGACACTGCAAAGCATAGGAAGGTTTTTGTAAGTAAGTAAAAGTGGACTAACGCTTTAAAGGTAAAAGTATTGTTTTTTTTTTTTTTTATATTATGCTGTTGCTGAATATTGTTACCTGCCAGGAATATATTCATGCAGATTTTTTTTTTAAAACTGAAAGATCCACTTTAAAATTTACAATTCCGGATATGACTAGAATGTCTGTAGGGTTACATAAACCTCAACAGACATCCTAGGCAGACCAACCTAAATGGATATACAATGCATCCAGAAAGTATTAAAAGCATTTCACTTTTTCCACATTTTGTTATGTTACAGCCTTTTTCCAAAATGGATTACATTCATTATTTTCCTCAAACTTCTACAAACAATACCCCCATAATGACCATGTGAAAGATGTTTGTTTGAAATCTTTGCAAATTTATTAAAAATAAAAAACAAAAAAATCTCATGTACATAAGTATTCACAGCCTTTGTCATATCACTGAAAATTGATCTCAGATGCATCCTGTTTCCACTGATCATACTTGAGATGTTTCTACAACTTGATTGGAGTCCACCTATAGTAAATTCAGTTGATTGGACATGATTTGGAAAGGCACACACTTGTCTATATAAGGTTCCACAGTTAACAGTGCATGTCAGAGCACAAACCAAGCCATGAATTCCAAGGCATTGTCTGCAGACCTCCAAGACCTGTAGGATTGTACCGAGGCACAAACATGTGCAATTCGTTTAGTTACAAATTAGTTTTTCGCTGAAATTCTTCAAATTCGTTAATGCAGAAATATGCAAATTACTGAAAACCTGTTTAACAATTTTTTCCGAAAACGAAAATTTGGAAATTCGGAAATTTGAAAATTAAAAAATCGGAAAATAAGAATGAAATACGAAAATAAGAACGAAAATTTAAAAACCTGAAAATTTGCAAATCCCAAATAGTAACTAACTAATAATAACTATTACTAACTATTAAATTATAGGTATTGGAATTTCCTTTCAAATTTGGCTGTTAGTGAACATAACGAATACGAATTTATCTGAAGTTATGAATTATCCGAAATAATGAATGCTGCATCTAAACGAATGGAATGTAACAAATTATTAATAATAATAATAACAATTTTTATTATTATTATTTATTATTATACATTTGTTATGTTCCATTAGTTTAGATGCAGCATTTGTTATTCTGGATAATTCGTCATTTCAGATAAATTCGTAGTCGTTACGTTCACTAACAGCCAAATTTGAAAGGAAATTCCAATACCTATAATTTAATAGTTAGTTACTATTAGTTAGTTATTATTACGGATTTTAGAATTTTCTGACTTTCGAATTTTCGGATTTTAGAATTTTTGATTTTTGTTCTTTTGATTTTTCAGATTTTCACATTTTTGGATTTCCGTATTTTTGAATTTAGGTTTTTTGTTCTCTAGAATTTTTTGGATTTTTCTTCTTATTTTAGAATTTTCTAAATTCCAAATTTCTGAATTTTTTCAATTTTAGATTTTCGAATTTTTGTTCTTTCGAATTTTTGTTCTTATTTTCAAATTTTCAGATTTCTGAATTTTCAAATTTTCAAATTTCGATCATAACGAATGACCTAAAAAAATTAACACATTTTTCGGCAGTGCATATGTCTACACAGATCAGCATTGAAGGTCCCAAAGAGCACAGTGGCCTCCCTCATCCGTAAATAGAAGAAGTTTAGAACCACCAGGACTCTTTCTAGAGCAGGCCAACCGGCCAAACTGAGCCATTGGGGGAGAAGGGCCTTAGTCAGGGAGGTGACCAAGAACCCGATGGTCACTCTGACAGAGTTCCAGAGTTTTTCTGTGGAGAGAGGAGAACCTTCAAGAAGAATAGCCATCTTTGTAGCACACCACCAATCAGGCCTGTATGGTCGAGTGGCCAGACGGAAGCCACTCCTCAGTAAAAGGCACATGACAGCCTGCCTGGAATTTGCCAAAAGGCACCTGAAGGACTCTCAAACCATGAGAAATAAAAGTCTGTGATCTGATGAAACAAATATTGAACTCTTTGGCTTGGATGGCAAGTGTCATATCTGGAGGAAACCAGGCACCGCTCATCACCTGGCCAATACCATACTACAGTGAAACATTGTGATGGCAGCATCATGCTGTGGGGATGTTTTTCAGCAGCAAAAACTGGGAAACTAGTCAGGATGGAGGGAAAGATGAATGCAGCAATGTATAAAGACATCCTTGATGAAAATTTGGCGAAGGTTCATTTTCCAACAAGACAATGACCCTAAGCACAGCCATGATAACAAAGTGGCTACAGGACAACTCCTGTGAATGTCCTTGAGTGGCCCAGCCAGAGCCCAGACTTAAAGAGGTCGTAAACCCTCGTGGTTTTTCACCTTAAAGCATCCCATGCATTATGCGCCCGCAAGATAACCCCCTCGGGACAGCACTTCTCCTAGTAGGTTATCTGATGCGGGGAGGAGCTGCGAGAGCTGCCTTGGGACACCAGAAGAGGATGTTCAGGCCACACTGTGCAAAACGAGCTGCACAGTGGAGGTAAGCATGACATGTTTGTTATTTAAAAAAAAAAAAAAAAAAAACGATCCTTTACAATCACTCTAAACCTGACTGAATATCTCTGGAGAGATCTGAAAATGGCTGTGCACTGATGCTCCTCATCCAACCTGGTGGGGCTTGAGAGGTCCTGCAAAGAATGGGAGAAACTGTCCAAAAATAGCAAGCTTGTAGCATCATACTCAAAAAGACTTGAAGCTCTAATTGCTGCCAAAGGGGCTTCAACAAAGTATTGAGCAAAGGCTGTGAATATTTCTGTGCATGAGATTTTTTTCGTTTTTTATTTTTAATAAATTTGCAAAGATTTCAATCAAACTACTTTCACGTTGTCATTATGGGGTATTATTTGTAGAATTATAAGGAAAAGAATGAATTTAATCCATTCTTGAATTAGGCTGTAACATAACAAAATGTGGAAAAAGTGAAGCGTTGTGAATACTTTCTGGATGTACTGTATTATAAATTCTATATGAGTATTTTAGCTGATGTCCTATTTTTCTGCAGATAAGAATGAGGCCTGCATGTTTATAGACTGTGAGCATGTATATCAGTAAATTGGTCAACACTATCGACAGCTTTAAAGTACCCCTGTAAGGCCCCTTTCACACGAGGTGGACTCCGTTTCCACGGAGCCTGCCTCGGTCCGCCGGCTCAGAGGGAGATCAGTCCTTTGATCTCCGCTGAGCCGGCGGATGACAGGTCCCTCTCTGCTCACTGAGCGGGGAGGGGCTTGTCAGGCGCCGCTTCCGCCTATGGAGGGATCGGACGAAAACGGACAGCATGTCCTTTTTTGTCAGATCTTACCCGATCCGCCAGCGACGGACCTGGACGTAGGGCCATCCGTCTGCTTTTAGAGCATCGGACCGGGTCGGATATCAGCGGACATGTCTCCGCTGACATCCGTCGCTCCATAGGCTAACATGGAGCGCCCGTTCAGGTCCGCTGTCAAAACTGACAGGCGGACCTGAACGGTCCGATCGTGTGAAAGGGGCCTAAGTGCATACCCTTTCCCATGTTATTATTCCCAACATTTCAAGATGTTGCAATATTATCTTTTTTAGTACTGGGGTTGTATTGAATGTATCCAAATATAGTATGGGACACAAATGCAAAGAGGAATTCAGTGGTTTAGCTCAAATTGCTTAATCCATGGGAATATACCAATGGGCTATTGACAGGTCCTGACCCACTATTTATTTCATTTATTTGTTTAGCGCTCTCACAGAAAGATCATTTTTACAATACCACCAAGAATGTGTAAAGTGGTTACAAGTTTCCTTTGCAATAAACAAGAACTATAAATAACAGAAAACAACAGAAAAATCTGCATTGTATTGTGGTTTCAGTGATTTTATCACAAACTAGTGAAAATTCTATGGTATGTCAAGTTGGAAAGTGGCCTTTATTTTAGCAAACGCATGCTGGTGAAGAATATACTATAGATACTTTAGATTTTCTTAACCACTTAAGGACCGAGCCTCTTTCTGAGATTTGTTGTTTACAAGTTAAAAACAGGTTTTTTTGCTAGAAAATTACTTAGAAACCCCAAACATTATACATTTTTTCTAACACCCTAGAGAATAAAATGGTGGTCGTTGCAATACTTTCTGTCACAGCGTATTTGCGCAGCGGTCTTACAAGCGCACTTTTTTTGGAAAAAATACACTTTTTAAAATTAAAAACTTACACAACATGTCACGCTTCAAAATTGCGCCCGCTCGTGAAATGGCGACAAACTTTTACCCTTAAAAATTTCCATAGGCGACGTTTAAAAAATTCTACAGGTTGCATGTTTTAAGTTACAGAGGAGGTCTAGGACTAGAATTATTGCTCTCACTCTACCGATCGTGGCGATACCTCACATGTGTGGTTTGAACACCGTTTTCATATGCGGGTGCTACTCACGTATGCGTTCGTTTCTGCACGCGAGCGCGTCGGGACGGGGCGCGTTTAAAATTTTTTTTATTATTATTTATTTTACCTTTTATTCATCCCTTGTAAAGGAAAAAAGCATGACAGGATCTCTTAAATATGAGATCTGGGGTCAAAAAGACCTCAGATCTCATATTTAGACTAAAATACAATTAAAATAAAAAAAAAATTGTAATTTGAAAAAATTATTTTAAAAAAATGACCCTTTAAGAGCTGTGGGCAGAAGTGACCTTTTGACGTCACTTCCGCCCAGCAATTGTATGGAGACGGGTGGGGGCCATCTTCCCCTCACTCATCTCCATACACAGCTACCGACAGGACGCGATCGCCTCCGCCGCTGCTGACGGCTCCGGTAAGCGGCGGAGGGCACCGGATTGCGGCGGGAGGGGGCCCCCTCTCCCGCCACTGATAAAAGTGATCTTGCGGCCAATCCGCCACAGAGACCACTTTTATCTTGTAGTGGACCGCCCGCTGAAGACGGGGATACCGCGGTTATAGCAGCTAGTTGCTGCCATAACAATGATATTCTCCTTCAAACAGCCACCGTATGACGACAACGGGTGGTCCGTGAGTGGTTAAACACCTTCTAACTTAAAATGGACCTAGGATTGACCCTTTCTGATTGTGTAAGCTTTATACATCCCTGGTTGTCTTCAGAAATGGGAATTGGTTTTGACATGTCTATTCCAATGTCCCCGAAAAGTTGACGAATCCATATCGCTTCTTGATATGCGTATGCTGCTGCAATGTACTCTGCTTCAGTTGAAGATAGAGTGACAGTTGCTTGCTTTCGACTAGACACTTGTGTATTTGTGGTCTGTGCAGTTCCCAGTCCAATCAGTATCCACATATCCGACCAGTTTTGGATTGGATGTTGCTGGTAACCATAACTTCATCTAAATTGTTTCTCACTCTTTTTACTGCATTCCAGTCACGCTGACAGGGAGCTGAGACTTTCCTGCTGTCAGGGCTGGGCTCATCACTTCCTTCTCTGAGCTGGCCGCTCAGCTGTCGGCTAATTGCCAGCTCCTATCTCTCCACAGTGACTCACCTGTTGATGATATCCTGCTCGTCAGTCCTGCCTACTTAAGCTGTCCAGCCCAGATGATGTCTACCTTCGCCTTGGTCACATCTATAGAGATGCTCTCCTGTGTTCCTGTTAAAGACTTACTTGGCTGACATTCCTTCTGGCTCCAGATCCTGCTTGCTATTCTACTACACCCATCTCTGGCTCCCTGACGTTTTGGCTTGTCTGACTATCTGTTCCGGTTCCTGAACTCTGGCTATGTTTTGACTACGTTTACTCTGTTTACCTTTTTTTATTATTATTAAACAAGTGAGATTTAACTGTACTTCTGTCTCAGTCTGATTCATGGTTTCTGACACCTGCATAGTATGCCCACTGCTGCGGCTATGTCTGGTCTTGTCACAGTGGCAACATATAGCATCTTACTGATTGCTCTGCGATACATGTCATTGTTGGGTAGCAAGTTTTCTGCTTCATTGCTCTTTTGATAGCCTGGTTCCATAAGAGTTTTCACTTCCTTTGCATCTTGCATATGGAATTGTTCCAAGATTTCCAAAAGTACCATTTCTGTCTTTGCAGATGACACTAAGCTATGCAGTGGAATCTCCCATTTACAAGCCGACCTTAATGCATTGTCTAATTGGGCAACTAAGTGGCAAATGAGGTTTCTCATGTTGATAAATGTAAAGTTATGCACTTGGGGGCTAAGAATATGCATTCATCATGCATACTGGGGGGTACAACTGGGGGAATCAATGGTGGAGATGGATCTGGGGGCTTTGGTAGATCATAAGCTCAATAATAGCGTGCAATGCCAAGCTGCGGTTTCCAAAGTGAACAAAGTCCTTTCTTGTATTAAGAGAGGTATGGACTCCAGAGTGAGAGATAACATTTTTCCCCTGTACAAATCATTAGTAAGACCTTATCTGGAACATGCAGTTCAGTTTTGGGCACCGGTTCTCAAAGAGGATATCAGGGAACTGGAGAAAGTTCAGAGAAGGGCAACCAAACTGATAAGAGGCATGGAGGAGCTCAGCTATGAGGAAAGATTAGAGGAACTGAATCTATTCCCTCCTGAGAAGAGATTAAGGGAGGCATGATCAACATGTACAAATACATAAGTGGTCCATAAAGTGAAATTGGTGTTGAGTTATTCACTTTAAGGTCATCACAGAGGACAAGTGGCACTCTTTAAGTCTAGAGGAAAAAAGATTTAATCTCCAAATATGGAAAGGTTTCTTCACAGTAAGAGCTGTGAAAATGTTGAATAGACTCCCTCCAGAGGGAGCTCAGAAAATTGCTTCAACAAAGGCCTGGATTCTTTCCTAAATGTACATAATATAACTGGGTACTAACATTTATAGGTAAAGTTGATGCATGAAAAATCTAGGGATCAGGAAGGAATTTATTCCCCTGCTGTAGCAAATTGGAGAATGCTTTGCTAAGGTTTTTCGCCTTCCTCTGAATCAACTGTGTGTGAAGGATTGTGTATATGGCATTGTGTTTTTTTTTTGGTTGAACTAGATGGACTTATGTCTTTTTTCAACCTGACTAACTATGTAACTTTGTAATTTCCGAGTTTTTCTAAGATTGGTTGAGAAGGTAACTTCCATCTTCTCTCTATAGGGATTCCCAGATAGTGGCTAGTGTTCCCTAGCTCTTTGATTTCAAAATGTTCTTTCAGCTTGTAAACTGATTGTAATCCCCTTCTTGTTCAAAACAAGTTATAATGTCATCGACATAGATAAGGATGTATACCCATCTGTCTTCTTGATTCTTGGAGTAGAGACAGGGGTCTGTTTTACTTCTTGAGAATCCCTTCCTGGTAAGTACTTCATTCACTTTCTCATTCCACATCCTTGCAGATTGTTTAAGACCGTAGATGCTCTTCTGAAGTTTACACACAAGGTTGTCTCCTTGCTCAAACCCTGGTGGTTACTCCATGTAGAGATCTTCTTTAAAGGGGTTGTATAGTTTTTTTTTTTTAAATAACAAACATGTCATACTTACCTTCACTGTGCAGTTCGTCTTGCACAGAGTGGCCCCAGTCCTCGTCTTCTGGGGTCCCTTGGTGGCTGTCTCGGCTCCTCCCCGCAAGAGCTAACCCTCCTCTGGGAAGCGCTCTCCCAAGGGGGTTAGTTTGTGGGCGTGCAAATCAAATCAAATATAGGCTCATGGAACATCAGGGGTATAGGTGATCCCACTAAAAAAACAGCTGTATTCTCAGTGATGGAGGCTTACGGTGTCGAACTGTTATGCCTGCAGGAAACTCAACTCACCAATGAAACTAAATTACAAGTTCGCAGCAACAAATTTCAAGAACAATATCATTCAGTCCACTCCTCTTATTCAAGAGGGGTGAGTATACTGGTTTCATTTTCCTGCAGGGAAGTCAGGGTAGACACGTTGGGGTGCTATGTCTTTTTGAGCTGTGTAGTGGAAAACAAACCTTTTGTGATAGCAAACATTTACATTCCTCCTCCGTTTAAAACGGAGATTATGTTAGATCTACTAGAGTTCGTGGAGAACAAGGTAGATACTCCGATAATAGTAGTAGGGGACTTTAATGCGGTTCTGGATAATAGTCAGGATAGGTTCCGCGACCCGGAAGGAAAGGGCATCAGAGGAGCGCCTAGGCCAATTCCTCGAGGAGATTGGATGGTGCGACCTGTGGAGATCTCATAACCCAAACACTCGGCAGTATTCTTTCACGTATAGATATGGCAGTTGGTAACAGTGAAGCCTTGCGATTAATAAGAAAAATAGAGTACTGGCCGAGGGGGATATCGGACCATTCACGCCTGACTTTGACACTAAATTTAAATGTTAGACCTAATCAGAAAATGTGGACAATAAATCCACTATGGTTGGAGTTGATAGGCAGTCCAGCAGAAGTAATTCTTAAACTAAAAGAGTTTGTAACATTTAACTCAGGTACAGCACCAGTAGGGTTAGTGTGGGATACCCTAAAAGCATTTCTTAGGGGACTACTATACCAACAGGTTGTAATAGTGAAGAAAAAGTCAAGGAAATGGGAGGTAGGGGCTAGAAGAGAAGCTATGGAATCAGAGGCACAATATGTAATAGACCCAACCCCCGAGAAACAAGAGATATGGCTCAAGAAACAGCAAGAGTATAAAGCGGTAATAAACAGAAAAACTGAGAAAAAGAAGCTTTTTCTGAAAGAAAACTATTTTGGCGAAGGGGAAAAAACGGGCCGGATGCTTGCACTTTTGCACTTTTAGCCGGACCGGCGTGAAATGGAAAGGTTCTTTGAGGGAATCGACCTACCCATCCTCCCGGAGAGGGATCGGAGAGAGTTGGAGTCCCCTCTGGTATTAGAGGAGTTGCGAAAGGCAGTTGTGGAGTTGTCAGGCCAGAAATCTCCGGGCCCAGACGGGCTGCCATCGGAGATCTACAAGCATTACGAGGAGATTCTGCTTCTGGAGTTCCTAAAGGTATTGGAGCGGGCGGCTGAGGATGGAGGGCTACCCTCTTCAATGTCGGAGGCTAACATAGTAGTGATACCGAAAGAGGGAAAAGACCAATTGGAAGTCTCTTCCTACAGACCGATATCACTGCTGTGCTTAGATGTCAAGATTGTCACTAGGGCGTTGGCATCCAGACTAAATAAGCATATTGCAAAACTTGTACTTTTGGACCAACCGGGGTTTATCCCCGGTCGGTCCACCTGTACAAATATTAGAAGGGCCTATTTGAACCTTCAGGTACCAACAGAAATCGCGGGATCCAGAGCCATCTTGTCCTTGGATACAGCTAAGGCCTTCGACAGCCTAGAGTGGGAGTACCTCTGGTGGGTGCTAGAGAGGTTCGGATTTGGCCCCGTATTTATCAGCTGGCTTAAAATTCTATACAACCACCCAAGGGCAAGGCTTAAAATAAACAATGAATACTCAGAATGTTTTTCCCTCGAGAGAGGGACAAGACAGGGGTGCCCCTTGTCTCCCCTGTTGTTTGCTTTGGCTATGGAGCCGCTGGCAGGAGCGGTGAGATCATCATCCGAATTACAGGGATTTCAAAGAAAATGGGGGGAAGAAAGAATAGCACTATTTGCAGATGATGTTTTATTTTTCCCGGGGGATACGACCTCCTGGTTGCAAAAAAAGTGATGCATTTAGTGGAGGATTTCGGCAAGTTCTCGGGTTTAACTATCAATTGGGAGAAATCATCGCTCCTGCCGGTCGACCCATCGGTTAACCCTGTCTCGGTGCGATTGCCTCAGCTAAAATTCACAGGGAAGATGAAGTACCTTGGTATAGTACTGTCCAAGGACCCTAGTGCGTTTATTGAGGATAACTTAGTCCCTCTCCTATCAAAATTTAAGAGAAAATGCGACATCTGGAGCAGGTTCCCCTTGTCCGTGGCAGGTCGGGCCAATCTGGTCAAAATTATATGAATGCCACAGTTGCTATATCTACTCCACAACTCCCCAATTTGGATTGGAGAGAAGTGGTTTCAAAAAATTCAAACTCTTTAGGGAGTTAATATGGAAAAAAGGGCAGGCCAGGATTGGTCTGCAAAAGCTGCAGCGACCCGCCACTGAGTGGGGACTAGGGGTTCCCCATCAGTTCAGTTATTTCCTGGCAGCTCAGCTGCAACAGTTGGGGGGATGTGCCACTGAGGGAGGGGGAAACAATAGAGTCAAAATTATGTTACAGGGGAATCCACATAACTCACTAGTGGAAGCATTGTTGGCAGACTCACTGCCAGGAGAGATCCTGATATTTAAAATGATCACTAAAGTCTGGCAGGCAGCTAAGAGAATAATGGGGTACAAGGGAACCTCAGAATACGCACCAATTTGGTATAACAAACACTTACACAAGCTATTAACTATTGACAAGAACAAGACATGGTAAAGATGTGGGGTAAGCCGGCTGATACAACTATACGAGGGCAACACCTTAAAATCTTTCAAGGAACTGAGGCAAGAGCATGGGATACCAAAGCAAGTATTTTATAGCTACTTACAGATCAGACACGCCAAGGGCAAGCAGTTTAGCAACCAGCCGCCTACATGGAGTAAGACCCCACTTTTTCAAAAAATAATCAAATCAGAGACCACCAAGGGTTTAATTGCTGAGATATATGCTCAAATAACAAACAGAATAAACATGCAGTAAGGCCTCTCTGGGGACAGGGACAGATGGGCGGCAGATGTGGGGGAGATAACGGACGACCAGTGGAAAAGGATCCCGGAACTTGGGCCAGAGGTGTCGGTCTCCCCCTCGCAAAAAGCCTTCCACCTGCTGTTGTTGCACAGAGCCTATTACACCCCAAAAAAAATTAATACCAAGTTCAGAGTTGAATTAGAGCTTGATCCCAAAACTTGCGTCTTGGGCCATATAAATAAAGAGCTGGGCGATAGGTGTACCACTATAGTCGAAGCAAGATGCTTGTACCAAGCAAGAAAACTCATTGCACAATCCTGGCAATCAAGAACACCCCCGACTCCGGAAGACTGGGTTGGAACCTGTCAATTCCTTAGTGTGGAAAGAAAGGACATTTTACACCAGGTCAGGCAACCATAACAAGTTTATCAAGCTAAGGAACCTATGGGTTCAGGCGATGCCATGTTCCTTACCTGTGTTACACTAGAGCCCGCGAGCAACTGTTACCCTATACAGGAAGAGGCGCCATGTTACGCATTGTTCGTAGAAGGGATGCCGCGAGAGAACAATGAGAAGGAAAGTAGCTAGGTATAGGGTGTGCTTTGCAACTACTTGGCCCCAATAAGGGAGGGGGACGTGGGGTGGGGGGGGGAGGGCTCACTAGGTAGAAAAGCAACAAAAACAGCCAAGTGTATCAATATTAAGCGATTATGTGGCCGACTGGCCTTGGTGTATATGAAGTGTGTTCCATTTTTTGTACTGTTACAAATAATTTAAATAAAGAATATTTTTAAAAAATTGGGCAAAATGGCGGCGGAGATGCATAAAATGTTGGTGCAAGTGTACGGGAAGCTGCAAACAGAAAATGTGTTTATAACTGGCTTAAACGAATTTGCGCCAGGAAGGAAACTGAGGATGAGCCACGTTCGGTTCGGCCATCGACAAGCTGAACCCCAGACATGATCAAGCGAGTACAAAAAATGCTGGCATGAGATCGGTGACTGACTCTACGATTGATGGAGAAGGAATTTGGCATTAGCAAGGACATGGTGCGCACCATCGTTCGTGAAGATTTTGGTAAGCGGAAGATCTGTTCCCGGTTTGTGCCACACAAGCTGACAGACAAACAGAAAGTAAAAGGGATAGAAACCTCTGGAGATTTCATTACCATGTGTGACCAGGATCCATTCTTTCTGCATCCAATCATCACAGGGGGTGAGACCTGGTGCTACCAGTTCAATCCAGAATCCAAGCGGCAATCGATGGAATGGCCTTCTCCACGACCCAAAATGAGCCACCTGCAAAAGTCCAAGGTCAAGACAATGTTGATCATCTTCTTCAACAACAATGGCATCCTTCATAAGGAATTCAACCATGAAACCATGAATGCTGCAAGTTTTGAAACGGTTGCTACAACGGTTGCTACAACGCATCCGCCATTTTTGGTCAGGGTTGAACAGGACTGGACACTGGATGTTGCGTGTTGTGCGATCCGTGTGAGCCATTTTATGGCTCAGCCCGGTGTACCTGTTCTCGATCAGCCACCGTACTCCCTGATCTGTTTCCCTGCCTGAAGAGCGTCATGAAAGGTGCACGTTTTAGGGACGTTGCGGCAATCCAAGAATGTGTGACAGCGCTTCTGCCATTGGTTCCTAAAGAGGCCTTTGCTGACAGTTTACAGACGTTTTATGAACATTTCCAAAAAGTATGCTGTGAAGGATAGCAATTATTTTGAAGACCAATAAAGGTAATTTGTTTGTATCCAAACTTTTTAAATTTTCCATCTCCTCACTGCTCCACCTTCCCAGTACACAATGGGATAATAAAATATATATTTTTAAGGATAAAATGCCTTTCCAGTGGGCCCTGGACTGGCACTTCTAGCTTTCATGCCTAGTTGAGAATGGTTCCCCCCACCCGATGCCTCCTGGGATACCATTCTCATATATCAAGAAAAGCATCATGAAAGTCTCCACTGCATGGGTACATGAAAAATACAGAGCTTGCAATTGTAGAATGTGATTTCCAGTGAAAGTACAATGAAAACAATCCACAATTTATATGTATAAAATTGTTCTGTGCTCCAAACAGTCCAATAAAAGTGTTGAAGTGCTTCAAAGAACACATTGTGCCATGTATCACACTCCCCTGTTGTGTCCCCACTCACCAGAAGAAATGGACCCACAGATTTTCAGTCTGGGGGTTAGACAGGCATAACTGATGTAAGGTGTAATATATCTCCTAGGCTTCCTTCTCAGATCTCCAAAACTGCTCTTTGCACAACTGTAGTATCCACCATGCTCAAATGGAAAGAAAGGGCGTCAATAGTGAAGCACTGTAAACAATTTTTATTTGGCGCAGAAAAAGAATCCAGTTGCAGAATTGCAGTAAAAACGGTCATATCATGAAATTGCAACTCTTCCGAGTTCGCCGCGGCTCAGCGTGCATTCCACGGAGGGCAGAAGTGATGTCAAAGGTCTAGGAACCGGAAATACGTCAATGCGTTTCGCCCCTTCCACAGAGTAACATATACATTTTGGAATGTTTTTATTGCATTTTCACTGGAAATCACATTCTACAATTGCAAGCACTGTATTTTTCATGTACTCATTTCATGAGTTGTAGCACTTTGTGTACAGCAGCTGCATGGTTTAAATTTATTGTATTTAATCTCATTGTATTTTTGCACACATAGCGCGAGTATTATTATATTTGTATAGTCTCCACTGCATGTTGGGTGGACTCCACCGCACTGCACATACATCATGAGGGCCCGCTGAAAGAACTAGGCATGGACAGTCGGCTCCCTGATTACATCAGATGAGAAGACTTTTTTAGCTGAACAACACCTGCATCCAATCAGATGCAGGCACTGTCTGGGTATCCTGACAGTGGGTGCTGGCTGTCAGAATACAGTCGCCACCTCTGCAGATTCATCCATCTATGCTGTTTAATGTGGATAGGGGAACAAAGGCTTTCTCTTGTTCAGCCAGCAGAGCTGTTAAAGGGTCTAGTGATCATTCTCCACAGTACTTAGGCCCCTTTCACACGGGCGATCCGATCAGATCCACCTGTCAGTTTTTCAGGCAGACCTCTTCTGACCCACCAGTTTCTTCTATGGAGCAGTGGATGTCAGCAGACACCTGCCGCCATCCGATCCTGTCCACCACAATAAATGATTTATTTTGGCCATTGAACTGAATTAACACCCAAGAGCAGGACACCTGTGAAAGCTTCTAAAAGCTTGTAAAAGCTTTAAACACTTTTACAAACATCCAGCATTTTTTCTGTTAAATAAATAAACAAAATGTACCTTTTTATTAATATTTAGAAATGCCCATTGTTTAAAATTACGCAATGGCAACTAGCTCTACTATTAATTTAGATATACTACATCTACACCACTGAAATTTAAAGACCTGGCCTGGACTGAGAAATTTTCAAAAAGCAAAACATCTATTATCACAGGTAGATGGCACTTTAGATACTGTCTATATCAGGGATATGCAATTAGCGGACCTCCAGCTGTTGCAAAACAACAAGTCCCATCATGCCTCTGCCTCTGGGTGTCATGCATGCTTGTGGCTGTCAGAGTCTTGCTAGGCCTCATGGGACTTGTAGTTCTGCAACAGCTGGAGCTCCGCTAATTGCATATCCCTGGTGTATATTATCCATTCACACCAGAGCCTGCCTTCAAGGAGCTTACAATAGAAGGTCCTCAAGCTCAGCCATATACGGGTCAAATTTCGACCAGGAACCGGCTAAGATTCGAACTGTTAATAAGCAGGCTTAATGTACCTAGTTGATCGATCGATCAACATGGGTACAACCAGACTGCTGGATTCTCTTGAAAAAACCACTAGCGGTTGCTATAGCCGTTAGCAATAATCACGGTCTTCTCCTGGCGGAGACAGCTTCCCCCACCCTCCCCCCGCCGGGAGAAGACAATGGCCTGGCAGGAGGGATTGCCGCATCAACACTGTCTGTGTTGATGGGGAATCAAGCAAATTTCTTTGTTGCAACCCATGGTTGCAGGAAACAAATTTATTCCATGTATGGCCTGCCTAACCCACATTAATACAGACACAAACTAGGGCCAATATAGGCAGGAGCCAATTAACCTATCAGCATGTCTTCAGATTGTGGAAGGTAGCCCATGTAGGCATGGAGAGAACATGCAAACTCCAGGCAGGTAGTCCTGTGGTTGGGATTTCAACCGGCGACCCTAGTGCTGCTAGGCAGAAGCTGCTATGTGAATAAACTCAGATATAAGCAGCCCAACAGACATGTCTCATACTATGGAAAAATAAAACTATAATGCCTGGCTTGGAACTACCATATGTTCACATGTACAGTGAGGGAAAAAAGTATTTAATCCCCTGCTGATTTTGTACATTTGCCCACTGACAAAGAAATTATCAGTGTATAAATGTAATGGTAGGTTTATTTTAAACGTGAGAAACAGAATAACAAAAATATCCAAAAAAATGCACTTCAAAATAGTTATAAATTTATTTTATTTTATTGAGTGAAATAAGTATTTGATCCCCTATCAATCAACAAGATTTCTGGCTTCCAGGTGTCTTCTATACAGGTAACAGGCTGACATTAGGAGCACTCTCTTAAAGGGGATGCTCCAAATCTCAGCTTGTTACCTGTATAAAGGACACCTGTCCACAGAAGCAATCAATCAGATTGCAATTTCTCCATCATGGCCAAGACCAAAGAGCTGTCCAAGGATGTCAGGGACAAAATTGGAGACCTACACAAGGCTGGAATGGGCTACAAGACCATCGCCAAGCAGCTTGGTGAGAGGGTGACAACAGTTGGTGCAATTTTTCGCAAATAGAAAAAACACAAAATAACTGTCACTCTCCCTCGGTCTCGGGCTCCATGCAAGATCTCACCTTGTGGAGTTTAAATGATCATGGAAAGGGTGAGGAATCAGCCCAGGACTACACAGGAGAATCTTGTCAATGAGCTCAAGGCAGCTGGGACCATAGTCACAAAGAAAACAATTGGTAACATAATACGCTAAGAAGGACTGAAATCCTGCAACGCTCGAAAGGTCCGTCTGCACAAGAAAGCACATGTACAGACCCATCTGAAGTTTGCTAATGAACATCTGAATTATTCAGATGAGGACTGGATGAAAGTGTCGTGGTCAGATGAGACCAAAATCAAGCTCTTTTGTGTCAACTCAATGCGCCATGTTTGAAGGAGAAGGAATGCTGCCTATGACCCCAAGAACAGCATCCCTACCGTCAAACACGGAGGTGGAAACATTATGCTTTGGGGGTGTTTTTCTGCTAAGGGAAAAGGACAACTTCACCACATCAAAGGGACTATGGATGGGGCCATGTACCCTCAAATCTTGGCTGAGAACCTCCTTCCCTCTGCCAGCAAATTGACAATGGGTCATAGATGGGTATTCCAGCATGACAATGACCCAAAACATACAGCCGAGACAACAAAGGAGTGGCTCAAGAAGAAGTACATTAAGGTCCTGGAGTGGCCTAGCCAGTCTCCAGACCATAATCTCATAGAAAATATGTGGAGGGAGCTGAAGGTTCGAGTTACCAAACGTCATCCTCAAAACTTTAATGACTTGGAGAGGATTCGCAAAGAGGAGTGGGACAAAATCCCTCCAGAGATGTGTGCAAACCTGGTGCCCAACTACAAGAAACGTCTGACCTCTGTGATTGCCAACAAGGGTTTTGCCATCAAGTACTAAGTCATGTTTTGCGAAGGGGTCAAATACTTATTTCACTCATTAAAATGCAATTTTCTACTTTTTTAAATGCAATTTTATGGATTTTTTAGTTGTTATTCTGTCTCTCACTGTTAAAATAATCCTACCATTAAAATTACAGACTGATCATTTCTTTTGTCAGTTGGCAAACGTAGAAAATCATCAGGGGATCAAATACTTTTTTCCCTCACTGTATAACTGGCATTTGAGCCAATGAGTGGTTGTTTTAATGAAACCCCCAATTAGTGTTAGTATTGCACTCAGGGCCACTGAAAGGGTAGCACAACTCTGTCCTGTTGTAGGCCCAGGCCTCATCAGTTAAAGGGGGGGCTGTTTAGCTATTGAGGCCTGGGCCCAGTACAACAGGGGCAACTTTATTGTTCATTTCTACCAAAATAAATACATGAATTTTATTAGACCACACTCCCTATCCTACTTGATTACCAGGGCTTAAATTACATACAGTAGGTGGGAGCAGAGGAGGAACTTTTTTTTTCACTTTAGGGGCGTAGGCAGATAAAGTCAGTGCTGCTGTTTCACTGCACCTTGGGGGGTGGTGTAGGCGGGGTTGGGGGGCCATCAGGAAGGCTATACAACAGAAGCCCTGATTACACTTTGTGATACAGTCCCTTTAAGAATAAGCCAACCCACTCCAAATTTATTACCGTCAATATAAAAAAAAAGATTTGTACATTTCAATTCTTTATTTCCCCTTAATAAACAAAGAGGGAAAGCATTACGGCTGAAGAACATAGAAGAAAAGAAATTTACTTGCTAACGGTAAGAGGAACGCAGTAAATTTGCAATCATCATTTTGCCAGAAAGTAAAGTATTACATTAACAGAGCACAATAACAAAACCAAACAATAACAAAAAGAGCATTGTGTTTAGCCATCTGTTCCGCTGTAACCTAATGCCCTAAACTTACTATACTAGTGATCATGATTATTTACAGAGCAATTGATGTTAAAGAAGTAGAAACTTGTTTTAGCTGTATGAGTTTTTTTTACTCTGCATGTGTTGTTTTTGCTTTTGACAGAACAGGACAAAACATGTGTTTCTCATTGTATTTGCCAGTATTAAATTAACTCTAAATGCAAAACCTTTTTTTTTTTTACTTTTCTTTTTTATGTGTTAACCCGAACAAATTAAACATAGTTGTACAACAAGGACAAATCAGATTTATATAGTGGACATATAAATATAACATAAATATGCAATGAAAGACAAAATGCATGATGGAGTCTCTAATGTAAGAACAGCAAAATCTGGAATATTCTAAACAATATTTGTAGATATGTATCTTTAAAAGTCTTGGCATGCCCTGTGAGAAATGAGACAATTCAATCAAGATGCTAGAAACTGGTGATCAGTTTTGGATAAAATGATTGAAATGCAGCACACAATACTTTTGTTTCATGCTTTGAAGTGTGAACTATTTATTCTTTGATCCATAATAGCAATCAATTGTCTTTTTAGGGTCAGGACATTTTATAAAGGAATTCTCCACCTTTGTATTCTGCTGTCCATAATTGTCCTAATATTACTTATATGGCATGTAAAGGGGGTTATGTTACGAAATTCCATACTTCAAAAAACTAAACAGGCCATGTTTTTAAGATTTTAAGGATCGTCATCAACATTTTCTGTTAAGAGATATGAATAACATGACCTGTAACTGGTTCCTGGGGACTGGTTTGTCAAGTTTGGGTGGGAGATAGCACTGGACTTATGGAGCTGGAGGTTGCCTGGTGGCAGGTCTCTGTGTGAAGGGTATAGAGGGAATCACCTTCAATGGGTTGTACACCAATTGTAGGTGGCAGCTGATAGGTTTCATTGGGATCTAGGGCTGCTACCATTCTAAAAAACAAACAAACAATGGGGCCCTTACCCCTGGTTATACTTGTGTGATTGAAGAGGAACACCTGGTCTCCAGAAAAACATCTCGCATGACAATTTATTTTAATGGCTTATTGAAGATAAAAGAATACAAGTAGAGACAACACACTTCAGGGAATATCCTCTCCTTTTTCAGGGCTGTATTTCTTGGAGATTGGTTACACTCTGAGAGGATTAAATAAATTTGATTAGCGGTTCTGCAGCATGCGTGTTGTAGAGCAGAGATAGCCTATGAAATTGTAGGACTTTCTAGTTCCATAATGTATAAATAGTTTACAGACCACAAAGAGAAACTGTATCAACTGTATATGGAAAATGTAAATCTATACTGTAGATAGTACAAAAAAAAAGTCAGCCAAAGGAAAAGAGTCCATTCATTTTGAACGGCACCCCAACCCACAATTACAGTAGCTTGCAATAACCCACACTGCAGTGCACCACTATGCATATGTTTTGTGGTGCTCTGCAATAAAAGAGGGTCATGTCCTGTCCTTTCTCCTTACTCTTCTGCCACTGTGCAAAAGACACCTGTTTTTCCTGATTGACATTATAACTACATTTATTGGCTTATGATTTTTTTGGCTGTATTGTATGTTTACCTGGTCCTGTCTGGGTGGCCTTAGTCTACTATACACAGGCAATGCTTTGCAATATGTGTCCCAGTTTACCTGATTGTTCCATGTGTAGTATGAAAATGTGAATAAAAATCTTTTAAAACCTCTCCAACGCCTCACCTACCACAGCGGACATCTATAGACCCCGGATCTGCTCCGCTGGACAGCACAACCGGACCCCGTAATCCGGGAGCGGTGAGTCCCCCATCCAGATCCCCACCTCATGAGGCAACGCAGCATGGCCCCCAGGACACCATGACGCCCTCTCTCCCCCAGCAGTACACTCAGTGCTCAGAAGCGTTCCCTCGCTTGCTGAGAACAGCATCGGACCCATGTCTGCACGGCACCGAACCGGACTCCCCAACCTCCTCAGTCCTCTCCATGGACTTTCCGGCTCTGCCGGCTCCCATGCACCCAGCTAGCTGCATCCCTCCGGAACCTGCTGTGAGCTCAGCATCCCATAGCCACACAGAGCCTGCTTCACCACTACCAAAGGCCCAAAAAATGGCGCTCCCACAGGCACTTGGCTTGCCCAGAGACTGGACAATACCACAGGCCACCTATGCCCAAAAAGTGAGTCTACCCGACCCCCGCTTTCAGAGGATGGATGCAACAGGGGCCAACCCACCTGCCCAGACTCCAACCTGGAGTGAACCCTGGGACTCCCCACCGGGAACTGCACCCCAGGCCTTGGGCCTCACCACATCAGGCCCCCCACCTTTACCACCCCGCACACCCCCGGCGCAATGGTCCACACTACCAGAGCACCCCCAATCAGCACCCTCACAATGACAAACCTATTTGCAAACAATCCCCACTAAAGAGGACTTCCGACAGTTAATAGAGGATGTAAAGTCCACGTGTCGCTCGGAAATACAAGTGCTCCAGTCAGGCCTCAAACACCTAGCCGACAGAGTGGAAATGGCTGAAGAAGAGATCCAAGAGACCAAGCTTGCAGTCCACAGAACCCAACTCCAGGGAGCAGACCACCACACCATGTTAAGAGATATGCAGCGTCACGTGGAAGACTTGGACAACAGAGGACGCAGGAACAACATACGGGTGAGAGGAATTCCAGAAGTTGAAGGCCCAGAAGACATTCAACATATTCTACAAGACGTGTTTAACAATCTCTTGGGAGAACCAGTCACCAAGTTCATAGAAATGGACAGAGCCCACCGAGCCTTGCGACCCAAGAATGCCACTACGCAACCAAGAGACATTATCTGCAGGATTAACTCCTACCCCTTGAAAGAGGACATTATGCGACAAGCTCGCTTAGCACGCAGAGTGACTTACAAAAATGCTCTGGTGCAGCTATACCCTGATCTCTCATGGATCACATTACAGAAGCGAAGACTCCTTCAACCACTACTACGCATTTTACAAGAAGAAAATATCCCCTATCGCTGGGGTTTCCCCTTCAGCCTTACAGCCAAAAATCAAGGCAAATTTGCGGTCCTACGTTATCCGGAGGACCTACAAGCCTTCTGCAATACAGTGGGAATATCCGTCCCCCGTCTCCCAGAGTGGGACCTGATCACCAATCTACCCGCACCACCCGCAACTTGGCAGAAAGTTTCCTCATCCAACAGATCCCGAAACAAAGATGCTTCACGCAAGAGTACCAAACACGGAAATGGTTGACTTCAGATGTACCGACAGCATCTTAAGGATGCTTTCCAATGGCTTTTTTGACCGCCAGATAATACTGGTGAATTTGCCCTGGACATTATAGTTTACTTAGTCCCCCCCTTGTTGCGCCCTCAGTTTACATTTTAGTTTACATTACGGGCACATCTCCGCGGAGATTTGAGAGAGTAGGAGATATCACTTTTGACCACCCCCCTCCTGGTTAGCTGATAGCAGTTGTAGCTGTTTTACAGTACGTGTTTCCTATGACCAAATTAGGGCTCCCTTGCATCCACCCGACAGGTCCTTCTGGGCCACAGCTGGGAGGATCCTTGGAATCCCGTACCGACCTAGGCCTTTCTGCCTCTCGAGGTCGTTTGATAATGGACCGAATTTATACCTGTATGATTTGTACTAATCACATGTTTTTCTTTCTTCTTCTCTCTCCCTTTTCCCCCCCTCTCTACCCGTCTCCCCCCCCCCCACCTACCCGCCATTATGTGACTCAACGGATAACCCATGGAATCCACCTGGCTCCTCCCTCGGGGTATGTGCACAGCCAACCCACCGCCTTCTGAACATCCTCTCCACATCAGGTAAGACAACTATCCACCCCAGACTAACACTATGGCTAAGATCCTATCTTTAAATGTTCACGGCCTAAATTCCGATAAAAAGAGACATCTGGCGATGAGGGAATTTAAACAATCTGGAGCAGATATTGTTTTTGTCCAAGAAACACACTTTGATAAGGGGGGTTCTTTTTCATTTGCTTCCAAGCATTTCTCCCAAATATACCACTCTTCAGGTCCACACAAACGGGCAGGGGTCACCATCCTCATTAAAAATGGATCCCCCTTTAAATGTACGGCGCAATATAGCGATCCACATGGCCACTTTGTCATCCTTCAAGGACAGTGGCAAAAACAGGCACTTACTCTCTGCACCCTCTATGCCCCCAATATTAAACAATATAACTTCCTGACTAAAGTATTTACCCGACTCTTTAAATCTGAACATGAGATATTAGTAGTGGGGGGCGATTTTAATCTAACTCACTCAACAACTGCGGATGGTCAGGTGGTGGGCCCTAGGGCAATACTGGCTCGTGCCCTACGGGACTCGAAGCTATTCCGCAGACTCTCTAGACGTTATGCTCTCTTCGATGCCTGGAGGGCTCTCCACCCTGGCGACCGGCAATACACGTTCTACTCAGCCCGCCACCGAATACACTCACGCATCGATTATTTCTTCATAAATAATACTGCGCTTAGACATACAAAAGAAGCAAAGATACTACCGATCTCATGGTCTGATCATGCACCTATATCACTTAAATTAGAACTAGGTTCCACCGCCTATAGGCCATACAATTGGAAACTAAATACATTCCTCCTTCAGCACATCCCATCGAAAACAGAATTAATGTCCACTCTAACTCACTATTTTGCAGAAAACAATACCCCTGACATAGCTACATCCACACTATGGGAAGCCCACAAAGCCGTGATCCGAGGCAGATGCATAGCACTGTCCTCTGCTATGAAAAAAGATGCCCTGGCCACAAAACTTCAAACCGAAAAAGAACTTAGGGCTTTAGAAAACCGACTACAACGGTCCCCAACTCTAACCCTTCTTAAAAAAGTCGTAAAACTGCGAACAACCTTGAGCGATTTGGCAATGGGGCGGGTAGAAAAAGCCATCCTCAGACTAAGACAATTGTACTACGATAAAGGCAACAAAGCACACTCCTTACTAGCGAAAAAACTACGCGATAACTCTCACATATCCACACCACACCAAATTAAGACTAAATCAGGCTCCCTACTATCCCACCCCAAGGACATCGCTGATACCTTTGCAGACTACTATCAGGACCTCTACAATAATCCTAATATCCCTAGTAATCCCGCCCCCCCAGACCTTCTCCACCGAATGCAGCGCTATTTGGCGGAGAGTGGAGTCCCACAGCTCCAAAATTCTGACCTGGCAACCTTAAACATGCCGATCACTAAAGAGGAAATAGAACAGACTATAAAAACTCTCCCGTCACGCAAGGCCCCCGGACCAGACGGACTACCCTACGAATATTACAAAGCAGTCCTCCCCATCCTCTTACCACATATGTGCAAACTCTTTAATGCCTATTACCGAGACTCCCCCATCCCGTCAGACATGCAGCGCTCATTTATCACTCTGATCCCTAAACCAGAAAAAGACCCTACCCTATGTGCCAACTATAGACCCATTGCCCTGCTGAACTCAGACCTAAAAATTTTCACTAAACTATTATCAATACGGTTGAACATGATCCTCCCATCCCTAATTCACAAGGACCAAGTGGGCTTTGTCCCCCTTAGGCAAGCAGGAGACAACACCAGGAAGGTGATTGATCTGGTGGATGTGGCGAATAGGGAGAAAACGGCGGCTCTGCTACTCAGCCTAGATGCCGAAAAGGCCTTTGACCGACTTGGGTGGCCCTTCCTGTTCGCCACATTACAACACGTGGGATTTCGGGGACCATTCCTGAGAGCCATTAAACATCTCTATACAAACCCTTCTTCACAGGTCAGAACTCCCTTTGCCATCTCTCCAGCTTTTTCGATAACAAACGGCACTCGACAGGGATGCCCATTGTCACCCCTACTATTTGCACTATGTGTCGAACCCCTGGCGGCCTCTATCCGAGGTAATCAGGATATTCGGGGGATCTCTGTTAGGGGTTGGGAGTTCAGGATCTCGTTGTTCGCGGACGACTTGATCCTTACCCTGACCCAACCCAGAGTCTCCCTACCAAATTTACACGCAGAACTGGACAAATATGGAGCCCTGTCGGGCTATAGAATTAATACCTCTAAATCAGAGGCCCTCCCAATCAACATCTCAGACACAGAAACGACACAACTGAAAGCAAACTTCACATATCACTGGAAAACCACTTCCTTGAAATACCTAGGGGTACACATCACTACAAAATTTAACACTTTATATCAGGAAAACTTTCCCCCCATATACCGCTCCATCAGAGCCCTGCTAACATCTTGGAAAAAACATCACATTTCCCTACTAGGTCGGATCGCGTCGATTAAGATGACAATCCTCCCGAAACTCCTCTACCTTTTCCAAACTCTACCCGTCCCTGTCCCCCACAGCCACCTGAGTAAACTGCAATCTGACCTTTTTAAATTTACCTGGAACTACAAAAGACATAGGGTTCCTCGGTCGGTAATGATGGCGGCACGCTCAGATGGAGGTCTCGCGTTCCCCAACCTCATTAAATATTATCAAGCCGCCCAACTACGAGCTATAGCCTCCTGGTTCACTCAACGGTCCTATAATAGGTGGACAGAGATTGAAAAAATATGGTTAGCCCCGACCCACCCTAATAACCTACTATGGAACGCGAGGGCGGAGGTCCCTCCCGAGCGCTTACTTGGAGCCGTGTCCCATCTTCGCCGACTGTGGTACAAATTATCAAATGTACATGAGTTGTCCTCAGAAAAATCGGTCCTAACATCCTTCATCTACAACCCCAAAATCCCAGACAGCCTTACTCGCCAGATGTCTCACCCGTGGTCGTCGCGGAACCTTTTCCACTATGGACACATAGTAGACCCTAGAACCCGCAGGCTATTGCCCTACTCTGATCTCCAAACCAAATATGACCTTCCACATCAGGCCTTCTACAGCTACCTGCAAATACGCCATTATGCCCTGTCCATAGCGTCTGACCTACAGTTCTCTCCTCCAACGCCTTTCGAAAACCTGATTATGGGAGGCACGGCCCAGAAGGGCCTAATCTCTGATATTTACAAAATAATAAATGCCCACCCATTAGAAACCAAGGGTAAGCATGCTTACATGATCAAGTGGGAAAAAGCCCTCGAGGAGGAACTTCCCATGGAGCAGTGGCAGACGATATGGACCCAGGCGGCAAAAAGTTCCCTTTGTACCCTATACAAAGAGAATGCTTATAAAATTCTCCTATACTGGTATATGACTCCGGACACCCTCCACGCCATATACCCCTCCAGTTCCGACCGCTGTTGGCGTTGTCAGAAAGAGAGGGGAACACTCCTTCACATATACTGGAGCTGTCCATTGATTACCCCCTATTGGGCTGAGGTCCACCAATTGCTGACCGGTCTTTTGGAGGTACAGGTTCCCATGACTCCCAAGTCCTTTCTTCTAGGAGTCCTACAACTAAAAATCCCTAAGACATACAAAAAATTAATGCGTCATATTCTCACAGCGGCACGCTGCCTTATCGCCCTAAATTGGAAAAAAACTTCCCCCCCCACTCCTGAAGCCCTATACGCCAGGATTAAAGATGTGGAGTTGATGGAGAAGATGACGGCCAGAATACAGGACAGGCTGGAAGCACATAATAAAGTATGGGAGCTGTGGCACCTTCGGGAGGACCCACCTTGAACAAGTAAACAAGTCACTGTAATAACCACCTCCCCCCCCTTCTTTACCTTTCTTCCCTTCTCCCCCCTCTTTCTTTCTTTTTGTATTGAATGTTTTAATAACTTGTAAGGTTTTGAACAATGGTATATACTATGTAATCTTGTAATACAAATATAACAATAAAATGTTATTTGAAAAAAAAAAAAAATCTTTTAAAATAAAAAGCGGGTCATGTCCAATTTTTTCTTTGCCTTAAAACCCAACTTTGGACTCCCCCCTCAGATTTCTCCTCATTCCACTCTAAAGCTCCCAATTCCAGTATTCTATGCTTCTTTTTTCATATTTATCTTCTTCCAAAGTCTTACAGCTAGTCACTTAACATGTCGGGGCCTCTTCTGATCTTTTCCAGGCAGTGGGCAGTCTTTGAGTCTTTTATTTTGTCAGCGCTGCTCTCTGTATCAATATAGTGTGAGTGAAGGGCATCATTTAACCTGGATAACTGAGGACATCTTGTAGGAATAAGACATCACTATGAGGGACACCCTCCATCGTATTGCAACCTGAGTTACGTTTTAATTTTAAACAGTGCCTGAGGAATAAATAAATTGCCTGGAGTTAGGCTTTAAGCTGCACTGCTGGGCCATTCAAAAGAATTGGGATGCCCTAATGCAGTGGTTCTCAACTCCTCTCCTCAGGACCCACTAACAGGCCAGATTTTAAGTATTACCTTGGGGAGATGCAGACTAGAATACTGCAGTCAATGAGCAGCAAATTATATCACCTGTGATGTATTTCAGTTATCTTGCAAATCTCGCCTGTCATGATTAAGCACCAACACACAGTGTGAAATGCGTTAGCTATTCACCTCTGCCTTTGCATCATATGGACTGACTGTTTTGGATTTTAATTTACAAATAAAGGTGTAGTATCAATGTGCGGCTATCCAGGACTCTTTCTTGCTCTTTGATCCATTGCAGAGCTTGCATCTGTGTGCCTCATCAGGGAGTGTGCTTCAAGGAGCTCTTGTCTGGAGCGGCAACATTTTTCCTAATGCATAATAATGCATAATATAACTGGGCCCAAACAGTATTGTGTTTTTTCCTCAAAACATACTTATATAAAATGAATATACACATTAAAGAATGCCACAGAACTGACATTCATTCTCTTGTTTTATGTAGTGCCTCCTAAATATGGTTTGTTAGATCCATCCAAGTTGTTCTGTTCTTATTATTTTCCACTTCATGGCTAACACAAGCATGTCTATAATCCTATAATACCCTCATAATATCCCACATTCATTCATCCTTAGAGCACGTAATCAATATTTAAGCTTTTCATGCATCATATGAGCTATCTTTCAGTTAATAATTAAAGCCATTTAAAAAGATCATTAAGCAGTGACACATTTGTGTATTAGTTAAAATTAATTAGTTCTTATTCCATGATATATGATTATGAGTCAGTTGTAATAATGAGCAGTAAGGTTTCTATTGAGAATACTAACCCTTGGAGTCTTTTAGATTATTTCTCAGATCGTAAGAGTTGACCGGTCATCTCCAATTAATTTCTTTTAGAATCACTGTAACATTTTTATTGGTAATTATGCATAAAAATACACAAATACAATAGCATAAAATGTTTTAAATTAGCTTTAAGTCCCAGTTGTTGACCTTGCATCCTTACATAATGGGTTATTGGTTTTGCTTTCATTGCTATTATATACATGTACATACTGTATTTCAGTTGTATCTGTTTGCCTGGCATTCAGCTTTAAGATGTAGACTCCCTTTAAAGGGAAGCCCCTGGCTTCCTCAAAATTCCTACCTTACAATACCCATCTTGTCCAGGGCCAGACAGGGCTCACAGGCCACAGTTCTAGTGTTC
Source organism: Lithobates clamitans (assembly GCA_037952925.1). Lineage (NCBI taxonomy): Eukaryota > Metazoa > Chordata > Amphibia > Anura > Ranidae > Lithobates > Lithobates clamitans. The sequence continues at coordinate 2,692,131 of JBBGZY010000513.1, forward strand.
TGCAGCATAAACATAGCTCCCTATTCTCAAATATCTTTGAAAATAATAGTGCTACTTGGCACTTGGAGGATGGTTATTGTTACTTTCTATGAAGAGGTGAAGATTAGATGGAATGATGAAGTGCTTGAGAAATCTGTAGCCAGCCATAACCTAGGTAAGCCAGTCAGTGTAAGGTAGGGCGTTTGCTTTGCCTAGGGTGATAGAGGATGGGTTCATCTTAAAATGGTTAAAACCTCAGACATAAAATATGAACAAAGCATAGCCCTGTATAGTGTGTCTCAATTAAGAACACTAAGCACAAACTTGCTCATCCATGTCTTTATGGACCTCGCTTTGTGCACTAGTTACACAGTCATGTTGGAACAGGAAAGGGCCATCCCCAAACTGTTCCCACAAAGTTGGGAGCATGCAATTGTCCAAAATGTCTTGGCATGCTGACGCCCTAAGAGTTCCCTTCACTGAAACTAGGGGTCCAAGCCCAACCCCTGAAAAAAAACCCACGCCATAATCCCCCCTCCACCAGATGATTTGGACCAGTGCACAAAGCAAGGTCCATAAAGACATGAGTGACATGAGTGAGTTTGGGGTGGAGGAACTTGACTGGTCTGACCTCAACCTGATAGAACATCTTTGGCATGAATTAGAGCAGAGACTGCAAGCCAGGCCTTCTTGTCCATAACCAGTGCTGGACCTCACAAATGAGCTTCTGGAAGAATGGTCAAACATTCCCATAGACACACTCCTAAACCTTGTGGACAGCCTTCCCAGAAGAGTTGAAGCTGTTACAGCTGCAAAGGATGGGCCAACTCCATATTGAACCCTACGGACTAGGACTGGAATGCCATTAACGTTCATGTGTGTGTAAAGACAGGCATCCCAATATTTTGGACAATATAGTGTATATCTTTATGTTGACATATATGCTTATTTGACAAAATGCTGTATCAGAAGGACTGATCTCTTCGCACAATTACATTAAGTGGACTTTTAAGATGTGTTTGCAGTTTTTTTTTGTGTACTTCTCTAATTTTAACATAATATAATCAAGTGTTTTTATGACATAATTTGTTGGAGTTCTGAATGGAATTAATTCCATTAAAATCCCAGTTCTCACGTTATAAGAAAAATATTTATTTATAAGTTGGCGAAAACAAGTAACAAGGATCATACTACAATATGACATGAAATGAACCTGATCCGCACTAAAAGTACATATCTTAGGTTTCAAACTGATTTGTATGTCAATAACATATGCCTTTGCAGCTTGTATAAGAGTTTGAATGCACCTAACTTTCAGGGGGGAGAAGAAGGCCATATGATCTCACATAAAATAAACCAGGATCACATTATTTCTGCAAAGCTCATACAGGTGATATAAAATGCATACTAAGAAAATCATAATTGTATACAGAAAATTATTTCCAGGAATCATACTAAAGTAAAGGGACTTTGGAACACTGTAAATGGTACAATTATAAGGAAAACATGACAAAAAATGCAGTGTAGAAGGATGTAGATATTGAATTTAATAAAATTATGTTGCCCATTATCAATTAAATAACATTAACCTGCTTTGAGAATTATCAGTGTGATTGTCCTGGTTCTCCTTTCTTCTATTATCTACACTACTTTTAACTAGTGAATATGACCACATTTTGGAGCTAACTGAAAACAATATACTGTATAACTCATCCTAGACTCATGGGGTTCATTTACTAAAACTGGAGAGTGCAAAATCTGGTGCAGCCCTGCATGGTAGCTTCTAACTTCAGCTTGTTCAATTAAAGCGGAGTTCCACCCATTTAAAAGTCAGCAGCTACAAAAAGTGTAGCTGCTAACTTTTAATAATCAGACACTCACCTATGCCACAGTCTAGCGATGTGGGCGTACGAAGGCCCGCTCCTCTCCCTCTCCTCTCCGAGGTGCCAGCATTCTAACTGTGGGCGTGCACTGTGCATGCGCGAGCTGAGCTGCGCGCTGTGAATGGCCGGGCAATCTTCTGGTACCTGTGACGTGTCCCAGAAGATTGCAGGGAGGGAGAGGGGAGAGGTGAACTTCCTTCCTGGGCCTCAGAGCCAGGGAAGGAAGTGGGAGCTGGGTGCCTCTAAAAACAGGGTACCTGCTCCTCCCCCAAAAAAATGACATGCCAAATGCGGCATGTCAGGGGGTCATCTGCACTTAAAGCGGAAGTTCAATTTTTGGGTGGAACTGCTCTTTAAGCTTTAAAAAAAAAAACTGGTACTAATTGGTTTCTATACAGAGCTGCACCAGACTTTGCACTCTCCAGTTTGAGTAAATCAACCCCATGGCTAGATTTCATCCCCCCCCCATACAATCAGCAGCCCCTACTTTCCTTGCACCAAAAAATTATGAATATGTGATCAAAGAAACTGCTTGTATCTTACAGCTTTAGTAGCTAATTCACGTATTTATACTGCTAATACATCTTTATTATTTCTTTATTCTCATATTGTGGATGGTTGGTGTGGCCTTCAGGACACATAGACTGGGTACCAAATGTCACACCAAAGTGCATGAAACTCAATACCAAACTCAATACCAATTAAAGACTTACATATGACACCAAATTGGTACAATTGATAGGTTTTATTGGTCAATATCAACATACATAGATGACAAACTGAGAAAAATTGTAGGTAGAAAATAATAAATGATGTCATCTTTATCACTGTCATTGCTTCTATGGGAGAGTCTTAATAACACATATGAAAAAATAAAAAATATTGTAAAGCAATGGTGCCGTTATTAAGTATGTAAAACAATGCTAGCAGCCAATCCCTGGACCCGCAATAGAAGATATATTATACTCTTTCTACTGGCTGGTGATATCTCCAACCTTCCCTCCATATCAGTGTTGCAAACTCTGCCAGTCTCTGCAGCATTCAACACTTGGTGGAAACTTGTGTCCCCCCATGGTGTGGCATGGTCCTTTCCTCTAGCCTCCACATCACTGCTGTGTCCTATATTAATGCAGAGGATGGAACCATGACATGCGGCAGAGGAACTCAGATATCCAACATTTCTTAAAGTGTTGAATTCTAAGACTTTTCTGGAGGCCGCAGCCCAGGAACTAGGGAAGGTAGGAGACATAGACCACCAGAAAGTAAAAGAGCAGTTTCAGAGACTTGTAGTTAGAATTTTTTTACATGGTTACTTTCAAATATAACATTACAAAATCATTCAGGTTAGCCTAACCCAGGGAACACTGCCTATCTAACGAGCGTCTTTTGATTTTGGCATATGATTTTTGGAACTGCATGTCCTGCCAGAAAATATCATTGCAGCCCCTCATCCTCTCTTTTGAAATGATTTTTAATTTAAGAGCATAAGAGGGAGGTTGCAAGGCACAGAATCATGAGAATGCAAGGAAGATAAAGAACAGTAATCAATTGCAAGTGTAATCGTAGCAAACCAGTTCCCACATTAAATTGCAAATTGATTGGCTACTAAGGGCTGTTAAACTTTGCACTACGTTATATAATAATCCTGAATATATTAAAATAACAACATTCTTATTTCTGGTATTACAGAAAGGAAGTATATTAGATCATCGATGACTCCTGTCTTCCAATTATATACTTCTTTAAATAAATTCAAGCACGGATACCCCATATTTCTGCTGTGTGCAGGAGGATACAAGCACGGAACAAAGAAAATCAATTTTGCTGCAAAATCTCATATGTCACTTTTTCCTAATTAAAAAGGTATCAATAGGCACTGTGCTTGAGAGATGTATAGGTACAGGTAATTCATGTACGCACATGCAATTTCTGCTGCACTGTGCCCGTAAACCCTTATTTATGAGGAAAGCAAGACAGAAAATCTATATAATGCATGATTGTGTCATGGTCAGTTGGAGATAAGGTTGATTGTATATATTGATCAAACCATACAGGAACAGATCAGTGTGATACCTCTCTAGAAATTAAGGATACAGGAAAGAAGTATAAAGCATAATTTGCAATATGTCAAAGAAACAGAAAAGGTTCATAATAGGCATTACCAAGCTGGTTCATACAAATCTATGCATTAGAAAAAAATACTGCAAACTAGACACTTAAATAGAACATAGTTTTAGAAAATTGAATTCTGAGATAAAATGTTTCTGGGAGAGGAAAACAGAACATATATGAGACCTCTAACTTATTTAGCTAGGAGCTAGCTAAATTGCCTGCCACTACAGGGGACACAGAAGCATTTGCCACAAGGAGACTGTTTCCTTCTAATGTTCAGTACAGACTCAGTCTACCACATCCTGAATGCAGAGCGAGTGAGGATTTGCAAGAGAAGAGCAAAAGAGCTTGGGACATGTATTCCGGAAAGCCAAGTTTGCATTGGAGTCAGACTGTTGTGAACTACAAGTTTCAGCCCGTTGGAGTGAGAGAAGAGAATGCTGGGAGAGGAGATAAATAGCCTGTGTTAGGGAGGAGTCGGCCTCTTGGGACCACGGCCTTCACCTGGAAGCAGTGACCCGGACAGTCAGGAAGAGTCGGTGCTGCGGCCTAGGCAGTAAGGGGAGAGCTTTCGGTTAGCAGGTGCAGACGCATCTATTGTTTGGCAGGCCAGCCCAGTGACAGTCGGAGGGTCATCATTGCCACCTGCCTTGCAGATCCAACTGAGCTATGGCCTAGAGGAAAATGTGGTGAAGCATTGTTTCCTGAGTACAGCATCTGCAGGAGCCTGCAGCAGGATCGTTACGTAATCCCTCAAGCTGGTATGGCCCAGACTGGTGAGCGGGCAATAGCCCATCTTCTTTGCACCAAAGGGCACTGCATGCAGGCACCTTTACTTTGCCTTCCTCGTTAGAGCTCCATAAGGAGACATCTATAATGCCGCGTACACACGGGCGGACTTTTCGACGGACTAGGTCTGGCAGACTTTTCGACGGACTTTCCGAATGAACGGACTTGCCTATACACGATCAACCAAAGTCTGACGGATTTGTACGTGATGACGTACGACCGGACTAAAACAAGGAAGTTGATAGCCAGTAGCCAATAGCTGCCCTAGCATCGGTTTTTGTCCGTCGGACTAGCATACAGACGAGCGGACTTTTCGACCAGACTCGAGTCCGTTGGAAAGATTTGAAACATGTTTCATTTCTAGGTCTGTTGAACTTTTGGGAAAAAAAAGTCCGCTGGAGCCCACACACAATCAAATTATCCGACGGACTCCGGTCCTCCGGACCAAGTCTGCCATAAAGTCAGCTCGTGTGTACGCGGCATCACACCCACTGTACTACTGAACGTCATTATCTAACAATTACTTTGGGCCCCTGCACTTGAGCTAGCTGAGAATTCAAGACACCTTCATCAGGAAAAAAGGACTCTCTTTTGCCCCCCCCAAAAAAGGGACAGGAACATTGGACGTCTATTTGGTCCCATATTACCAAGGAACTCTCTTATGTTTAGAGACCAAGGTTGCATAATTTCATAATTTAGGTACAACATGCCAGGCTACATTAAGTGTTTGTTTTAAGTGGGGCTGTGGCATCAGGAAGTTAAAGAGAGTAGTCTGCCTCCATACTGGTCATGCTCTTACCCTTTTCTGGCCTGCAGCCATAGACCTTGATTGGTTAAACCTGATAATTTCTTGCTTCCCAAGGAACTTCAAGGTTATTCATTTGCTTGTTCGTATAAAGAGTGTTATATCGAGTACACATGAGTGGACTTTACGGCAGACTTTGCCCGGCGGACGGGATTTCGTCGGACAATTCGATCGTGTGTGGGCTCCAGCGGACTTTGTTTGCTCAAAAGTTGGACGGACTTAGATTTGAAAAATGTTTTAAATCTATCCGTCGAACTCGAGTCCGGGCGAAAAGTCAGCTCGTTTGTATGCTAGTTCGACGGACAAAGAGCCACGCTAGGGCAGCTATTGGCTACTGGCTATGAACTTCTTTGTTTTAGTCCGGTCATACGTCATCACGTACGAATTTGACAGACTTTGGTGGATTGTGTGTAGGCAAGTCCGTTCATTCTGAAAGCCCATCATAAAGTCTGGCGTAAAGTCCGCCGAGCAAAGTCTGCCGTAAAGTCCGCTCGTGTGTACGCGGCATAACAATCACTTTATTTCTTTTATCTGATCTATTTTCTGTTTATTCTATTTACTGCAAAATCTTAAGTAAAACTCTAGTTTACTGTGACTGCATCCATAATTCTTTTGTTGAAATGTCTGAAACCAGGGTGTTAGGAGACTTGCAAGGTCAGGGCAACTATTGGGGTACAGTATCTTTAAGCGAACCCTCTTGGGGGTAGCACTACACTTACAATATAGAATGCTGCCACCTAACTTATGCTACACCTGCAAAAATTTACTTGCAATTCTTCAGAGTCAAAATGTAAACAAAATAATGTATGTACTGTACAGTATTTTAGCTTACCAGTCCTTAGATGTGGTAAACTAATTTGATGTTTTTTTTTTCTTTATTTTCAACTGGCAATCCTGCCAGTATAGCACTCCCTGTTCTAAGGTAGCAAGGCTCATTCACTGTACTGTATCTATGGAGGAATAGTGTTGTCACACTAGGACATGAAATGTGTTGGAACTAAAGAACATATCCCCTCATCTCCTTTTCATAGTATGAGGGGGTGTTTTGTAGTCCATACAGGTGAACTGGGCAAGGCTGAAAACATTGCCTAAGATAAAACTAAAGTGTGCACAATATACAGGGCAGCACTGGATGCCTGGCAGGATCAACAGTTTATTTTTTTGCACTAATAGAATAATCAAAGAAAACATCATTGTTAGGATGAACGTTACGTACACAATGAGCATTACAGTCACAGAGAAAATTGAAGCTTTCTCTTAAACTTGAGGCCAAGGCAAAAAATCTAGTCTGGCTGTGGAGTGTAATCAAAGCACAGTGGTAATATGTTGTACTCTCTAGTCAAAATTGAAAATGAAACCTCAAGATGCATACAGTTAGCAGAGTGTGCTTGCTCAGTTTTTTATTGCTGTAATGGACCAGTCCACCCCGTTCTTTTGTTGGTAATTTGGTGATTATCTCTACTTGTGATGGAGGAGAGGATTTCCCAAACACACCCAATGCAGGGTTACTGTTACATATTTACTGCTTTGATTAGTTCATGTACTACCTTATATATACAAGAAGGCTATACTATTTTATACATAAAAGCAAATAAAGGTAATATGTATAAAATCAAATTTTATTATTTAAAATATAAATCTTTTATACCAGCTATATACATACATAGATATGTGGAATATGGTATAAAAACCCTTGCCTTGAATACATCTAATAATGCAATTATCTTGAGATATATAGATTTAACTCTGTAAAGCCCTAAATAAGTGCTATTTATGTGTAGCACTGACTCTCTGCGGAGCTGCTGGTTTAAGCGGGTCTGTTTCCTTCCCTCTGCTTCCCTCTGTTTCATCAGCACCAGGTCTAGGGTTCTGTTGAGTTTACTTCTGGACGACACAAGCACCAACACTGGAGTACGTTTTCAATGCTTTATTAAACAAACGACTTAGGAAGTAGCAGGAAAGAGGTAGAAAGGAAACTCACAGGAGAAACTCAAATATTCTCTGAAAGGGTTCTCTTGGCAAAAGGTCTTGGTATAATTCAAATACTATTTGAAATGCGCTCCCCTCGTGGGACACACTCCTTGCTCGTCTGGATAGGTCTCTCTCACCAGTCTAGCAGCCAGTATGCAGCACGAATCAAAGTCTCTGCCACAGACTTGTTTGGGAATAAAATCCGTACAATCCTCTGCCACAGGATGTGTAGATTTGCTGTGGTGAAAGTCAGTCACAGTGCTTGAACCTTTAAGCCAAGCCGGCAACACTATGCTGTTTAGTTACTTTTGGATACGTCCTCCAACTGAGTCACCAGGCCCCTCTATAGACCAGCACGTGGCGTGGTCTCTCCAAGACGGGTCCTCCCCTGGGATCTCCTCGGTTGTCCAGCTTCGTCACACAGGACCGACAGCTCAGGACCATTCCTTGGCCGCAGTGGTAGGGCCCAGACAAGCCTCTGGACCCACCCCTGCACCGTTGTATCGTGGGCCTCCTGATCGGAGGACCACGACGTAGCTCCTCAACGCATACCTGTCAGCCAGGAGGGCCAGCAGGTGGCTGTAAAACGAGCCCCAAAATATGGCGTCTGTCCCATAAATACCCTCGCCCAGAATGCAACTCGGAGGACCACCTCCACCGAGCATGCCTCCGGGACAAAGGAGCATCTATTCGCTTCAACACTTTGCCTTTCCAACCCTGACCAGTGGTAACAGCAACACCCACAGGTCAGCACGGAAACACACACAACGTCAGCCAAGCTGGAACAGAGGCGAACTTTTAGCCTTCCTAACACACAATTTACTAAATTTACCTAACATGCGGTAGATTGCAAATCTACCAGCGCTACATATGTTAGATATGTTTTGTTTTAGTTCACTTTACACTAACTTCATAAAGAGGCCTAGGTTGAAACATATTGAGGGGTTAATAAGTTAACAAAATGAAATTATTGGTTGACTTCCAAACAACTGCATCAGAAAATGCATCCAACAACAGGAGTGCCTTACCTGAAGTACCTGAAATGCCGCGTACACGAGCGGACTTTTCGACCAGACTGGTCCGACAGACCATGTGTGGGCTTCATCGGACCTGCAGTGAACTTTTTCGGTCGAAAATCTGACAGACTTTAGATTTGGAACATGTTTCAAATCTTTCCGACGAACTCGAGTCCGGCCAAAAAGTCCGCTCGTCTGTATGCTAGTCCGACGGATGAAAACCGACGCTAGGGCAGCTATTGGCTACTGGCTATCAACTTCCTTATTTTAGTCTGGTCATACGTCATCACGTACGAATCCAATAGAAGAGTCAACCCCCCCCTCTGGGGAGGTAAGTTCGGCCCCTTGCTGACTAGAACTCATACCCTTTTTCATTATGGCTGAGATCTCCATCTTTTCCAATAATGTGAGGAGTATCAAGCATACATCTAGAAGGCAAGCGGTGCTGACCTTTCTTTCTACTCAGCAGAGTGATGTCTACATGCTCCAGGAGTGCGCCCTTCCTCTCTTGATGAGATAAACTCATCTGACCTCCCAGTGGACCCTTGGTCCCTCCTACTGGTCCGGGGGTGGCGATTGTAAGTCTGCAGGGGTAGCCATTCTTATCAGGGGTGGGCGCTTCATGGTTGACTCTATCCATGAGTTAGTCTGTGGCAGTCTTTAGGTCATAGAAGGCTCGTGGGTGGAAAAGCCAGTTAGGCTCATCAACGTGTACACCCCCCAGATAAGTATGCGCGGCTGGAACTTTTCCAGACCCTGCAGACCCAACTCGTCACCACCAGAACAGTAGTGATCGGCTGTGATTTTAGATGTCCGATCGAGGAAGATGGGCGCAGCTCCAGCATGTATGCAAAACTTGATGCTACTTCTAGGCTGCTCAAGAAAACGATCTCGGAGGCCTCCTGGCAGGACGTCGTGGGATACATGGGGAAAGGTACCGTGAACTATTTGTGGTGCTGACCTGATGGATCTGTGCGTTCCAGGATTGACTTCGTGCTCACTTCAAGAACAGTCAAGCATCGTGAGTTCTCCATGATCCCCTGCTTTTTCTCTGACCACAGGGCTATTCACTTTCAGGGTGACCTGGGCGAGGGCTTTGCCCGCGGACCGGGTTCCTGGAAGCTGAATAGCACCCTGCTGGAAAATGAGGAATTGATGGGGAACTCCGGGAGGCTTATGCCACCTGGATGGAGGAAAAGAGATTCTTCGGAAGGGTAAGTGACTGGTGGGAATTTGTGAAAGTTAAGCTGCGCAGCTTCTTTCAGGCAAGGGGGCGCCAGCAAGTGTGTGCCAGGAGGAGGCAACTCAGGAGACTACAACGTCACTTGCAGACCCTGCAGGACCTTCATCACTGCGGCTGGGACATTAGGCAGGACCTGGAGGACACTAAGAAGAGCCTGAAAGGGCACTTCAAGGAAGAATCCAGGCACATTGTCTTCCGTGCCAAGGTGGAGAATTTTGAGAAAGGTGAGAAGTGTAATTCTTTCTTTTTTAGGAAACTTTACTCAGGACAAACACACCCTTGTCAGAGCTGCGTGACGAGACCGGAACACTCCAAAAGGGGAAGGAAGCTGTGATGCAAGTGGTCAGCAACTACTACACCAATCTCTACTCCCCAAAAGAAACAAAACAAAGGGGTTCCCCTGGGTGGACTTTACTGGCACTTGCAACAAGAAGAAAGTATGGGAATATGTAGGAAATCAAAGGGCAATATAAAAAGCAGTACAAATTTTATTCGTATTCACAAGTACATATAGATAAAAACAAGCAATGCGTGATTTTGACTAACATAGTGCATAATACATGATAGTCATAATGAACAAAAAGACAAAATCAATAGTGATGAAAACACTCTTCTCAAGCCCGACGCGTTTCGGGGTACTTATTAACTGTACAATCCTTCTTCAGGGGCATGATCTGAGAGAGGGGGGTTTATCTAAATAAATGGGGAGAGAGGTAAGGAAAAGAGAAAAGAAAGGGTAAGGTAAGGGATGAGGTTAAGGGCGATATTGAATGGGGGGTATAGGGTGGTGAATAAGACACCTACCTGACTATGTGTGATTAATCACTTATGAAAGTTCGTTTTTTCTAAAAACAAGGAGAGCCATGGAAGGAGGGCAGGGTATGGGGAGTAGTGTACGTGTTGTAGCTAGTATAGACAAGAGTCCTTTGGTGGTAAGAAATGCAAGGTGGTAGGCTACGATCACCATGGAGAGGTGTGGCAGAGACTCCCGTTCCGCCCGTCCCGGGCGCACACACACCCAAAAGAAACAGACACACAGGCGGTCGACAGGTTCTTGTCAAGTATCTCTAACCAAATTGATTCTGTAGGTTCATCAGCCATCAACGCCCCCTTGGTGTTGGAGGAGCTGCACTCTGCCGCTAAATCCTTTAGGAGAGACAGGACCCTGGGTTGCGATGGTCTCCCAGTTGAGCTCTATGTAGCACTGTGGGATCTCCTGGGCCCGGACCTACTTGAGCTGTACGAGGAGATGGTGGTGGAGGGCTAGAATGCCTCTGTCACTGAGGGAAGGGATGATCACAATTTTGTATAAACGGAAGGGGAGAGATCTCTTCTGAACGTGGACTAAAAAATCCTCGCCAAGGTTTTAGCCAACAGGGTGAAGTCTGTCATCGGACAGATCATCCACCCGGATCAGACTTGTGGCATTCCTGGTCGCAGGATTGCGGACAGATTTGCGCCTGTCTGGGGCACGGTCCAGTACATTCATGGCCACCGTGTGCACGCGGCCCTGGTCAGTCTAGACCAGGAGAAGGCCTTTGATCGTGTCTCCCACAAGTATATGTGCAGAGTTCTGCGCAGGTTTGGTCTTGGGGAAATGTTTTGTTTGTATGTGAATGTAATGTATAATATAATATATATTGTAGTTGGTGTTGGTAAATGGCTGGAAAACCTTTCCAATTCGGCAACAAGGCTACCCTCTCTCAGCCCTGCTTTTTGTTTGTTGTATAGAGCTTTTCGCCCAAAGCATCAGACGGAACCCAGAGATCAGAGGGATCACCGCACGAGGACCGGACAGACGGGAGGTCAAGTGTTCACTCTACATGGACGATGTGACGGTGTTCTGTGCTGATCGGCGCACTCGCCCAGACCTGTGAGGATTTCGGCCAAGCTTCAGGGGTAAAGGTCAACTGCGGGAAGTCAGAGGTCATGCTCTTTGGAAAGTGGTTCCTGCCTTATTCTGCACCCATTCCTTTCAGCATCAAAGCGGACTTCATCAAAATTCTTGGGGTCTGGTTTGGAGCTGAGGGCGCAGCCCTGAAGTTCTGGGAGGAGAGACTGGCCAAGATGAGACAAAAGTTTGGACTTTGGAGCCTCAGAGAACTCACCAACAGAGGTAAAACACTGGTACTCCATTGCGAGATTCTCCCTGTGTTGCAGTACCTTGCCCAGGCCTGGCCCCTTCGGGTTAACACCTGCAAGGCCATCACCAAGGCAGTGTTTCACTTCATCTGGAGCTCCAAAATGGACAGAGTGAAGCGGGTGGTTATGTTCAAGACACCTCTCAGTGGGCGGTAAGGGCGTGCCTGACATCGCCACTCTATTTAGGGTTTTCTTTGCCTGTAACTGCATCCGCATGACTTTGGTTGACAGAACTGTAGACTCTGGTGGTAACTCCATGTCCCGTTTCTTCCTCCTGCCTCTTTGGAGGTCCCTTGGATGGGACAAATGGGACAGCTCCATCCCCTACAACTGGGACACCCCTTGGTACTGCTTGGACACTTTCAAGTTTATTAAGGAGCTGGGGCTGCATGGAGTGAAGCCCGACTTGTGGAAGCCAAAAAACTATCCACAAGTTGATTAGAGCATCTGACATGGTTGAGACTGTTCCAGGCCTCCCTTCAGCCACTTGCAAAGTGGTCTGGAGGAATGTTTTTTCAAAGAGACTCACCAACAGGCACAAAGATCTGGCATGGATGCATGCCAGAAACTTGTGCAGATACAGGCACTGCCCTTTTTGCATCATCCAGGAGGAAACTACTTTGCATGTTTTCTGGGAGTGCCCCATTGCACAGGACCTGTTGAGAACCTTGAAACCAGAACTTTGTACCATAGACTGCAATCACACACTTTGGTGTGTTGAACGGACTCTTCTGTGGAACTCATTCACAGGAGGACATTGACAGTGCCTGGCGGGTGCTGCGTTGCTTTAAGGACACTGTATGGTCCACAGTCTACTCAGAGACAATCACTTGATGGACTTTAAGGAGAAAGAAGAGGTCTGAAGATTTCCCCTTCCCCCCACCCTCTCCCCCCTGTATCCTTTGGCAGTTCAATAAAGCTTCGGGCCTGTGAACTCTTTTTCCTCCCCTTCCGCACCTCCTTCACCCCCCATCACACCCGTTGCCAGTTGAATGCTATTATGACTTGACATTTTGTGACATGTTTGTTGCAATAATGCTTTCAGGGTAAAGCGGCGCCATGCATGATGTGATGTTTCGGGGTACCATTACTCTGCGCAACACATCAGGCATCATACCGCAGGATGAATGTAATTTATTTGTATGCTTGGAAATGTATTGTTATGTAGTGTATTTATGCGCTGCGTCGCAGTACAGAGTGGAATGTACCTTGTTGAAGTATTTGTTTTTTGTATATTTTCTTGCAAAATAAAGTATACATTTTCAACCAAAAAAAAATGGATTGAGACATGTATTCCGGAAAGCCAAGTTTGCATTGGAGTGAGACTGTTGTGAACTACAAGTTCTAGCCCACTGGAGTGACAGAACAGACTGCTGGGAGAGGGGATAAATAGCCTGTGTTAGGGAGGAGTCAGCCTCTTGGGAACACGGCCTTCAACTGGAAGCAGTGACCTGGATAGTCGGGAAGAGTCGGTGCTGCGGAGAGCTTTCGGTGAGCGGGTGCAGACACATCTATTGTTTGTCCGGCTCGGTGACAGTCGAAGGGTCATCATTACCACCTGCCTTGCATATCCAACTGACCTGGCCTCGAGGAAAGTGCGGTCAAGCATTGTCTCCTGAGTACAGCATCCGCAGGAGCCTGCAGCAGGATCTTCACGTCATCCCTCAAGCTGGTATTGCCCAGATTGGTGAGCGGGCAATAGCCCACCTTCTTTTCACCAAAGGACACTCCATACAGACACCTTTACTTTGCCTTCCTAATTAGCTCCATAAGGAGACATCTATAACACCCACTGTACTGCTGAATGTCATTATCTAACAATTACTTTGGGCCCCTTCACTTGAGCTAGCTTGTTTCATTTGCTTGTTCATATAAAGAGTGTAACAATCACTTTATTTATTTTTATCTGATCCATTTCTGTTTATTCTATTTCCCTGTTCACAGTATCCTGAGATGTATAGATTTAATTCTGTAAACCTTTAAAAAAGGGATTTATATGTTATATTATACCGTATGTGTTGTTCATTTTATACCTAACCGACGTGAGTACAAACTCTTTATTGAAGTCAAAATTACTATAGAAAAATCACTTCTGTGTCTTTTTCCTTCTTCCCAAGAAACTTCCTTTCAGAGGCATTACATTGTAAGTGCTTTCAGAGAAGATATCTATCTATCTATCTATCTATCTATCTATCTATCTATCTATCTATCTATCTATCTATCTATCTATCTATCTATCTATCTATCTATCTATCTATCTATCTTTCTATCTATCTATCTATAAACAAGATGGTATTGAGGCCTGATCAATTAAATATAATAAAGCTGTCTTAAGCCCTGGTTCACACTGGAGCGTTTTGACATGCGACTTGACATGTCAAATCGCATGTCAAATCGGCGGCAATTGCCATCAATGGCACTGTTCTAATAGGTGTTAGGGCACCTCTGTGGCACTGCACCAATTTCAAAAAGTAGTTTCTGTACTACTTTTTGTGGTTTCGGGCTGCGATTTACATTGACATCTGTGCAGAAACCTGCACAGATCTCTGTGAAATCGCGGCCGATATCGGGACTGACATGCGGGAGTGAAACTCGCATGACTTCATTCCTGCAGCTCAGTGTGAACCTGGGCTTAAGCTGAAGTATAGCTCACAAAGTGAGAAAAAAAATCACACCTGGATGCTTATGGCACAGGGGTAGGATCCGGCATTATGAGTGCAGTTACCCCAGTCTGTTTTTATAAGTATGGGTTTGAAGCAGGGTTAAAAGTTTCTACTCTTCTGAAAAAATTATTTTTCAAAAGTTCAGTGAATATAGTGGAATAATATTGACTTTTCTAAAATTTATTGTTACTTGTAATCACATGTAAAATGTCAGCTTAGTGCTGGTTACAGCCTAAACTAAACATGCTTTTCTTTGGTCTACCAAGAAACAAAGCCATAAATGAAAACATGACATTTTACTATGAGATCTTTCGTCATTGGCCAAACTCCTTTGGTGGCCAATAATCGAAACAATCAGCTAATCAGACATGGTGCATTATTTTTAGAGAACATGCAAATTATATTGTAATCTCATGGTAAGCAGCAATACAAGGGATGTATGCAATGGCTGTGTTAATATATATAACATTTTATGCATTGCAATCACAATAGTTTATGTGTCTTGTGTTACATGTTTATTAAAGGCTGGGGAATTCAGACTATTACAATTCAATATAAATCAAGAAGCATTTTATCCGATACTGCGTCTGGAATACATAAAACATCATGTCTGGGGAAGTACAGGAACAACATGTAATCTGGATTGTACTTTGCAAACATTATCTTCTCATCAATTATTGCTGTATGTGGCATAAAGGATGGAGGAACTAACAAAATATTAACAGGTCAATAATGAAAGAAGATTTCCCAATTAGAGGGGGTGGTGCTGTGTGCTCACTTCAGCTACAGCGCGGCTCTCCAGTTCTGAGAGGGTGTCAATGGAAGTCCTCCCAGAACCGCTCCTCCTGCAAGCCTCCTGGGGCACCCATCGGCATGCTTTGTGACCACTGTGTCCTTTGGACACAGCTGATCACAAAATGTGGTAATAGGCCAGTCACAATGGCCCTTTACTATGTGATCATGTCTTTAATCACAGCTGGGCACATGCAAACAGACACACTTTGAGACACGTTGTCTCTGTGTGGGGAAAGGAGAGCCAATGACCAAGGGGCACAGTGAGTACATTCTTTACACTGATGATCAAGGCACTGATCATCAGTGCAGCCCCATCAGTGCCAATCAGGGCTCATCAGTGCAGATCAGTGCAGGTTTTCAGCGCAGCTTATCAGTGCTTTCAGAGAAGAGACCGTGCAGCCTCATCAGTGCCTTCTCATTAGTGTCCATAAGTGCAGGCCCACCAGTGCCCATCAGTGCAGCTTCATCAGTGCATATCAATGCCCATCAGTGCAGCTTCATCAGTGCACATCAATGCCCATCAGTGCAGCTTCATCAGTGCACATCAATGCCCATCAGTGTAGCCTCGTCAGTGCTGATCAGTGCAGCCTCATCATTACACATCAGTGCAGCCTATTAGTGCCCATCAGTGAAGCCTCATCAGCGCACATCAGTGAAGAAGAAAAATTACTTATTTGCAAAATTTTATAACAGAAACAAATAAAAATATGGGTTTTTTTTTTCTAAATTTTCTGTCTTTTTTCCTTTGTTTAGCAAAACATAAAAAACCCAGTGGTGATTAAATACCTCTAAAAGCTCTGTCTGTCTCAAAAAAAGTTATAACAATTTCATTTGGCTACAGTGTTGCATGACCATACAATTGTCATTCAAAGTGCGACAGCACTGAAAGCTGAAAATTGGCCTGGGAAGGAAGGGGGTGAAAGTGCCCGGTATTGAAGTGGTTAAAGTCCCACTTTCAAAAACTGGGAGCAGACAGATTCTTTATTGCAGAGACATGCAATCTTTCCTCTGCAGTGAAAGAAACCTACCTGACTGCTACTACAGTCTACTTTTGAATGTACACTGAGCACCAGCCAATGAAGATGGCTGAAGCCTAGCACCAGGAAGAAGCCAACGAGTTGAACCTTTGAAGGAGAGGTAAGTATCAAGGAGTTTAGCTCCATTTTTATATATTTGAATGTTTTACATTTACTTCATTGGTTGCTAGGAAGAAGGCCTCCCATGTCCTAGCAACCAAAAACACAGGTTACACTGAACTGACAGTGAGCGGAGCCGGATGGGAAACTGGGAAAATAGTTCCCCATCAAGTCTTCCTTGTCTGTGATTTACAGCAGATGGCAATGGGTGGATTCTAGGGTTGCACCGATACTAGTATTGGTATCTGTATCGGTGCCGATACTGAGTATTTACACAAGTATCGGTACTCATGCGAATGCACCAATACCTGAAACCGATACTTTCAGGCTCCCTTCTTTGAGCTGTCAGTGGGTCTCCCCTATTGACAGCTAAAGTGTTAATGAAGTCCGGTAACTGAAGCTGTGAAAAAAAAGCAGCTGGCAATGTTTATTAACAACTTGAAACACTAAAATAAAAAGAAACATTGTTTCTTTTTGTATCTTTCTGTTTCTTCATCTGCAGATCAAAGGGATGAATAAATGTTCCTCTATTTAACCCCTTATTAACCCTTAATTTACTCTAATTAGCCTTAATTAACCGCTTGCCGACCATCCACCGCAGTTATACTGTGGCAGAATGGCACAGGCAGGCGAATCGCCGTCATGTTACGTCGGGCGCGCGGATGGCTGGGCCGCGACGATCGGATTCGATCAGGAACCAATCAATCCCCAGGCCAATGAAATCTGGCCTGGACCTGGTGATCGGTCCTGACGAATAAGATCCTTGCCCTGTCATGTACGTGTAAACACTGACAGGGGAAATGATGTCATCTCTCCTCGTGACGGTCTTTTAGTTCCAGACCGGGAGGAGAGAAGACATCACAGAGTGAGTTGCACAACACTACACTGACACCAGGTCACGTAGGCACATAATTCACGCCACGATCACCCCCCCAGTTAACCCCTTCACCACCTATCACTGTGTCACCCAGTGCAGCATTCTGATTTTTTTTTTATTGCTGTACTGGTGTCATTAGTGACACTAATCAGTGTTAGGGTAATTTGTATTAGTGCTCAGATAGGTCTAGGGACCCCCCTAACCCCCCCAATAAAGGTTTAACCCCTTGATTACCCCCAGTCACCTGTGATCACAGTATAAGTGTCACAGGTGACACAGTTTAGCTAGTTTATTTTTTATAGCGTCAGGGCACCCGCCGTCTTTTACCCATTAAAGGTTTAACCCCCTGATCACCCGGCGGGTGATCAAAGTTAGGTTTTAGCGCTGGATAGGGTCTGCATCGCCCCAGGCAGCGACAGTACCGCTAACATCCAAGCACACACCATGCGCCTCCCTTAGTAGTATAATGTCTGAACGGATCGATATCTGATCTGCTCAGATCTATACTAGCACCCCAACAGTTTAGGGCTCCCAAAAAATGCAGTGTTAGCGGGATCAGCCCAGATACCTGCTAGCACCTGCGTTAAGCCCCTCCGCCCAGCCCAGCCCCGCCCCGCCCCGCCCACCCAAGTGCAGTATCAATCGATCACTGTCACTTACAAAACACAACACACATAACTGCAGCGTTCGCAGAGTCAGGCCTGATCCCTGTGAACGCTAACAGTTTTTTTGGTAGCATTTGAATCAGTGCTAACAGTCAGGAGCTTTTTTTTACCTGTGAGTCTCACTAGTGTACCAGTAAATTTAGAGACCAAAATGTCAAATCGAAGGTACACTAGTGAAGAGGCCTAAATGTTTCTGAACATAACAGGTAGTGAAGAGGAAGTCACTCATCTGTCAGATTCAGGCTCAGAATATGAACCTGTAGACAGCAGTGGCACCCTGACAGATAGCTCTGACGACGGAGTTGTGGTCCCTGCCAAGGTCAGGCGTACCAGACCCCGTTCTTCTTCCGCTGTCATTGAGGTGATATTGGATGATTTTATGAAGCAGAGAGCCAGTACTAGCGCCGCTATTCCTTCTGGTGAACTGGCAAGCACCAGCGGCCTAGTACATCCTGGTCATACATCCAGCACTGCAGTAACACTTGGTGACGTGGCGAGTACCATAAGTGCAGTTCAAGCAGGCGAGGTGGCAAGCACGAGTAGTGTCCCGCTGCCACCAAGAAGAAGACAAAGACAGGCCTGTTGAGCCTATAGTGCCCTTCCTGCTGCATTCGCCAATCCTAATTGGGAACCCACCACTTCTGCAGCACCCTTACTTCCCCCATTCACTGGCCAACCCAGAATTCAGGTGGAAACAGTTGATTTTACGTCACTTGATTTTTATTTGCTGTTTTTCTCTATAGATCTATTGTGGACCAAAACAATTTATATGCTGGTAAATTAATCGCCGCTAATCCCCAGCTGACACTTGCCAGAGACTGGAGACCAATTACTGTCTCCAAATTTAAGACCTTCCTGGGCCTATCCCTCCTCATGGGTGTAACTAAAAAGAGTGAGTTGCGGTCATATTGGTCCACTGACCCAATTCACCATACGTCCATGTTCTCTGCCTCCATGACTAGGATACGATATGAACAGATCTTGCGGTTCATGCATTTCAATGATAATGAACTCTGTCATCCTCGGGGTGACCCTGAATTTTATCAGCTCTACAAAATTCGCCCCTCATAAACCACTTCAACCAATGTTTTGCAGCCTTGTTTACTCCCCATCAAGTTGTCTGCGTTGATGAGTCCCCGATTAAGTTTTCTGGCCGCTTGTCATTCAAACAGTATCTTCCCAGCAAGCGTGCCAGATATGAGGTCAAGATGTATAAGCTCTGTGACAGGGCCACAGGCTATACATATGGTTTTATGGTTTACGAGGGAAGAGATAGTTACGTAGAGCCGGAGAACTGCCCTGACTACATAGGAAGCGCTGGTAAGATTGTGTGGGACTTGGTGTCACCCTTATTCGGAAAGGGGTACCACTTGTATGTGGGCAATTATTACACAAGCGTGCCACTTTTTAGTCACTTGTTTGAACATCAAATTCCACATGTGGCACTGTGCGATCTAATCGCCGGGGCTTACCGTAGTGGCTTGTAGATTCCCATCTTAGGCTGGGGGAGAGAGCCTGCTTGAGATGTAATAATTTGCTCGCTGTGAAGTAGAGGGATAATAAGAATGTTTTCATTCTGTCCTTCCTTCACGTAGACACTACTGTCCAAATTCCTACGGTGACTGGTGTTGTGGAGAAACCCCCTCTGTGTCCACGAATATAACCTTAATATGGGAGGGATATACCTCAACGACCAGTTGTTGGCGATGTACCTAATTGCCCGTAAGGCCAGACGCTGATACAAAAAAGTGTCTGTTTATTTATTTCAATTGGCTTTGCTGAATGCTTTTGTGCTATACAAACCTTCAGGACGAACTGGATCCTTCCTTAAATTCCAGGAAGAGATCATCAGAGCCCTTCTGTTTCCAGACGGTGCTCTGGTCCAACTTCCCAACGCAAATGCAGTAAGCCGGCTGCATGAGATTAATTTTCCGCATGTCCTCTCTGGTACCCCTACCCAAAAAACACCCCAAAGAAGATGTCGTGTCTGTAGAAAGCGCGGATTTAGGTGTGACACTCGCTTTTATTGTCCCTCCTGTCCTGACCAACCTGGTCTTTGCATTCATTGGTGACTGTTTCGAACACTATCACATGCTAGTTGAGTATTAGCGTAGGGTACAGCACCACACAGTCATAGGCACACGTACACAGGGTCGGACTTTGTTCGGACATTCCGACAACAAAATCCATGGATTTTTTCCGACGGATGTTGGCTCAAACTTGTCTTGCATACACACGGTCACACAAAGTTGTCGGAAAATCCGATCGTTCTAAACGCGGTGACGTAAAACACGTACATCGGGACTATAAACGGGGCAGTGCACAATAGCTTTCATCTCTTTATTTATTCTGAGCATGCGTGGCACTTTGTCCATCGGATTTGTGTACACACGATCGGAATTTCAGACAACGGATTTTGTTGTCGGAAAATTTTACCTTAAATTTTTGACCCTAATCTGCAACGTTCAGTTTATAGTTTTTTTACAGTTTTTATAAAAGTGAAAAAAGTGAAGAAAAAAAAACACAAAAAAAATAAAAAAGCCAAAAATAGTTGTGGTTGTATTTTTCTTCTCTCTCTCTCTATTGTTCTCTCTCTTATGTTCGCTCTCTACTGTCCGCTCTCCGCTCTACTGTTCGCTCACTATTGTTCTATATCTATTGTTCTCTCTGTTTTATTTTTACTATGTTTTATTGTATTTGCTTTGCAGGTATGGTATGTTATACTGTTTGTTTTATTGTTAACCATCATTTGCTTAGCAGGTATGCCATTCAGCTGCAGCATGGGTTTATTTATCTTGACAGCAACAGCGTTTGCTCCCACGATACATAAAGCCGCGACTCCAGCGCTGTTGGAGGTGATTTCACCACCACGGTTAAAAAAAAGAGCATATATGCCAAAGCATGGGGGCAGGGGTGGAGGAGCGATTTGCTCCTAACATTAGGGGCGGATTCCCCCATGCTTCGGCATATATTTTTAGGCACAGATTGCATTAAAAAATGTTTTATTTTTACTATGTTTTATTGTATTTGCTTTGCAGGTATGGTAAGTCTTATGCCCCGTACACACGGTCGGACTTTGTTCGGACATTCCGACAACAAAATCTATGGATTTTTTCCGACGGATGTTGGCTCAAACTTGTCTTGCATACACACGGTCACACAAAGTTGTCGGAAAATCCGATCGTTCTAAACGCGGTGACGTAAAACACGTACATCGGGACTATAAACGAGGCAGTGCACAATAGCTTTCATCTCTTTATTTATTCTGAGCATGCGTGGCACTTTGTCCATCGGATTTGTGTACACACAATCGGAATTTCGGACAACGGATTTTGTTGTCGGAAAATTTTATATCCTGCTCTCAAACTTTGTGTGTTGGAAAATATGATGGAAAATGTCCGATGGAGCCCACACACAGTCGGAATTTCCGACAACACGCTCCGATAGGACATTTACCATCGGAAAATCCGACCGTGTGTACGGGGCATTACTGTTATACTGTAATGTTACTTTGTTTTATTGTTAACCATCATTTGATTAGCAGGTACGCCATTCAGCTGCAGCACTGATTTATTTATCTTGACAGCAACAGCGTTTGCTCCCAAGTGATTTCACCACCACAGTTAAAAGAAAATGGTGCATGTATGCCCATCATTAGAAGTAGGTTGATGAAGGGCGGTATTCTAATGGTGGGCATACCCACCGATCAGTCTCTTTTTTTTGTTTAGCCCACAGGCTGCATGAAAAAAGATTACAATGTATGCCCAACAAGGACCAGCAACGTTCTGGTATGTTGCTTGACTTTGAGTGGTTATACCAGAATGATGCCTGCAGGTTTGGGTATCATCTTGGTATCATTCTTTTCAGCCAGCAGTCAGTTTTCATGTAAAAGCAATCATAGGGGCTAATTAGCCTCTAGACTGCTTTTATAAGCAGTGGAAGGGAACACACCCCCCCCTCCGTCTTCCATGGTTTTCTCGGGCTCTCCTGTCCCAACAGGGAACACAAGAATGCAGCCGGTGGTTCCGCCAGCTGACCATGGAGCTGATCAGGGACCAGAATGGCTCCAATCATCTCTATGGCCTAAGAAACCGGAAGCTACGAGCATTTCGTGACTTCGGTTTCGCCGGATATAAACAGCGCCATTAGGAAATTAGCAAAGCATTTTATCACACTGATCTTGGTGTGGTCAGATGGTTTATGAACAGAGGAGAGATCTAGTGTCTAATAAACCCCATATTTTTCAAAAAAGAGTACCTTGCACTACCTATTGCTATCATGGGGGATATTTACATTCCGTGAGATAACAATAAAAATTGTTAAAAAAATGAAAGTAACAGTTTAAAAATATAATAAAAAAGCATAATAAATAATTTAAAAATGTAAAAAAAATTGCACCATGCATGTGAGGTATCGCCGCAAAGGTCAGATCGAGGGCAATAATTTTAGTAGTAGACCTCCTCTGTAAATCTAAAATGGTAACCTGTAAAGGCTTTTAAAGACTTTTAAAAATGTATGTAGTTTGTCGCCGATGCACGTTTGTGCGCAATTTTAAAGTATGTCGTGTTTGGTATCCATGTACTCGGCATAAGATCGTATTTTTTATTTCATCAAACATTTGGGCAATATAGTGTATTTTAGTGCATTAAAATTAAAAAAAGTTTTTTTTTCCCAAAAAATTGCGTTTGAAAAATCACTGCGTAAATACTGGGTAAAAAAAAAAATGCAACACCCACCATTTTAATCTGTAGGGCCTTTGCTTTAAAAAAAAATATATAACTTTTGGGGGTTCAAAGTAATTTTCTTGCAAAAAAAAAAATTTTTTTTCATTTTAACCACTTCAATACAGTGCATTTTCACCCCCTTCCTGCTCAAGCCATTTTTCAGCTTTCAGCGCTGTCGCATTTTGAATTACAATTGCGCGGTCATACAACACTGTAGCCAGATGAAATTGTTATCATTTTTTCCCCACAAATAGAGCTTTCTTTTGGTAGTATTTGATCACCTCTATGGTTTTTATTTTTTGCCCTATAAACAAAAGAGTGACAAGTTTGAAAAAAAAACACAATATTTTTTCTTTTTGCAATAATAAATATCCAATTTTTTTTTCTTTAAAACAAGTTTTTTCCTCAGTTTAGGCCGATATGTATTCTTCTACATATTTTTGGTAAAAAAAATCGCAATAAGTGTATATTGATTGGTTTGCGCAAAAGTTATAGCGTCTACAAAATAGGGGATAGATTTATAACATTATTATTTTTTTTTTTTTACTAGTAATGGCGATCTGTGATTTTTATCGTGACTGCGATATTGCGGTGGACATATCGTACACTTTTGACACATTTTTGGGACCATTCACATTTATACAGCGATCCATGCTATAAAAATGCACTGATTACTGTAAAAATGTGACTGGCAGGGAAGGGGTTAACACTAGGTGGTGATCGAGGGGTTAACTGTGTTTGCCAGGGAGTGTTTCTAACTGTATGGGGAGGGGACTCACTAGGGGAGGAGACCGATCGGTGTTCCTCTGTACTGGGAACATACCATCGGTCTCCTCTCCTCTGACAGGACTGTGGCTCGCTGTGTTACCGGCAATCGTGGGTGCCCGGGTGCCCAGTGACATGGCGGGCGCGCGCGATCGCTGTTGGCACCACGTGCACGCCCCCTGGTGGGCCGGGAAAGCGAGGCTGTCATATGAAGCCCGCCCGAAACGAGAGCTGCGCCGCCTGGCCATCAATTGACAGCCGGCAGTCAGCAAGCAGTTAAACAAAAAGTGTCAGAAAGGGCTTTGTCTTCAAGTGTTTAGAAAAGTGGGTGATGTGTGACATAAGCTTCTAAATGTTGTGCATAAAATGCCAGGACAGTTCAAACCCCCCCCAAATTACCCCTTTTTGGAAAGTAGACAGCCCAAGCTATTTATTTTATGCTGATAGGCATGTTGAGTCCATGGAATATTTTATATTTCGTCATAAGTTTAGGGAAAATTACACTTTTTTTTTGCACAAAGTTGTCACTAATTGATATATTTTTCAAAAATGGCATGGTTATATGTGGAATTACCCCCCCCCCCATTCTGCTGCTTCTCCTGAGTACACGGATACCACATGTGTGAGACTTTTTAGGAGCCTAGTTGCGTACAGGACCCCGAAAACCAATCACCGCCTTCAGGATTTCTAAGGGTGTAAATTTTTAATTTCACTCTTCACTACCTATCACAGTTTTGAAGGCCACAAAATGCTAAGATAGCACAACCCCCCCCCAAAAGACCCCATTTTGGAAAGTAGACGCCCCAAGCTATTTGATGAGAGGCATATTGAGACTAAGGAATATTTTGCCACAAGTTGCGGGAAAATTACATGACATGGTTATATGCGGAATTACACCCCAAAATACATCCTGCTACTTCTCCTGTGTATGGGAATACCACATGTGTGAGACTTTTTGGGAGTCTAGCCTCGTACAGGACCCCGAAAACCAATCACCGCCTTCAGGATTTCTAAAGGCGTAAAATTGTGATTTTACTCCTCACTACCTATCACAGTTACGGAGGCCCTGAAATGTCCAGATAGCACAAAACCCCCTCAAATGACCCCATTTTGGAAAGTAGACACCCCAAGGTATTTGCTAAGAGGCATGGTGAGTATTTTTCAGATCTCATTTATTTTTTAAAAATGTCAATTTTCAAAACTTTGTGACAAAAAGCGAGATCTGCAAAATGCTCAACATGCCTCTCAGCAGATAGCTTGGGGTGTCTACATTCCAAAATGGGGTCATTTGGGGGGGTGCTA
Organism: Lithobates clamitans; assembly: GCA_037952925.1. Taxonomy (NCBI): domain Eukaryota; kingdom Metazoa; phylum Chordata; class Amphibia; order Anura; family Ranidae; genus Lithobates; species Lithobates clamitans. The sequence goes on from JBBGZY010000513.1 coordinate 2,716,998, forward strand.
TCTGGGCATTTCATGGCCTCCGAAAGTGTGAAAGGCAGTGAGGAGTGAAATTCAATATTTACGCCCTTAGAAAGCCAGAAGGCGGTGATTGAATTTTTGGCGGTCTTGTACGCGGTTAGGGGTGTAATTCCACATATAACTATGCCATGTTTGAACAATATATTATTTAGTGACAATGTTGTGTAAAAAAAAAAAAGAAATTCATTTTCCCGAAACATGTGGCAAAATATAAAATATTCCATTGACTCAACATGCCTTTCAGCAAATAGCTTGGGGTGTTTACTTTCCAAAATGGGGTCATTTGGGGGGGGGGGTTGTGCTATCTTGTCATTTCATGGCCTCCGAAACTGTGATAGGTAGTGAGGAAGTGAAATCACCATTTTACGCCCTTAGAAAGCTTTAAGGCGGTGATTGGTTTTCGGGGTCCTGTACAAGGTTAGGCTCCCAAAAAGTCTCACACATATGGTATCCGTGTACTCAGGAGAAGCAGCAGAATGCATTTTGGGGGGTAATTCCACATATAACTATGCCATGTTTGAGCAATATATCATTTAGTGACAACTAAAGCAGGGGGTGGATTCCAAAGCTGCTAATGGACTGAATAGTGGCTATGGGTCACCCACTACTATGAGCTGCCAATCAAAAGTAAATCAGGTCCATCCACTCCTATTACAAAACTCCTTGGCTATGTGCCTGCCAGTGTGCAGTAGCTAGGAGGGGAGGGTAATTGGGAGTGCACTAAGAAAGAAAAGGTCAGTATGGACACTCTAACTTCAGTGCTGGCAAAACTCCTCGGCCATGTGCCTGTCAGTGTGATGGGTGAAGTGGCCAGGAAGGGAAGGTGAGATGGGAGTGCACTAAGGAAGAAAAGGTCATTATGGACACACCGTCACTTTCGGTACTGCACCCCGATGTCTATGACACCCTTTATGAATTTCCCAGAAAATGTTGTCACATGTTGCAAAACAATGCAGCAATTTATATTGCAAAGCCGCATACTTCTTTGACATTGTGCTTGGGCTGAGAGCAAATGTGGTGGTAATAAGTGGTGGTTTTCTCCATATGCACAAATCAAAAGAAGAAACCACATAATTTCCTTTTTTAATGGCAGTTCTGACAATTTATGTGAATGGTAAACTGCAGCACATCACTGGGTCATATTATGCTGTAAGTAAGGCAGAAACATATGCAAGTATGGAGGAAGTTCTTGATTGTTCATATAGGGCTGATTATTTTTTCACATATGAAAATAAATCTGCTGTACCTTGATTTGTACTCCCCTTTTTAGCGGTCCCAGATGCACAATATTTATATCTTCAGCAGAAATCAGCAACTCCCCAATCTTTGTCAGCTCAATTAAAGAAGGCATCAATGAGCCATATTAAATTTTAAAAAAAGAACACTCAAAACACTTTAGCTAATAATGATACATGCCCCAATAACATTTTACTAATTTCAGTAGCGTATGCTTGCTGTCTGCTTATTGAAGATGAATGATGCAGCAGAAGTTCAGATGGACAAGCACTGAGTAAAATCAGAGAGGCAGGTGAAAGATACATAAAGCAAAGAGCCCCAGAAGGCTCTGCCATCCTGGACAGGGACCAGTGCACAAGTAGAAGCAGATATCAGCACTGAATGCACCCTGATCCCTGCCTGCGACAGGTGCCTATGCCTTCAGAACCAATGACAATCTATGTTATTATATTCACTATATTGTCAAAAATATTGGGACGTTTGCCTTTATATGCACATGAACTTTAATGGCATCCTAGTCTTAGTCCGTAGGGTTCAATATTGAGTTGGCCCACCCTTTGCAGCTATAACAGCTTCAACTCTTCTGGGAAGGCTGTCTTCAAGGTTTAGAAGTGTGTCTATGGGAATGTTTGATCATTTTTCCAGAAACGCATTTTGTGAGGTCAGGCACTGATGTTGGACGAGAAGGCCTGGCTTGCAGTCTCTGCGCTAATTCATTCCAAAGGTGTTCTAACAAGTTGAGGTCACCTCTGTGCTGGCCAGTCAAGTTCCTCCACCCCAAGCTCGCTCAATCATGTCTTTATGGACCTTACTTTGTGCACTGGTCCAAATCATTTGGTGGAGGGGGGATTATGGTGTGGGTTGTTTTTCAGGGGTTGGGTTTGGCACTTCAGTTCCAGTGAAGGGAACCCTTACAGCGTCAGCATTCCAAGACATTTTGGACAATTTCTTGATCTCAACTTTGTAGGACCAGTTTGGGGAGGGCCTCTTCCTGTGCCAACATGACTGCACACCAGTGCACAAAGCAAGTTCTATAAAGACATGGATGAGCGAGTTTGGGGTGGAGGAACTTTACTGGACTGCACAACTGACCTCAACCAGATAGAACATCTTTGGAATAAATTAGAGCGGAGACTGCGAGCCAGGCCTTCTCGTCCAACATCAGTGCCTGACCTCACAAATGCGCTTCTGGAAGAATGGTCAAACGTTCCCATAGATACACTTCTGAACCTTGCAGACAGCCTTCCCAGACGAGTTGCAGCTGTTATAACTGCAAAGGGTGGGCCAACTCAGTATGGAGCTCTAGACTATGATGCCATTAAAGTTCATGTGAGTGTAAAGGCAGGCATGCCTTTACTGGCAGGCATGCCAATACTTTTGACAATATAGTGTGTATGTATAAATATATATATGAAACAAAGCCAGATTGCTGCACAAATAGAATATTTATTAAAAAAAAAAATAGTAAAAAAGTTACAAACTTTCCATATTATGCAAGGTATGGTGATGCATAGTATGGAAAGTTTGTAACAGTTTTATTATTTTTTGAATACATATCCTATTTATGCAGCAATCCCTTTTCGTTCTCTCGTTCTCTCTCTCTCTCTCGCTCTCTCTCTCTCTCGCTTTTACCAGTGGTATGATGGGAACTTGCAGGTCCCTAGGATGTATGCGGATGTAGGACCACAAAATATTGGTAATAATTCATTTAGGTGGTTGTAAAGGCTTGTATATGTATGGTCTAAAAGAGATTTGTGAAGCAGATTCTGGGTCCGGCATGTTAGTCCATGAGATGCAGTAACTGTAGGTGTTATGGTGGTAGGTAAAGATAAGCTTCGGGTTCAGGTTGAACATGTTTGACAAAAACCCAGCCTGTTCACAGTTCGGACAGATTCCCACCAGCTACTGTTTCAAATTACAAACAATCTGATGGGGATCTTGGGTGATGTCATTGACCATATTTTTTTTCAATTCTTTTTGTGAATGGGTAACAAGGAGTTCAATGTACCCCATGCTTATCATGTAGGGAGGCGGGTTGGGGTATCTGAAGGCCTCCTTATTCTAAATAAGGTTACCAGATTCCGATAAGTCCCCCCACCACAAACCCCCCACATCCTTTTAGGGCATCCGATATAGGAATGAGGTTTTTGTGTGCATCAACAAGTGGGCAAGGCCAATATCTGAGTGCCAAATTGAATAAAATAGAAATTAATCAGATGCAGTGCACCTGATAGCATACCAGCACAGGAGGGGAGAAAGGTAGTTCATGAACAAACTTTTCACTCTATTCTCTGTAAGAAATTCATTATTTTCCCTCCTGTGACAGCAGTTCTCTGCTCTTGCCTGTGGCACACTTCACTCTCACTCAATGTATGCAATGCACAATGAATTTTCTTCCCTTCTGTAACAGCAGCTCTTCATTCCTTCTGGTGATCATCACATGGGCAGGCTGGAAGAACATGTTGTGTAATCACAGCGGGACAGGAAGCATACATTGATCTAACCCTCCCCGGTTATATACAGGACAGAGGCAACAACACTGACTGGATGTTTTATGACCAAGGATTGACCAAGTAGCGCGCAGAGATGGCCTGATTGTTACAAGGGATGCTTGAATTTTGAGAACTGCTCGACAGTTCAAATTGGGGAGGGAATGTTTTCACCCCCCCCCCCCCCCCTCTTAGTGTGTGCACATTTCTGTCCTGTGTCTTACTTTTTTGGATTTTTTTGGGCATTACCTGTGAAAAAATGTATTAATAATACAAAACATTGATATTTATCTAATAATTTTTAAAGTATATGTAAACCCTTCTCAGCTGCATAAGGAGCTAGGGGAGGAGAAATAACAGCACACTGATTTTCCCAGTGAATGGGGAGAGTCAGCAGAAGTCTGATCATTGGAGGAGAGCAGGCTGAGCTCTCAGCACAGCTAGAAAACTGACCATGCTGTGCTATCCTGCCCATTTTAATAGGAAAGCAGAGGGACTGTCAGGAACATCAGGTATTTCACACAAAGGAAGCAATATAAAGAGAAAAGGATACCATTTTATACACATACATGGTGCAGCAGGAACATATCAGGAATATGAATATGAATATGTTGGATTGTAAGCTCTAATGAGTAGGGCCCTCTGAATCCTCCTGTATTGAATTGTATTGTAACTGTGCTGTCTGCCCTCTTGTAAAGCGCTGCACAAATTCGTCACTATATAAATCATGTATAATAATATTAATAATAATAATGTTGGGGTTTAACTAGTCTCTAATGTATTTTTTTTATCAGGACAGTCCTGGGAATATGATGATTGGTGATATTTTTTTAATCTCATTTAGTACAATAAAGTTTTGTGATTTTAAAATATTTTTTTCAGTGGAAATGGCCAAAGCCTTTTTTCAATAAATTCCCTTTATACTATATTTGTATTTAAGCCTGGGCTTATCAGTTTGATTTCTGTTTTGTTGTTTTTTGTTTTTGCATGAGAGGGGTGTTCCGTAAGAGTTTACCTCCTGTTTAGTAGCACTATTTACAATTCAGAGGAAACAACTCTTCTGACTCCATCAAAAACTTAAAAAGTAAAATGTATTGACTACATACAAATTAAAGTGTATCTAAACCCAAAACCAAAAATTGAATATATTTCATTGGTGCATTGATGCGGTGGCTGCATTCGTTTAATTTTTTCAAATTTCTTTTTTTATTTTCACCTGATAATTCTGCAAATTCCTGTCTCTGGGTGGCTGTTACTCCTCCACTGTATCTATGAGGGGAGCCATGGCTGTCACCTAGGCTGCTCTCTTTATATGTACTAAAAACATGCCCATGTCTTTACATCTCCATTACATAGGTACAGGGCAATCAGCGATTATAAGAGGTATTTTTGCTATTTTGTGAAACTGCACTTAACCTGAAAAAAAAAGAAGACTAATGTAGCCATCACATCTAAGGATTGCAATCTGCAATGTAAAACATTTGTGTTCTGAGTTTAGTTAACCTTTAAAGCCCAACTCCGGGGGGGGGGGGGGGGGAGTTTTCCCGTGCAGTGGGGCTGTGCCCGCACTGCCCAGATCAACTGACATTTTTGTCTAGGGGATTGGAGAAAGCTTATGCTCGCCCGATCCTCCGCTCCCCCTGCAAATGGCACTCCCTCACAATGCAGCAGTGGACTGTTCCTGACATCCTCACATCCAAAACAGGTCTATGGGCATGAGGATGTCAGAAATAGTCCACTGCACAAGACTGCTAGGGCTGGAGCCACAGGGATTGGTCTTGTGTGGGGAGGATCGGGGGATTAGGTAAGTATATCTCTGTTCTCCATTCCCCTAGGCCAGAGGTCTCCAAACTGCAGCCATTTACTTGCCTTTATCCGGCACCATTCCTTATGTCGACCGTTTTTTCGTCAGAATAAACTCTGACGGTTTTTCCGATGGATAATAATAAATAACAGCGCTGAATAGACTAAAAAATTACAATATTAATAAGTGAATATCAAAATTAAATGTGACATATCATTAATAGTAAACAATGGTGATAAACCATTCCATAAACCCCATTCGAATTTAAATGTGAAAACAACAACTTTATAAATGAACAATAGAAAAGTCCATCTGTGCAGGTAAGAAAAGTCCAAAGATGTAACTCAGATTCTTCTTAATGACTAACTGATTCCTCCACCGCACCACTGTGTTAACACCAATACAATAATATGCTTACCACAAGGCAAGCTTAGATAAGCCTGTAACCTTAACCCGGTCAGGGCCTTTAACCAATGGGGATGATTGAACAGCGATAATCCACTACACCATCTGGAAGGATCAGCTACAGCAAGAAACCCTCCGTGTGCACCTCCAAAGCACCGGAACAGTTTACCATTCAGGAGTTCCCCAAAAGGAAAAAAACATCGACATAGCGTAATCTTTGTGTTGTGACAGCTCACACCGACAGCGTCCTGCCCGCAGCAAAGGACCTCAAAGGATTTTCCGATGGAGTTCCGCTGAAACGGACTTGCCTACACACGATCACACCAAAGTCCGATCGTTTAGAACGCGATGACGTACGATGGGACTATAGGAAGGAAGTTCAATATCCAGTAGCCAATAGCTGCCCTTGCGTCGTTTTTGGTCCTTCAGAAAAGCATACAGACGAGCGGTTTTCCCGATAGGAATTGATTCGGAAAGATTTAAAACATGTTCTATTTCTAGGTCCGTCAGAATTTTCTAAAGGAAAAGTCAGATGAAGCCCACACACAATCGGAATATCCGATGGAATGATTCCGTCTGACCTTTTCTGACGGAAAGTCCGGTAGTGTGTACGCGGCATTACACTGAGATGAGGCACTGTTCCTCGCAGTGACACCAGAGATGGGTCACTATTAAATCCGCTGACACCAATTATGTCATTTTTTTTTACTCCCACTGACCACCAGACCTGTGGCCTTATTTGCTCCCAATGAGGCCAGGGCATTTTCTTCTCCCTCTGGCCACAGTCTGCCCCACTAAAGTTTGAAGGGCAATAAACTGGCCCTCTGTTTTGAAATTTGGGGGACCCCTGCGATGGACAAAAACAAGCAGATGACCCGTGCAATGTACGGGTCAACTGTTCAAGAGTTTAGCTTTAGGAAAACTGAGAGTAAATCATTTTTCACTGCACTGATTATAGTATTAAGGACTTGCTGTTGGTTATTGCACTTTGCATACCATATTTGCTCTTTATGTTGTCTGAATAAAGCCTGATATTTTATTCTTTTTATTATAAATACCTCTACCAGCAATAAAAAAAAATGAGAGGGCAGGAAGAAGTGACTTTACAATTGATACCATAGATGTGGCTGACCAGGATTGTGCCAGTAAATGAGCCTCATTAGGTAGACACAGCTGCTTTAAAGCCATCGAAAGAATATTACTGATTTATTTCTGGATCATAGCCGTGAACTTTGATTAAAGATGCTGAACACCTCACATCAGCATGTCCTGTTCTACTTCTTTGTTTCCAGGCAGCCATTCATCCTAATAATCATTCAGTTGGCCCTTTTGATCACGACTCCACACCTGTCTACAGGCAGCCAGCCTTCGTGTACAGGAGTAGATGGTGTTCATCTGCCTTATTCTTTTCCCTTCATCACCTTTTGGCACCTCAGGCATGAAGACAACTGTAGCCTAATATCCAGAACCAGGTGGTCATTAGCAGGAGAGGGGACTTTTGACTTTTGTAATTACTAAATGACAGCTTTCATCAGCCTTCATCCAGATGTGAGAGGCTATTAAGTTTTCTGTACGTGGAGCAGCTACAACGAATGATCCAGTTGAAAGGAATGGTCATGTTAGTTAGAAAGAAACGTGTACACCTGGGTTAGGTCACATAGGCTACCTGCCTTTATTCATAATTGTCTTTCCAGGAACTTCTGCTGTGCGTAGTTGACATGGATGATTCAGTGCTCAGGATCTTCGTTTGTCTGTGTTCAAGAAGGACTTAACACATGCAGCATATTTATGAATGTCTACTTATCAGTAGGGAATTGAAAAACCGTAACAAATGTTGGGCCAGAGGAACACATATTTTTCTAAGTGTTGTTTGAAGAATTGTCTAGCAAACAACTGTATTTTTTTTTTTTTTCTTAACTGGGATTTGACCTAGACTTTATAAATCACATACTTGCAAATCAGTCATAGAAATGACTTTTAAACTTGCAACAAGGATTCATAAATGTGTCCAAACATGAGCTAGGGGGTGGTGCCAAAAATAATTTTCGGAGTCAATTTGCTGCCTAAAGTGGTTTTAAAGTGACCAGGCCATTTTTTTTGCAATACAGCACTGCATTAGTTTAACTGACAATTGCACGGTCATGCGACACTGTACCCAAATAAAGTGTATGTCATTTTTCTCCAATAAATAGAGCTTTCTTTTGGTGGTATTTCATCACCTCTGCATTTTTTTTGTTTTGTTTTTTTGCGCTATAAGCAAAAAAACGACTGATAATTTTGTAAAAAAAAACAATATTTTTTAACTTTCTGCTCTAAAATACATTCAATAAAAAAATGTAAAAAATCTAATTTCTTTATCAATTTAGGCCAATATGTATTCTGCTACATATTTTTGGTAACAAAAAAAATCCCAATATGCGTATATTGATTGGTTTGTGCAAAAGTTATAGCGTCTACAAACTATAGGATAGATTTATGACATTTTTATTTATTTATTTATTTTACTAGTTATGGCGGTGATCAACGACTTATAGCCAAACTGCGATAATGCGGTGGACAAATCAGACACCTTTGACACTTTTTTGGGGATCAGTGACTCTAATACAGTGATCAGTGCTAAACATATGTACTGTCACTATACTAATGACACTGTCTGGGAAGGGGTTAACATCAGGGGTGATCAAAGAGTTAAATGTGCCCCTAGCTGGTGATTCAGTGTAGTTAGGGAGGTGCTTTTACTAGTGGAAGGCATGGATCGGTGTTCCTGCTTTACAGGAACACAGGATCCATGCCTTCTGTACTGACAGAATGGTAATCTGCCTTGTTTACATAGACTGTGGTTCTGCCTGTGCACTGAATGATGTTCTATCGGATAGTGCCCGCTATCGAGCAGTGTCCGGGACAAACGGCGCATGCGCCGTAGGGATCAGCACAACACCTGATTTTACGATCAGCTGTTGTGACGGCGAAATGGAGCCTGCGCCCAATAGCTGACATAAGAGATTTTTGTGTCAGATTGTGCCCCACACAGGTGAGGCGTGTTTATGTCGGTGAGGGGCAGATTTGTACATGATGGAGGCAGATTATTAAATGATGAGCAGTGCAGTTAAACACATCTTTTTGATAATCTGATAGAAAAACCATCCCTATTCACCAGGTGTTCTGGCCAGTAATACACCTCATGTATTAGGGTGTATCCACGCTGGATAGAGGAGCAATGGAGACACTTTGGGACAGCAGCATTATTAGTCTGGGGGTGAGGGTCTTGTTAGACTAACAGATTTTAGATATAGATGACTAACAAATTTAAGCAAAACTCTAGCTAACAACTTGTAAGCAGTTACAGCAACATTTGCTAACAGTTTGGCTGAGAGCTAACATAAGCACACTGCTAACTGTGACAGTTATCATTCACAGCATGCCATATGTAAATGAAAATGTTTTGGGAATCTGTTAAATTGGTGGGTTTAGTTGCACTTTAAAGGAGAAGTATTGCCAAAGCTATTTTGGCCTAATTCTTATATAGATCACAGGAGTGCAGTTCGTTCTGCACTCCTGTGATCCATTTTCAGGAGAAAGCGGGCTGAAGCTAGTCGCCAGGTTCTGCCCAGAAGCCTGGACCGACAGCTGTCTCAGCCTCTCAGCAGTCTGCTGAGAGGCTGAGCCAGCTGCTCCCGCCCCTCCACAGTCTAGCGCTCCCATGAGAGCTGGAGGGGCAGAGCACAGAGACAGAGACCAACAGTCCCTGGCTCTTTGCTCACAAAATGCTTAGAACTGATCGATCCGTTAACTATGATCGCTCAGTTCTCAGTGCAGAGCGAAATGATATATAAATGTGTGTTCATACAGTCCATACTTCTCTTCTAAATGGTTTGCCGCAACATTCTAACTACTAAATACTGTTGCTGGCCACTTGGTATGGTAAAGTAAATTGAAAAATAACATACTTACTGGCTGGATCACCAGGTGATAATAAAAGGAGAAAAGTCTAAAAAAAAAAAAAAATAACAAATGCAGCCATCACATCTAAAAATTGGTAAAATGCAATGTATTACATTTTTGTTTTTAAGTTGAAAGCCAGTTACTTATGGGACTGAGTTACAAAAACTGGAGCAAAAGAAAGTAGAACAAAAAGTGAAATAGCTGTTTAGAGCATCAATTCAGATGTAGGGTCCATCCACACCAGATGTGTTGTTAGATTTTTTTCAATGGGAGCAGTTCACATTGGTGTGTGGCACTGATATGCGCTGGTTTGCAGCCTCCTTTTTTATAGCACAACACATGGTTAACACATGTCAGCACAGCATACAGTATTTGCCATCAATGCACCGGAAAAACAGCAGGGAAACACAACTTTGGCCCTTCTCCCATTCTTTCCATGTTCCTGGAAGTGAGGAAAAAAGTGGAATGCTATGTAGCACTTACTCCAGTAGGAGCCACTGGATTTTCAGGCCTTCCACTTACACACAGCCAGGCAACAGGAATTTTGCAACTTTCTCACAGGCACAATAATCAGTCCAGGGGATTTTTTGTTTTGGTTTTGTTTATTTATGGGATAAATTTGGATCAGGAATGGGGAAGCATGGGATGTCCAGGAGCTGTAGAACTTAATAAAATCTTGAGGACCTGCTAATCTCTCTGGCTGCTAGGTATTAACACCAAGAACACTGTCCACCCGTAGAATTTTTAGCACAGCAATAAACAGTGACAAAAAGCTTCAACTGAAGAACGCATGTGCTGCTCCTTGGAGAAAGCTAACACACCTGGCTGCTACAGACCCAAGCCAGAGGTGTGGAATGGCTTCTGACGGCTTTATATTGGCACTAAGCTGTCCTTTGGTTATGGCCAAGCAAAGTATTGCACCTTGCTGTCCCCTCTATCCAGGCTTGGGGTATGGTGAAAATCAGAAGTTACTCATTCCCTCTCTTGTCCATGGGTGCTGCCACTATCTTGGATGTGACATCAGCAGACCGAGCAGACTGAGAGCTCTTACTCAGCTGTCATGCTATACTGCTCTCCATTGCTCCTCTCACAACAGCTACATTCATGATTAGGTAGGGAGGTGAAGGTGGAAGAGCTGGGCCAGCACAGGCATTAATTAATACACCCTCAAATATAGAGGGGTCTATCTTATTCAATAGCTAGGGGGTTGTGCTAGCTGTTTCCAGCAAGTTCTAAGGCACATGTAAGTAAAAAAAAAAAAGTAGAATTTATAAAAGTAGTTGCAAGCTGAAAATTATAAAATAATAAAGTCACTTTTCTCGGAACTCTCCACGCCTAACTTTGTAAATCTGCTTTAGTGTTTGATTCTGTAAATTGGCACATCTTTATTTTATTTGAATTTATGTATTTGTTATTGCACAGTTACATTTTTTTGTAATCAGTGAGCTTGTGTCTTGATTGATGTCCTGCAGATTAGAGCATATGCGAGCTCTGAATCATCCCTGATATTTTAAAAAGGTTGGATATCATTTAATAAAAAAGGTTATCAATGGCAATTGTTTCAAACTTCCCAAACTGGTCTTACGCGACACACGAGCGGACTTTTCGATTGGACTGGTCCAACGGATCGAGTCCGGCGGACAATTCGACCGTGTGTGGGCTTCTTCGGACCTGCAGCGGACTTTTTCGGTCGAAAATCCGACGGACTTTAGATTTGGAACATGTTTCAAATCTTTACGTCGGAACTCCGCCAGACCCAGTTCCTATCGAAAAGTCAGCTCGTCTGTATGCTAGTCCAATGGACGAAAACCAACGCTAGGGCAGCTATTGGCTACTGGCTATCAACGTCCTTATTTTAGTCCGGTCGTATGTCATCACGTACGAATCAGTCGGACTTTGGTGTGTTCATGTGTAGGCAAGTCCGTTTGTTCGGAAAGTCCGTCGGAAGTCCGCCGAAAGTCCGTCGGATAGACCGTCGGGCCAGTCCGATCAAAAAGTCCGCCCGTGTGTACGCAGCATAACTGATTAGGTCAATTAAAATAACAGCAAAAATAAAATAATCAAAACGCTTTATGAAATAAAGGTTTCAATCATTAAAAATGACCAGCATTGCAGTACATGGGTATTTCACTTGGTGGCACTGTTATAAAATATTCTACACTAGTTTTCCCCCAATTGTTCAGAAATAGATGAGTCCGGGGAATTGCAGTTGATTATTAAAAAGAAGACAGTCCTGTGATAATTTATTTTTGCTGTGAAAATTTGAATTTGCAGCCAAGCGTTATATGACAGAAAAAAAAAACAAAGTACAGAAATCCACAACAACCAGATTACCAAAATCAGATCACTAAAAGAGGAATACTGAGTGTAAGCTATGGATTATTACACTTTGGACTCTATCTTATAGAACAACTTGCTAGAAATGACCATAGGGAGATATACTGTTGCCAACCAGAGCAATATCTTTATTATTTTGTTTTAGCAGAGAGATTCCAAATCTTTGCTTTTTCTAGAGACAAAATACTTCTCAGCATTTTACAATTTGGCAAGATAAAAATAAATATATAAAACTGAACAAAATGCAACAGACAATTAGGCCTCTGGCACCACGTTTTTTACTGCTCTGAACAAAGGTGTATTGTTGCCTAAAGAGCAATGCACACAGCTGCTTTAAAGATCAGTAATACAGCGATACGTTTACAGGCGCAAAATAAAAACAGAACATTTTATATTTGACTGCAGTAATGTATGCACATATGCGTAGATTGCAACACTGGCAACTAGAAGAGTATGAAGAATAATTTTACGTATGTATACACAAACTCATTTATGCCCCTATATGAGTATATATACAAGTTCTTTACGGAATATTTTACTCAGGATCTTTTGGACAGCAACATTTCACATATAAACAATATTATTATTATTATTATTATTATTATTATTCAGGATTTATATAGCGGCAACAGCATCACTTTACAACATAAGATCAGAAAGTACAATTACAATACAGTTTAATACAGTAGGAATCAGAGAGCCCTGGTCATTAGAGCTTACAATCTAAGGGAGTATCAAGAGATACAAAAGGTAATAACTGTGGGGGATGGGCTGATAGAGAATATAAATGTACAGGTATTAGGTGTGGGCGGGAAAGGCCTCTCGGAAGAAATTAATTTTCAGGGATTGTCTGAACGTGGACAGAGTAGGATATAGTTGGACAGATTGGGGTGGGGAGTCCCAGAGGTTGGAAGAAGCTCTAGAGACGTCCTGGAGGCGAGCATGGGATGAGGTGACAAGGGAGCTGGAGAGCAGGAGGGTCTTGGGAGGAACGAAGAGAACAGTTTGGTTGGTATTTTGGGACTAGGTTAGTGATGTAGCTTGGGCCGAGTTGTTGATGGTTTTGTAAGTTGTTGTTAGTATCTTAAATTTAACCACTTAAGGACCAGGCCATTTTTTTCGATACGGCACTGCGTCGCTTTAACTGACAATTGCGCGGTCGTGCAACGTTGTACCCAAACAAAATTGACATCCTTTTTTCCCACAAATGGAGCTTTCTTTCGGTGGTATTTGAACACCTCTGTGTTTTTTATTTTTTGCACTATAAACAAAAAAAGAGCAACAATTTTGAAAAAAAAACCTGTATTTTTTACTTTTTGCTATAAAAAATATCCCAAATTTAAAAGCAAACAAAAACAAATTTCTGTTTAGGCCAATATGAATTCTTCTACATATTTTTGGTAAAAAAATCACAATAAACGTATAGTCTATTGGTTTGCGCAAAAGTTAAAGCGTCTACAAAATAGGGGATATATTTATGGCATTTTTTTAAAAAAATTTTACTAGTAATGCCGGGGATCTGTGATTTTTAGCAGGAATGCGACATTGCGGTAGACAGATCAGACACTTTTGACACTTTTTTGGGACCATTGACATTTATACAGCGATCAGAGCTAAAAGTTGCCACTGATTACTGTAAAAAATGTCACTGACAGGGAAGGGGTTAACACTAGGGGGCAATCAAGGGGTTAAGTGTGTTGCCTGGGATGATCGCTCTCTCCTCCCCTGACAGAATGGGGATCTGTTTGTTTACACAAACAGATCCCCGTTCTGCCTGTCTCTGGAGTGACCGTGGGTGGCCAGCAGACATGGAGTCCGCCGGACACGCTGGTTGGCTCCCCCACTCGTGAATGGGCACGCATGCCCACAAATCGATGTGTACGCGCCCGATGTACAATGATGGCGATTCACGCAGGGGAGCCAACTTGCCGCAGTACAACTGTGGCAGGCGGTCCGTAATTAGTTAATTCATTGGGTAAGCGGAAGCCAATGGATGGATTAGCAGAGAGGGGTGGAGGACACTGAACAGTTGGTAAGGTGGATGAGCCTAGCAGCAGCATTCATGATGGACTGAAGGGGGGATAGTCTATGTAGAGGTAATCCAATGAGGAGGGAGTTGCAGTCGTTGAGGCGAGATAAAACCAGTGAGTGAATTAGAAGCTTTGTGATGTCATTGGTTAGGAAGGGGCGTAACTTGGAGATGTTGCGGAGGCTGAGGTGGCCAGCTTTGGACAGTGAATGGATGTGGGGCTGAAAGGCTCCACAGCAAATTATTATTCCATGTGCATGAGTTTATACTGTTAACTCAGAACCATTCATGCTAGAAACATTTTCCAAGATTATCTACAAAGACAGAAAATGATTGCACTGGTGGGGAAGAAGTTGCTAAAAGGTAAGACACGAAGACATTAGTGACTATCGGGCATGCTAGGATAACTGGGTGTCTTTAAAAAGATATATTTTATTAATATTTTGATAGAACATTATTTTTTTATGATTTTAATGGGCCCATCTGCTAGAGTAGAGTAGTCTGTCAATTATACATAAATAGATCAGAATAAAGTTTAAAAAAAAGTAATATGTATAAGTTGTACAAATAATTCATAATCAATAATAATGCATTTAGCAAATGTACTTTCTGGCTTTTTAGAGAGCTGAAAAATGGGTGTTATTTATGGCAAAATGGGTCTGCATGGGCAGATCTACACAGATGACAGTTGGGCACACTGCAGAAATTTAACATAGTACAAAGGAGGTTTATTGTGTAAATTGGTATCCTTTTCGTTAAATAGTTCATTCCTAGATTGTAAACTCTAATGAGCAGGGCCCCCTGATCCCTCCTGTATTTAATTGTAATGTAACTGTACTGTCTGCCCTCATGTTGTAAAGCGCTGTGCAAACTGTTGGCGCTATATAAATCCTGTATAATAATAATAATTATCTTCAGCCACACGCATATGTCTTGTATTTGTAGAGCCACAGCCAGGGAACATAAAGAAAATGAATTAGGTTTGCCAACAATGCAAAAATAAACAAATATTCTGTCTTTTTATATTTTAATGCAAATTAAAGTAATACCGAAGTTAAAAACGTTTTTTACCTTAATGCATTTCTTGCTTTATGGTTAAAAACGTTTTACATTCTTCTGTCCTCCCCTTTTCTGTGTGGAGGAGAAGAGAGGGGAGAAGAGATCCAGCGCTGTGCATGGCTGCATTTCTTCTCCCCTCTCTTCCTCTTCACACAGGGCCTTGAACAGCAGCAGGAGCCATTGGCTCCAGCTGCTGTCAATCAAATGCAGTCAGGAGAAAGTGAGGGGCGGGGCTAAGCCCCACTGTGTGTCTGTGAAGCGTGGCTCCATAGACACATAGCCCTGGAGCGAGCACGCACACACGCAAATGGCCTGCTATGGGGACACACAAAGAAGAGGAGGAGCCAAGGGTCACCAGCCGGGGACCTGAGAGGAGGAGGATTGTGGCCACTCTGTGTAAATCCACTGCATAGAGCAGGTAAGTATAACATGTTTGGTATTTTAATGGAAAAAATAAATAACCTTTAGTAACACTTGAAGTATGGAGCAGGTACATGATGGGAACAGTTGCATCTATAGATGTTGGCACATATTGACATAAAATAATTCCTCACTTACTGTGATTCTGCTGGAAGCAGTTAAGGTAAAAATTGAACGTTACCAGAACATTTAGAAGTGTTAATTATACCTACTGTACAAAGTAGCCTAGAAAACCTGAAAATCAAATTTCTCTTGAAAAACAGCAGTGTGCTCCCTTGTACGAGGGGTTGCCTAGACAGCCCTGTTCTAACAACCCCATATCTGTATATTTGTACTGTGAGCTTTAGAGCATTGGTGCTTCAAACTACTAGTCTCAGGAGATCAGGAGGAAGGTTTGGTGAAATCATTGCTGTGCTGCTCACTGTTCTCCTTGCTAGAGGCTCTGACATGAGGAAGTAAAGCCCTGCCTCTACCAATATGGGTGCCTCCACATAGAGACACAGTGCAGAACAAGGCATGGTATGTCAATAATTGAGAAAAATCAGCTCAGGGATATAATTATGCAAATCTACCTGGTTCTCCTATAGTCTGTCTTAAAACAACCCACCCATATACACGGCTATATGGTATATAGAGGGGGGCATCTACTGAAAAGGAGGAGCCAGGAGCACCAGTGGGGGACCCCAGAGGAGAAGGATTGGGCTGCTCTATGCAAAACCATAGCACTGAGCAGGTAAGTATGACATGTTTTTTATTTAATGTAAAAAAAAAAAAAAGTTTTACAATCACTTTTAAAAGAATAGGCGAAATATTAAAAATGCATTTTATGAGAAAAGAAGGAGTTTTTTCCTGATTCATAGTACTTTAGCACACTAAACCTCAACCAGGTAATATTCTCAGCTATTTCAAAAAAGGCAAATTCATAAGTGACTTTTTAACAGACACTATCACGCCCCAATGCACAGTGCTCCAATCAACAGTACTCATGTTCCCTGAGCAGCACTTTTAATTGGATTACTGTGCAGGGGGTGCTTTAGACTGCTGGATATCTTCTGCATCCTGCTGGAACAGAGAATTTTGAATTTCGGTTTATCCATTGGCTTTCTCTCAATTTTTTCCAGTTAGAAAACACTTAACAACAATAGGTGCAAATCTGATAATTTCCGCAAAGATTACAAGACACCCAAACATCAAGGCAAGCGGACACAGTGTCATACAAAGAATGCACCAGACTCTGATGTAAGCAGATTTTAGCAACACCTGGGCCTAAAACCCATGCTCCAATCTCGATATACCTAGCTAAAAAGACACTATTTTAAACTTTCCACCTGCTGATCTCTAACTTAACCTACCCGTAGGCGACATAATGTCATAATGCCATCTCTTTTGACAATTTCCTGGATGCCATTAATGCTTTGCAGATTCTCCGCTGCGGTTTACTTTCAATTTCCAAGGACTATGTATCTCATAGTACCTTGCTGCCTGCAGTGATTCCTGTATTGACTCCGCCTCCTGAAACTCCTCAGCACCTCTGTATTTAGAAGGCAGGCTCTGTGAAATGTGTGGCACAGCAGGGACTTGTCACCGCCCATAGTGAATGTCACAGAGTTCATGTGTGGGGATAATCACAAAGGGAATTTACAAACTTCAATATCAGATTAACAAGGTAGGTTAATCATTGAAATACAAAGTGGGAATTAATATATGATTTTACATGTTAACCATAATATGACTTGAAGTCATATTCTATGTCTAGAGCGATTACAAAAAAAAAAAAAGATGGTCAGAATACATTACACATTGTTTATAAATTATAAAACATTGTCTAGCTTTCATTACACCCTATAAACCAGAGATGTTTTACCTACAAATAAAAAAAGGTTTATTCAAGCCGTATGAGAATTTGGAATTTACAACTAACACATTGAAAACCGAAATCTCAAAAGAATGTGTAAAATGTTCACTACAGTATTTGGCACTAACTTGGAAGTAGTAAAACAAGTATGTGGTGTTGGTGGAATGGTCATTAGAACATCTTTAGGGAACATAGAGTGTAAACCTGCCAGGTCTTGTGAAAATGTTGCCTGCAGGAATATGTGCTGAAACTTGGATCCAAGCAGTAGCACCTTCTGTTATTTAATTCTTCAATGGTACCTCATTTTTTCTGTTAAAGTGGGTCTGTCAGTAACTTAAGACATGTCAGAATCTAAAGAAACAATATTATGTTTTTTTTTAAATTGTAACTTTTGTCTTTTAAAACATTCTCGACCTCCAGTAAAAGGACTGAGTAAGCATGAGAATCTTGGATCTTCAGAATGAAAAAATCAGCAGCACTAGATTCTTGAAAAAGAAAAAGTTAAGTTATTATGTGGTTGTGATAAGAAGCCCTGACTTGGTCTGCATATCCCAATTCAATATGGAGCTGTGGCTACCTTGCAAGTTACATATCCCTCCAACATAGTACAAAACTGGATGCTTCAAATAAACATAGGAAAACTGATATCTTAAATTCTTTGGTTAGTTGTAAATGTAAACAGTGATTATCCAAATTTTTAACATTTTAAAACATACTGTATATTGGTTTCTTCTTTATGTTGAAGACTCCCGTAAGTTGAACTTAATTGCATTGCTATTGCTGACCCAGGTGACAAGCCAAAAAAGTGGTACACTTTTCACACTGATTTGGAGGAAGACCAGACATGGCACTTCCTAATTTTGGCAGACACTTCTACAATGAATTAAATGTAAGCAGGGAATGTTCGGTTTGGGAGAATCCCAATGAAAATACAGTCATGTGCCAGCTTCACTAGGAGACAATCAAACACAGTTTGTAAAAGCTGTTTATTATGTTTATTCTATTGCTAAAGGCACTTAGATACATTATAAATATTTTACAGGTAATCATTTTTTTTGAAAATATGTATTGTTGCATTTATTTGTTTGTGCATAGCTGTTGTGTTGTGAACTTGGAAGTCTCATAGCAAAACTCAGCCATAGCCTTCCCATAGAAAGTAAAGGGTCCTATGGAGGGGTTAAGGCCATAATACAAAGAATCCTTTATAGTCTTATTCAGAAAGTGCCAAATGTACTGAGTGTTTTTACAATGCTATCTGCATGCAGTCTATGTCTAATTGAAGCATGTACAATTTGTGCATTGCTCAGGTATGCATGCATACCTGCTATGTGTGATTAAGCGCTGTTTTCCTGGTGCAAGGTGGTGCACCAATAAATGTGAGTGAGCATTTTTATGTTTTTAGAATACAATGATGAATAAATTGAGGATTTTACACCATGCAAGTTTATTTTCTTCTTGGCTGCATCTGAACTTGACAGGAGACTGTAGGAGGTAAAGATTAAGCTGCTGGTCCGGGACCCCCCCCCTTCCCTTAAAGGGGAAATATGCTATATGGCTCATACTATAAATAGGGTCATGGTAATCTGGTGAGTGTTCTCTGTCAAAGGTGGTGGCACTTGGGTGTTTGTTTGCATGGAAGAAAATAATTAAAATTATATGGAGCATGAAATATCACATGATGTGCCGAACACTCTATTGACACTTTTTGTTTCTAGCTTTTTTTGTTTGTTTTACTTTTTATTCTTATTTTTTATGTATATTGGGTATTAAGGGCACAGTTGTGTTAAATATATCCACCATTGATTAACCTTTTCACTTCCAGGTTTGTACGTCATACAGACCTGACAGCGGGGGGTTTCACACACAATTCAGTGGCTGCAGCATAAAACTGACAGACAGACTCCTCCATGTATTTCGGGCTCCATTTGACCATCTGCAGGCCCAGGAGCGACATGGCGGGTGTCAGCTGGTGGAGGGAAGAGAGAAGAGCGGACACACATCTGCTCTCATCCCCTTCTTGCTGCGACCCAAAAAGTGACATCTATGATGTCACTTCCGGTACAGCCTTTCAGTGTCCCCAGCTAACATAGCAGGGAAGGGATGTATTGCAATGCCATTTGCATTTCAATACATGCAGTGGAGCCCAGAGGAGACATTAAAGAGAACCCGTCACCAAAAAAATCATCACATAGGGCTCCTTTGTGATGAAAAAGAAAGTTAAGCAGAAAAAAATATATATTTTTTTTTGCAAAAACAATAAAGTTACACCCAAGAACATTAAATATCCCCAAAATTTTGAGCTCCCCCCCACATATACGCATGTATGAGCGTCAATTAATGTATCGGTTGCGATACATATGTTACATATTGCCACGCATGCTGGAGTGGGAGCAATAATTCTAGTACAGGATCTCCTCCGTAACACTAAACTAATGAACTATAGGGGGCTTTCAAGGTAAGATAAGATGAGATACTTTTGAAATTCCTTCATGAAACTACCCTTGTTTAAAAAGAATATAATGATCAACAGTAACACTGCACACAAAATTAGTCCCGTACCCCCTCCTCCCTAATAGGAACTGTAGGAACAGTGTCACAGTAAGTGCCTAGTCACCATTTCTGACTATCTCCCTTTCCCTAAAAAACTCATTTACAGACTTGATTGCTCTTGGGAAAAAGCTTTCTCTAAAGCAATTTGTCCTCACCCTGATATTTCTGAAACATCTGCCAGATGGCAGTAGTTCAAAAAGATGATGTCCAGGATGGGATAACTTGCTCACTATCCTTTCAGCTCCCCTGGTACAGCGGGACTGATACATTTCATCTACAGAAAAAAAAAATTACAGCCCACTACTCTCTGCGCAATATTTACAGTTCTCTAAAGAGATGCCTTTTCTGCTATGGTACAGTTCGAATTCTAGGCCAGAATGCAGTAAATTAACACACTCTCAATAGAGGACTGGTAAAAAGACTGTAGGATGTTTGTAACTAGGCCCTGTTTCCTAAGGAGTCACAAAAACAAGCGTTGCCTATAGAAAATATAGGGTAGTGAAGTTTGTTGCCATTTCACGGGCGCACACAAATTTAAGGTTTGACATGTTAGGTATCTATTCGGGTACTGTATTGCGTTTGTTTGCCATAAAAATCACAGTGTCTGTTACTGAAATGTTGTGTTTCTGAGACCTTTGCAGAAAATGAAACTATTACTATTTTATTCACTAGGGTGACTGCTTTCAGAAAATATATAATATTTGTGGGTTTTATGTACTCTTCAGGCCTAAAATGATTTTTTAAACGTGTGCAAAAAATGCAAAAACGGCTCTGGCAACAAAAATGTTAATATTTGGTATATATATTTCACCTTGCGCATCTATAAATGTATGATATGCATGCATCAGCGCCCCCTTAGTAATTTTATTAGAGCATTATGTAAGGAAATGCAGAAACAGACTAGCATGGAGGCTTGTGGAGGTCTTGGAAGGTAAGAAGGAAAAAAAACAAGGGAAGCGCTTCCCTAGTGTAAAACCTTCTATTATTTTGACACAATAAAAAAGATTGTTTAAGATGCACTCACATGGTTCCAGTGAAACAACATGCCTGTCACAGTGTAAAAGAAGCCAGAGTGATCCTATCCATCCACCAAACTGAATGGCTGCTTCACGATGTGCTTCTGCCTGCAGCCTGGGGGTCTGAGCCAAGGGCTGCTGCAAGAGTCGGGACAGAGACACTCAGTCACAAAGTCTATGGCGGTGTGGTGAGGGACCCAGGGTGGCTGTGAATGCTGGACCAATCCAATGTGCCAAGGGGGTCATGGAACACAAGTCCGTGTACTCCAAATTGCTGTGGATACTGAGTTACTGCACAGATTATAGTGTCCAGTTCCTCTTTAAGCATTTAAAATATCAAAAAGATTATAGTGTCCATTTCCTTTTTAAGTATTTAAAAACCTCTGTACCACTATTCCTATGGCCAATTGTAGATTACTGCATTTGACTAAGCTCAACATGGCTGGATTGGCACCATAGGTGTCTGGAACCCTTAGAGCAGAGGTCTTGCGATGTGCACACTCACTTTTTTGCCAAATGGATCTGTGCTTTTGATTTGCTAGTAACTTTATCATTGTTTATAATACTAAAATTAAACATTTTTTGTGGGATAAACAAGACTTGTTTTTGATGGCATTTTCTTCAGAGAATAGTTTTTTTTTCCTGTGTATTTTAAATGCTGAACAAAGTCAAGTTAACCAGTGGTGGTTTCAGGACAAGTAGACTCACTGTATATGTCAGTTCTATTCTACTGGGGTTATAATGACAGTTGGTGGATTATAAAATATAATGCTGTTTGGAGATTTATAATCATGGCAGAAAGGATTTATTATATAATTTGATTATATTGATGATGTGTGTGAATGAATTACATCCAGTTATAAAAACGATTAACGATTTAATTAGTCAAGCATATTTGATATTTTATGATTATTTACATTCAAATTTGAATTTCCTTGTCAAAAGAAGTTTATTGAGTATACAATGTTATAAAGATACATAAAGTAAGTTTACAAGGATCTATAAAGTAAGCTCATTGTTTTACAGTAGGGTTTATATAGGTAAATGTCATGAAATTTCAAATATTAAACATTGGGTTCACATAAACCTAAATTAAAGATATATATCATTTCCTTAGTTACTTTTGTAGGTATTTAAATGATTTATACCTACTATACATATTGTTTACAAGTAGAGTGTATATAGGTCAAATAAATTCTGATAATGAGCTTTAATCGTAAGGTGGAGAAAAGGAAAGAGAAAGAAGAAAAAGGGTTGAAAGGTAGAGGTATGGTCCACAAGGTTGTCCCGCTCGTCAGTTTATTATTCTTTTTAGTTCTCTTTGAAGCCTTAGAATGGGTGTCTCTGTAAGTCATTTAATCTGTTACCATGGCAACAGGACAGAGTCATTGAAGTTTGACAGGAACTGTTGTTTTATCCAAGGATGCCAAAGTTTTTCAAATTTTGGAATTTGATTTTGATCGATGGCTACCATCTTAGCATGGGACATTGTATTATTCATTCTGTGAATTGTTTCTGCTAGTACCAATGTAGGAGATTTCCATGCCTTGGCCACTGTTTGTTTTGCAGCCGTTATTAGTTGGATCATAAGTTTGAATTGAGAGAGTGTTAACCATTCCGGTTTTAGATTAAGTAAAGTTAAATATGGATCTGGTTGTATTATTTTTTTAAATATTTTAGATGCAATCACGAAGACTTCCTTCCAGAAGGTTTGGATTACTGGGCACGTCCACCATATGTGTAAATATGTGCCTATTTCTGGGCATCCTCGAAAACAGAGAGCTGAGGTATTAGGTGAATATTTTGCCACTCTAGCGGGTACAAGGTACCAGCGAGTTAGGACTTTATAATTTGTCTCCAGTGCTAAGATGTTGGGTGAAGATGACTTAGATGTGAGCCATATGTTAGACCAGTCCGTGTCTTCTAAAGTTCGTCCCAGGTCCTCCTCCCACCTCTGAACGTAAGAGGGTCTATTAAGATTTGCTACTCCATATAATTGATTATAAAGTGATGAAATTGTACCTTTAGCAAATGGATCTTTTGTACAGATTGATTCAAAAATGGATAATTGGGATAATGGTGTATCCCCCTTTAGGAATGGTGTATAGAAATTTTTGATTTGGAGATATCTAAATATCTCAGAGTTTGGTAGATCATATTTTTCTCTAAGCGATGGGAATGAAAGGAATGATTTAGATGCTATGAAGTCATTTAGTGTCTGAATGCCTGATGTTGTCCAAGCTTTAAAAGAATTTGGGTAGATCCATGCCGGATAAAAGGCCGGATTTCTGATAAAAGAAAGGAGAGGATTGTGTGGAGATTGTAACTGATATTTGGTTTTTAGTTTATCCCAGAGAGATAAGAAGTGTTTAGTTATGGGATTATGAATTTTAAAGCGGTCTTTAGGATCAAGCCATAATAAATTTGATATTAATAGAGGGTCATTTTCTGAAGCCTCTATAAATACCCATAATGGCATTTCCTGTTTTGCATGGTATTTGGACAGACTGGCCAAATGTGCTGCTCTGTAGTAGTTAGTAAAATTAGGGTATCCCAGGCCTCCTTTATTTTTGGGAAGATGTAGTGTGTGTATAGGTATACGTGGTTTAGAAGAGCCCCATATAAACGAAGTTGCTCTTTTTTGTACTATTCTCAAAAAATAGGAAGGAATTGGAATAGGGAGGACTCTGAATAGATAAAGCAATTTGGGTAGAATAGTCATTTTGATTGCATTAATCTTCCCTATCCAGGATAAAGGAAGTTGCGACCATTGTTTTATTAGATTTGTGATCTGTCTTAATACAGGAGGATAATTGGTTGAGAATAAGTCAGAATGAGATGCTGTTAAATGAATTCCAAGATATGGGATTGATTTTTCTGCCCATGTGGATGGGAGTGCAGCCCTAGCCGGGATCAATTCCATGTTTGTGAGTGAAATATTAAGCACTAGGCATTTCTTAGGATTAATCATAAGGCCGGATAGGGCTGCAAATCCATCAAGAGCTGGTATTAAGTTAGGACCAGAGACCTGTGGTGATGATAGAAAAAGTAATATATCGTCTGCAAATATACATAATTTGTGTGTAATACCTCCTACTTCAATGCCAGTTATAGTTTGGTTTGTTCTGATGTATTGGGCCATGGGTTCGAGTAAAAGGGCAAATAATAAGGGAGATAATGGGCAACCCTGTCGGGTACCTCTTTCGATATTAAAGGCTTCAGATTTGTATCCAGCATATTTTATATAGGCTTTGGGTTTATTATATAATGCTTTGATCCATGTTAAAAAGTGGGGTCCAAAACCCCATTTTTGTAATTCAAATTTGAATTTCAAGGTTTGGGCAATAGTAAATCAGAGCCTAAACGTCTTAGTGGCCTGCCACCACTATGTCACAACATGGGTCAGCCCAGCTCAGGCTATTAGTTTAAAGGGGTGAGCAGGCTGCAGGTTCCAGTGTCTTTCTACTATGCAAAACTAGAACTTCAGAGAAGAGTGTTTGCCACTGTGTATACCGCTATAATAAATCTAGGTTGTCACCTTGCTCCTAGGCTGGTCCTGATTTTAGGGTTAACGCCTTATCCCTAAATACCAAGTCATGAGCTAGTAGTTATTCAGTAGTCAGTAGTTAATCAGTCATAATCAGTAGTTATTGTAATGGGGATATGAAAACAAAGGATATTAGTGGTACAACTGTGCTTATAAAGCCTAAAATATGAGTTTAAAGACTAACAAATAAGTGAAACTGTTCCTAGATAGTTATTTTGCTTCATCATAGGTTTACACATGAGCCCTGGGATTAAGAAGCTAGTAAAGCACTAGTCATACTATCCAATACTGCTTTCATATTTATTGAATCATTGCTTGCTATGACAAGGTGTTTGTAATCTGTAGAAAACAGATGAACAGACAGTTGCTAGTGTACTTCCTCCTTCTCTCTTGGCACAGATGTAGTCTTTCATGTTGGGCTCACACATTGCAGGGCACACCCCACGGATATATGAAGTGATTTTGCACAGGTTAATACTTTGCAAAATACTTTTATGAAAGATGCCTAGTCAATGTGTTCATGACAAGTTTGCTGAAGCTTCATTCAGACCACATGTTGCACAATGTGGTCTTGCAGTTCGGAATATAGGGCTTTATTTGTTCTAATTTAGAATTCAGCAGGAAGTGTCCAACCAAAATTACATCAAAACTACCCATAGGTATGATCATTTACTGAACCTGGTGATAGTAGCAAAAGTGCTAGGTGGATCCTTCCTAGGGTCACAGTCCATTGTTTGAGTAGGTGTTATTTAAATGGAGAAGACAGGACCTGGGAGTGTCTACATAGTTACATAGTTAGTCAGCTTGAAAAAAGACACAAGTCCATCTAGTTTAACCAAAAAAAAATACAATCCCATATACACAATCCTTCACCCACAGTTGATCCAGAGGAAGGCAAAAAACCCCAGCAAAGCATGGTCCAATTTGCTACAGCAGGGAAAAAAACTCCTTCCTGATCCCCCCAAAGGCAATTGGATTTTCCCTGGATCAACGTTACCTATAAATGTTAGTACCCAGTTATATTATGTACATTTAGGAACAAATCCAGGCCTTTTTAAAAGCAATTTACTGAGCTTGCCAGAACCACCTCTGGAGGGAGAAACCTTTCCGTATTTGGAGATGAAATCTTTTTTCCTCTAGACGTAAAGAGTGCCCCCTTGTCCTCTGTGATGACCTTAAAGTGAAAAACTCAACACCCAGTTCACTATATGGACCACTTATGTATTTGTACATGCCTCTTATCAGTTGGTTGCCCTTCTCTGCACTTTCTCCAGTTCCCCGATATCCTTCTTGAGAACTGGTGCCCAAAACGGAAATGCGTATTCCAGATGAGGTCTTACTAATGATTTGTACAGGGGCAAAATGATATGTCTCTCTCTGGAGTCCATACCTCTCTTAATACAAGAAAGGACTTTGCTCACTTTGGAAACCGCAGCTTGGCATTGCATGCTATTATTAAGCTTATGACCTACCAAAACCCCCGGATCCTTCTGAACCATTGATACCCCAGGTGTACTCCCCCTAGTATGTATGATGCATGTATATTCTTAGCCCCCAAGTGCATAGCTTTACATTTATCAACATTAAACCTCATTTGCCACTTAGCTGCCCAATTAGACAGTGCATTGAGGTTGGCTTGTAAATTGGAGACATCCTGTATAGACGTTATTCCACTGCATAGCTTAGTGTCATCTGCAAAGACAGAAATGTTACTTTTAATTCCAGACCCAATATAATTTATAAAGATTATAAAAAGTAAGGGTCCCAGCACTGAACCTTGGTGTACACCACTGATAACCTTGGACCATTCAAAGTAAGAGTCATTAACCACTATTCTCTGAATTCTGTCTTTTAGACAGTTTTCTATGTATTTACAAATTGATCCTTCCAAGCTGTGTGTGGGGAACTGTGTCAAACGCTTTTGCAAAATCCAGGTATACCACGTCCACAGCCACCCATCTGTCCAAGGTTTTACTTACCACCTCGTAAAAAGAAATCAGGTTTGTCTGTTGTTTAAAATATATTTTACCAGCAAGAACTCTATGGTCTATGTGGTGTTTTATTAAACTCTCCAGTATCTTCACACCTATATAAGTTAAACTAACAGGTCTATAGTTACTTGTTAAAGACTTTGATCCCTTTTAAATATGGGCACCACATTGGCCTTGCGCCAATCCAGTGGTACCATTCCAGTTCCTAAATATTAGAACCAATGGCCTTAAAATGACAGAGCTCAATTCTTTTAGGATTGTTGGTGGATGCCATCTGGTCCAGGTTACATAGTTACCTAGTTACATAGTAGGTGAGGTCAAGTCCATCAAGTCCAACCTATGTGTGTTTATGTGTCAGTATTACATTGTATATCCCTGTATGTTGCGGTCATTCAGGTTCTTATCTAATAGTTTCTTGAAGCTATTGATGCTCCCTGCTGAGACCACCGCCTGTGGAAGGGAATTCCACATAATTGCCGCTCTTACAGTAAAGAACCCTCTACGTAGTTTAAGGTTAAACCTCTTTTCTTCTAATTTCAATGAGTGGCCACGAGTCTTGTTAAACTCTCTTCTGCGAAAAAGTTTTATTTCTATTGTAGGGTCATCAGTACAATATTTGTATATTGAAATCATATCCCCTCTCAAGCGTCTCATCTCCAGAGAGAATAAGTTCAGTGCTCGCAACCTTTCCTCATAACTAAGATCCTCCAGATCCTTTATTAGCTTTGTTGCCCTTCTTTGTACTCGCTCCATTTCCAGTACATCCTTCCTGAGGACTGGTGCCCAGAACTGGACAGCATACTCTAGGTGCGGCTGGATCACAGTCTTGTAGAGTGGGAGAATTATCGTTTTATCTCTGGAGGAAATCCCCTTTTTAATGCATGCCAATATTCTGTTTGCTTTGTTAGCAGCAGCTTGGCATTGCATGCCATTGCTGAGCCTATCATCTACTAGGACCCCCAGGTCCTTTTCCATCCTAGATTCCCCCAGAGGTTCTCCCCCCAGTGTATAGATTGCATTCATATTTTTGCCACTCAAATGCATTATTTTACATTTTTCTACATTGAACCTCATTTGCCATGTAGTTGCCCACCCCATTAATTTGTTCAGATCTTTTGGCAAGGTTTCCACATCCTGTGGAGAAGTTATTGCCCTGCTTTATCCATCTTTATTCTGTGTAAATATTGTTGGACCATATCACTTTTGAGCCATTGTGGATCATTTGGGGTTGTGTCACTACCACCCCCATTATTGACATGAGCTCCCCCATGCTTCTTTGTGTACACAGAGCTGAAGAAAGTAGTTAATAAATTAGCATTCCCTTTGTCCTCAGTCACCCACTCTAGATTATTTTGTTAAGGACCTACATGCTCAGACCTGACATTTTTACTATTAATATATGTGAAGAATTTTTGGGGGTTTGTCCTACTCTTTTGCAATCTGTCATTCATTTTGAATTTTTGCGTCCTTGATTTCCTTTTTACATATTTTTTATATTCTTTATAACATTTAAACGATGCTAACGTTCCTTTATTTTTAGATTTTTTAAAAGCTTTTTTTTGTGTTATTCATAGCCATTTTAATCGTGAGCCACATAGGTTTTATTTTTTAGCCTTTTAAATGTATTGCCCATGGGAATATACTTTGCAGTGAGTTTAAATACAGTCACTTTGAAGAATTCCCATTTCTGTTCTGTGTCAATTGATGCCAATATTACCTCCTAGTCTAAGTCCTGGAGAGCAGCCCTCATCCTTGGAAAATTTGCTCTCTTAAATTTAAGTGCTTTTACCTTACCCGTATCTGTTCGTTGCTTACAGCTAACATTAAATAAAATCATGTTATGGTCACTGCTACACATATGTTTTTTTATATGAATATTGGTAATAAGTTCTGCATGATTTGAGATTACCAGGTCCAGCAGAGCGTCATTCCTAGTCGGGGTCTCAATAAACTGGACCATAAAATTGTCTTGTTATAGGTTTATACATTTTTGCCCTTTAACTGTCCCAGCAGTGCCATTACTCCAGTCAATTTCCGGGTAGTAAAAATCCTTCATTATTATCACCGTCCCAGCCCTTGCAGCCCTTTCGATCTGTGCAAGTAGCTGAGTCTCCACCTCCTCACTAACACTTGGAGGTCTATAACAAACTCCAATGACAACCTTTGTAGTATGCACACCCATGTACAGTTCCATCCATAATGCTTCAGACTCATCACACTCTCCATCAACTAGGTCCTCTTTCACACTCGCTTTGAAATCACTTCTCACATAAAGATAGACACCACCACCCCTCTGTTTTACCTTGTCTTTCCAAAAGAGAGCATAGCCAGGAATATTATTAGCCCAGTCCCGAGAAGAATGAATCCAAGATTCAGCAATACCAATTAGATAATAGTTATCTTCGTGCACTAGAACTTCCAACTCACCTATTTTGCTTGGTAGACTTCTGGCATTGGTGAACAAACACTTTAATTCATTGTAACATTTTGCAAACGTATGTTGCATATTTTAGTGCAAATAGTGCCATTTCCAATGGTTGATTGTAACATAGGAACCTTTATATCATATGCCATAGCCCTCCCCCATCTTTCCCCATTCCACCCACCAATAGGGGCTGACCCGTGTCTGACCTGTCTGCCCCATTATAATCTAATTCACCCTTGCCCCCCAATTCTAATTTAAATACTCCTCCAGCCTTCCCATGAACCTCTCCCCCAGCACAGTAGACCCCTTTCCATTTAGGTGCAAACCATCTTTGACATATAGGTTGCACACCAATGAAAAGTCACATACAGGTGATACAATTGTCCATGTTCAGCTATTGTTCTGTTTTGGAAAATAATTGTTATTTCCAGCTTAAAGTTAAAGCCTAATCAAATCATTTTTTTAAACTTGGTTTTAGAAGCTTTTTATTGTCGATGCTGTCACGGGAGAGTCATAATTTTAGTAGGACATTACATTTACTGGGTAGTTTGGATTTAGTCTATTGTAAGAAACGTCCAGTGTTTTCTAATACAACAAGACCATTGCATGCGCATGTGCAAGCATAAAGTCACCGCAAGACATGTAGTAGCACACATGCTGGGGCATATTAGATTTTTTCAGCCTACCTTAGCTGGAATCTGTTATAGATAGATTACTGAGAAGTCTTCAGCTAGTTCCTGATTTACCTGGGACCTTACCTGCTATGGTTGCCTTCCCGTGTACGATCCAGCTTGCCTTTGATCTGCTTTTGGATTCCTGTCTACCTGTGGTGAATTCAGCCTGTGTTTGGACTATGCATGCTGCATACTGATTTAGTATATCGCTGCCTGACTATAAACTAACCTTAGCTTCTATCCTAACTATGCCTTATGTTCCTGTACCTCACTGCCTGGCTGTTGATGACCTCGGCCTGTAACCTGTTTCTGTCACTGCCCACTTTATTTCCTGGCTGTCAATCACCTCAGGCTTGTGTCTTGGCTATGTTCCTGTCCACAAATCGGGTGCTATCGTGTTCATGCTTCTGGTCCGTATCAGGCGCTCCACTTTGTGTCTCACATCCAACAGCTGGCACTGTCGCAACATCAGCCCTTGTGCCACTCATGTCCTCACATCCCCTGTCACCACTATCAGGGGTGTTGGACAAGAGGTGCAAGAGAAGCCCCCTCTTCAGCTCGATCTTCACCAAGTACATGACATCTACGCAGAAAGATGGGGTCCTTATCTGCTTGTAATAAGCAGGAGATAAAATTGGATCATAGGAGTAATGTTCTGTCTCAAATGTAGCTTTATGCAAATTACATACTATCCGAGATCTATTATGTATGGATCGTATGTGCTGACTTAAATCTAGGCAGTGTCAACTCACCAAAAAGACTTAGTGGAGGAATTCAATGTAGTTTATTGGCACATTACAGAGGATATTTTATCTGGGTTTTTCTTGTAAGTGAAAATACATCTCTATCTGAAAACCTCTGTCCCAAGGGGTGCATATAGGATTATGCCCTGTACACACTGTCGGATTTTCTGACGGAAAAAGTGCGATCGGATTGTGTTGTCGGAAATTCCTGACTTAAATCCAGGCAGTGTCAACTCACCAAAAAGACTTAGTGGAGGAATTCAATGTAGTTTATTCGCACATTACAGAGGATATTTTATCTGGGTTTTTCTTGTAGGTGAAAATACATTTCTATCTGAAAGCCTCTGTCCCAAGGGGTGTATATAGGATTATGCCCTGTACACACGGTCGGATTTTCCGACGGAAAAAGTGTGATCAGATTGTCTTGTCGCAAATTCCAATCGTGTGTGGGCTCCATCGGACTTTTTCCGTCGGAGTTTCCGACACACAAAGTTTGAGAGCAGGCTATAAAATTTTCCGATAACAAAATCTGATTGGTTAAATTCCGATCGTGTGTACACAAATCCGACGCACAAAGTGCCACGCATGCTCAGAATAAATAAAGAGATGAAAGCTATTGGCTACTGCCCCGTTTATAGTCCCAACGTACGTGTTTTACATCACCGCGTTCAGAAAGATCGGATTTTCCGACAACTTTGTGCGACCGTGTGTATGCAAGACAAGTTTGAGCCAACATCTGTCGGAAAAAATCCATGGATTTTGTTGTCTGAATGTCCGATCAATGTCCGATCGTGTGTACAGGGCACAAGTCTTATCTACTATGTGAATGATGGTTTAATTTATAATGATATGTTCTCTGCTGGTTGTGTTATTTAATTGATAAATTCCCATAATTTTCTTTAGGAGATGCAAGGTAAAGATCTATTGAAACTCAGTTGTTAAGGAGCATTGTGTCTTGTTTCCATTGTATCCCAGAGGTGAGTGCTGTACAACATTTCAGTACTTTGATTGTCATTGTCCTAACATTTTTACACCTAGATCTAATTCTAATACAGTATATTGTGCACAGTAGTAATTATGAACAGTATGCACAGCTAATTACTGTACGTTTTGGGGGGGCAAAACATAATATGTAAGACTCTGATCTGGACATATTGTGTGCTGAGTCCCATCTGGTCAACATATGAATGTAATTTGTATTTGCCTCCAAGAGTGTCAGGTCACATGTATGAATCTAGACACAGTACCACATGTTAAAACCGCTTTTGATTTGGCCTATTACAACATGCTGGGACAGCTGTACAGCTAGCATGATAAAACAATAACAGGAATATTGTGTGTCATACGCTGCTTGAAGTTCTCTTTATAATGAGGTGTGAAATGTTGGTGAGCATAACAAAGTGTTAAGGATAACAGAGATTTTCCTTACATAAACTTTGCATTAACCTCAACTTAAAAAAATGTGTGCAGCATTTCTATTGTTGATGAGTTCCTATTTTACCTGGTGATCCTGCCAGCCAGGGTACTTTCTGTCACTTTCATCATGGTGACAACACTAGTGTTTTCCTGTAGGAGCAGTGTTGGCCCCCTGTGCAACATGTTATCTAGAGCTACAGACTTACATGCTAACAAACAGCTCCCCTGTACGTTCAGTCTTCTTCTCTGTAGTTAGAGTCGGCCACTGCTCCGCAAACTTTCCTGCGGCCCTGAGTGACAGTGGTTCCATGGGCCATGCACTCATAGATATGTTGGGTGCACCTGTAAAGAATGGTGTGTGCCATAGTTGTTGAGCTGTACATCTTTATTTTTTAAAGTACAATAAGTAGTTGGAATGCAAATAAAATAAAATATCAGTTCCCCCAGTAGGCTTTATGTGAGTTCTACAAACAAGGCACTAAACAGTTTGCCAGCCAAAGGTATTTAGGTTATAAGTGTATGTCCATTATCAGGATGGTAATTAGAAAGCCATTGCCAACTGGCATTTTGTGCAGACTTTAGAGCTATAGCACAAATCCTGTTCATTATCTGTTGCATCAATGACCTGAAATAAGTATGCAACTAGTATATGCTATTTAATATATATCTATAGCGCACCTGTAATGTAACTAAAGCATGTAGACTGTAAATGGGAGGTCCACCTATTTACAGCACCCCACTCTAGAAATAAAGTTTGACTAAAAATAAAAATAAAAAACTTACCTTAGGTCTGCTTGGATCTGCCTACTTTTAATACTGAGTATTCCTGAAAATGTATTTTAAAAATGTGTCAGTATGATATGCAACCACTTCTGCTGGAACTCTGCAGGCATTTTCTTAAAGCTGATATAATGGAGAACATCAAACTTTAACTACTACTTTTTACCCCCTTCCTGCCCAGTCCAATTTTCAGCTTTCAGCGCTGTTGCATTTTGAATAACAATTGCGCAGTCATGCAACACTGTACACAAACAAAGTTTTTATCATTTTTTCCACAAACAGAGCTTTTTTAAAAATATGTTTTTATTTGTTTCTGTTACAAAAATTTGTAAATAAGTAAGTTTTCTCCTTCACTAATGATCACCGATGAGGCTGCACCGATGGGCACTGCGCTGATGGGCACTGATGAGGCAGTACTGATTGGCACTGATGAGGTGGCACTAATGAGGTGGCACTGATGGGCACTGATGACGAGGCACTTATATGCAGCACCAATGGGCACTGATAGGCAGCATTGATACGCAGCACTGCTGGGCACTGATAGGTGGCACTGATGTGCAGCACTGATGGGTACCGATAGGCAGTACTAATAGGCGGCACTAATAGGTGGCACAGATGGGCACTCATAGGTGGCACTGATAGGTGGCACTGGTGGGCACTTATAGGTGGCACTGATGGGGCACTGATGGGCAACACTGATAGATGGCACTGATAGGCAGCACTGATCAGGAGGCACTGGCAGGCATCACTGATGGGCACAGAGTGCCATCCCTAATGGGCACTGATTTGCACTGATTGGCATCCCTGGTGGGCTCTAGTGGGCATACCTGGTGGTCTCCAGTGGGCATTCCTGGTGGTCTCCAGTGGGTCTGCACTTAGCATTATTTCAGCCTCCTTTAGCTGGAATTTGTTATAGATAGATTACTGAGCAGTCTTCAGCTAGTTCCTGATTTACCTGGGACCTTACCTGCTATGGTTGCCTTACCGTGTACGATCCAGCTTGCCTTTGATCTGCTTTTGGATTCCTGTCTACCTGTGGTGAATGCGGCCTGTGTTTGGACTCTGCACACTTTAAGAATTAGTTTACACAAAGCAGATTTTTCAGTGATGAATAAATGCTAGTGTGATAAGTAAGTTTTTTGTTTATGCTCCCTATATCTCTCTATGATGGATGGACCTTTGCTTTTATACTTGGAATAAACTCTGTACCATTTGAAGCTTCAATACAGATTGTAAGCTCTAACATTGCAGAGCCCTCAGATTTCTCATGTATTGAATTGTAATGTAACTGTACTGTCTGCTCTCATGTTGTAAAGCACTGCACAAACTGTTGTCACTATATACATCCTGTATAATAATAATAGTAATAATTACATTACAGAGTGATTGAAATTGTATATGTTTCTTCTTTCTTTGGTCATCTGCTTAATGGGCATCTAACAATATGGATGAGATCCAGACCATGCCTATATGGTCTCAGTGGTCCCTTTAGAAATGTGTGTGTGTGAACATTCCTGTACCATTTATTGCAGGCTAAATCCACATGGAAGCCCAAGAATACTGTGTAATTTATATATATGCTGTCTTAATGGTCCCTGTAGAAGTCTATGTGTGGATATGTGTCTTTTATTTGACAGATTACTGGCTAAATCCACCTTGAGACTTCCTCCATATTTGGAGTGCCCAAATTCCTTGGATAACATCTATACAGTCAAACAGAGTATTGGTAACTGTAAGCGCAAACACACAAGTCCATATATAACAGGAGATATAAAGGGCTGAGCAACATAGTCCATAGGGGACAGGCTGGAAGTTCAAGGGTTAAGTGGTAACCGGTAATGTAATGGTTAAAGTAGGCTGGTAGGCTAGGCGGCTGCTGTCCTCAGAGAGCTGGCTCTGTGATGGATGAGAGAGGGGTAGAGAAGGAAGCGCCACCTGAGTGTAGTATTAACAAATGATGTTTCATGACACCAGGTAAAAACACACTTACAGGATAAAAACATATAAAAGGCTCATCTGTATAGGTATGTGGTCCTCGGTGTTCCCTCTGATCCTGTGGTGGTGACGCTGCTTCTTCTGCCCTTTCTCAACCTCCCTGCTAGCCCTCCTCCCTGGACGATCCCTCCCCTGGATACCGAACACAGAAGCAGACGGACGACCTGTGAAGCCATGCACGCTCCACGTGCGCTCCACGCCGGCCCCTAGTCTCTTCCTGATGGCCACAGAAGGAGCTCCTGGCTGGTAATCCACCTTCTGCAGCCCAGCATCCCTGCAGCGTCACCACCACAGGATCAGAGGGAACACAGAGGACCACATACCTATAAAGATTAGCCTTTTATATGTTTTTATCCTGTAAGTTTGTTTTTACCTAGTGTCATTAAACATCATTTGTTAATACTACACTCAGGTGGCGCTTCCTTCTCTACCCCTCTCTCAAACATCTATACAGTGCCTACAGGTTGGCTGTATCACACCAGCAAGCTGGCTTCAGTTTATGGATGCAACTACTATTCTTGGAAGATTCTGCCAATTAAGAGCCTTTTCTGTGGTCCCACATGTTTGCATTTTAAGATTATTCTATCTTTCTAACAGTGCGTGGAGCCATTGATGAGTGCTCCCTGAATGTGGTCTGAAGGATGAAATGGATGACCTAGTATATGTTTGATTCATCATTCTACAGCCATTTTTTTCTCTCTGTGATTTATTATTCTATTTATACAACCATTCAAAGGACTATTGTTACTTGGAGAGAGTATCACCACTATACCTACATGATAATTACATATGTATCACGGTGGAGCTGCTAATTTTTAGCGGGCTTTTACCGTCACCTTTTCACCTGTAATTTCACCAGTACCGGGTCTAGGGTCCCGTTGAGCTTATTATCAGACAATGTAGACACCAGTCACTTGAGTACTTTTCCAATGCTTTAATGGGAGATAACTGGAAGAAGTAGCAGGAAAGAGGTAGAAGAAGATAGAAGAGTTGCAGGGAAGTTCAAATACCTTTTCTTGGCGTAGCACTAAGGAATTGAAATCTTTGGGATGAATATGTCCTCAGCTCAGGATTAAATCTTTGCCCGCCCGGATAGGTCTCTCTCACCAACCTAGCAGCCGGAACGCAGCACGAACAAAAAGTCTCTGCCACAGACTTGGATGAAACAAAACTGTACGATCCTCTGCCACAGGATGTAGTAGTTTTCGATGAACAGCAAACACAGTACCAGAACCTTTAACCACTTAAGGACCGCCTCACGCCGATGTACGTCGGCAAGGCGGCACGGGCAGGCAAAATCACGTACATGTACGTGATTTGCCTCCCGCGGGTGGGGGGTCCGATCGGACCCCCCCCCGGTGCCCGAGGCGGTCCTGTTTTGTCCCCCGGCGATCGGAGGTGAGGGGGAGGCCATCCGTTCGTGGCCCCCCCCTCGCGATCGCCGCCGGCCAATCAGATCACTTCCTTTGTTGCTGTATGCTAAACAGCAGCAAAGGAAATTATGTAATCTCTCCTCGGCTCAGTATTTTCCGTTGCAGCGCCGAGGAGAAAAGACTTCACTGTGAGTGCACAACACTACACACACAGTAGAACATGCCAGGCACACAAAACACCCCGATCCCCCCCCCGATCGCAGATCGCCCCCCCCCCCCGATCGCAGCCCAGATACCTGCTAGCACCTGCGTTTTGTCCCTCCGCCCGGCCCAGCCCAAGTGCAGTATCGATCGACCACTGTCACTTACAAAGCACTAAACGCATAACTGCAGCGTTCGCAGAGTCAGGCCTGATCCCTGCGATCGCTAACAGTTTTTTTGGTAGCATTTTGGTGAACTAGCAAGCACCAGCCCCAGGCAGCGTCAGGTTAGCGCCAGTACCGCTAACACCCACGCACGTACCGTACACCTCCCTTAGTGGTATAGTATCTGAACGGATCAATATCTGATCTGATCAGATCTATACTAGCGTCCCCAGCAGTTTAGGGTTCCCAAAAACGCAGTGTTAGAGGGATCAGCCCAGATACCTGCTAGCACCTGCGTTTTGCCCCTCCGCCCGGCCCAGCCCAGCCCACCCAAGTGCAGTATCGATCGATCACTGACACTTACAAATCACTAAACGCATAACTGCAGCGTTCGCAGAGTCAGGCCTGATCCCTGCGATCGCTAACAGTTTTTTTGGTAGCATTTTGGTGAACTGGCAAGCACCAGCCCCAGGCAGCGTCAGGTTAGCGCCAGTACTGCTAACACCCACGCACACGCCGTACACCTCCCTTAGTGGTATAGTATCTGAACGGATCAATATCTGATCCGATCAGATCTATACTAGCGTCTCCAGCAGTTTAGGGTTCCCAAAAACGCAGTGTTAGCGAGATCAGCCCAGATACCTGCTAGCACCTGCGTTTTGCCCCTCCGCCCGGCCCAGCCCAGCCCACCCAAGTGCAGTATCGATCGATCACTGTCACTTACAAAACACTAAACGCATAACTGCAGCGTTCGCAGAGTCAGGCCTGATCCCTGCGATCGCTAACAGTTTTTTTGGAAGCTTTTTACTGAACTGGCAAGCACCAGCGGCCTAGTACACCCCGGTCGTAGTCAAACCAGCACTGCAGTAACACTTGGTGACGTGGTGAGTCCCATAAGTGCAGTTCAAGCTGGTGAGGTGGCAAGCACAAGTAGTGTCCCGCTGCCACCAAGAAGAAGACAAACACAGGCCCGTCATGCCCATAATGCCCTTCCTGCTGCATTCGCCAATCCTAATTGGGAACCCACCACTTCTGCAGCGCCCGTACTTCCCCCATTCACATCCCCAACCAAATGCAGTCGGCTGCATGAGAGGCATTTTCTTTATGTCCTCCCAAGTACCCCTACCCAACGAACCCCCCCCAAAAAGATGTCGTGTCTGCAGCAAGCGCGGATATAGGCGTGACACCCGTTATTATTGTCCCTCCTGTCCTGACAATCCTGGTCCTTGCATTGGTGAATGTTTTGAACGCTACCATGCACTAGTTGAGTATTAGCGTAGGGTACAGCATTGCACAGACTAGGTGCACTTTCAGAGGGTCTCCCAAGATGCCATCGCATTTTGAGAGACCCGAACCTGGAACTGGTTACAGTTATAAAAGTTAGTT
Source organism: Lithobates clamitans (assembly GCA_037952925.1). Taxonomy (NCBI): domain Eukaryota; kingdom Metazoa; phylum Chordata; class Amphibia; order Anura; family Ranidae; genus Lithobates; species Lithobates clamitans. The sequence continues at coordinate 2,754,853 of JBBGZY010000513.1, forward strand.
ACAAAAAAGTGTAAAAAAAAAAAAAATATATAAAATAAAAAAAAATTGTTGTCGTTTTATTGTTCTCTCTCTCTCTCTCTCTATTCTCTCTCTCTATTGTTCTGCTCTTTTTTACTGTATTCTATTCTGCAATGTTTTATTGCTATTATGTTTTATCATGTTTGTTTTTCAGGTATGCAATTTTTTATACTTTACCGTTTACTGTGCTTTATTGTTAACCATTTTTTTGTCTTCAGGTACGCCATTCACGACTTTGAGTGGTTATACCAGAATGATGCCTGCAGGTTTAGGTATCATCTTGGTATCATTCTTTTCAGCCAGCGGTCGGCTTTCATGTAAAAGCAATCCTAGTGGCTAATTAGCCTCTAGACTGCTTTTACAAGCCGTGGGAGGGAATGCCCCCCCACCGTCTTCCGTGTTTTTCTCTGGCTCTCCTGTCTCAACAGGGAACCTGAGAATGCAGCCGGTGATTCAGCCAGCTGACCATAGAGCTGATCAGAGACCAGAGTGACTCCAAACATCTCTATGGCCTAAGAAACCGGAAGCTACGAGCATTTTATGACTTAGATTTCGCCGGATGTAAATAGCGCCATTGGGAAATTGGGGAAGCATTTTATCACACCGATCTTGGTGTGGTCAGATGCTTTGAGGGCAGAGGAGAGATCTAGGGTCTAATAGACCCCAATTTTTTCAAAAAAGAGTACCTGTCACTACCTATTGCTATCATAGGGGATATTTACATTCCCCGAGATAACAATAAAAATGATTAAAAAAAAAAAAAAATGAAAGGAACAGTTTAAAAATAAGACAAAAAAAGCAAAAAAATAATAAAGAAAAAAAAAAAAAAAAAAAAGCACCCCTGTCGCCCCCTACTCTTGCGCTAAGGCGAACACAAGCGGCGGTCTGTCGTCAAACGTAAACAGCAAGAGCACCATGCATGTGAGATATCACCGCGAAGGCCAGATCGAGGGCAGTAATTTTAGCAGTAGACCTCCTCTGTAAATCTAAAGTGGTAACCTGTAAAGGCTTTTAAAGGCTTTTAAAAATGTATTTATTTTGTTGCCACTGCACGTTTGTGCGTAATTGTAAAGCATGTCATGTTTGGTATCCATGTACTCGGCCTAAGATCATCTTTTTTATTTCATCAAACATTTGGGCAATATAGTGTGTTTTAGTGCATTAAAATTTAAAAAAGTGTGTTTTTTCCCCCAAAATGCGTTTGAAAAATCGCTGCGCAAATACTGTGTGAAAAAAAAAAATGAAACACCCACCATTTTAATCTGTAGGGCATTTGCTTTAAAAAAATATATAATGTTTGGGGGTTCAAAGTAATTTTCTTGCAAAAAAAAAAAACTTTTTCATGTAATCAAAAAGTGTCAGAAAGGGCTTTGTCTTCAAGTGGTTAGAAGAGTGGGTGATGTGTGACATAAGCTTCTAAATGTTGTGCATAAAATGCCAGGACAGTTCAAAACCCCCCCAAATGACCCCATTTTGGAAAGTAGACACCCCAAGCTATTTGCTGAGAGGCATGTCAAGTCCATGGAATTTTTTTATATTGCGACACAAGTTGCGGGAAAGAGACAATTTTTTTTTTTTTTTTTGCACAAAGTTGTCACTAAATGATATATTGCTCAAACATGCCATGTGAAATTACACCCCAAAATACATTCTGCTGCTTCTCCTGAGTATGGGGATACCACATGTGTGAGACTTTTTGGGAGCCTAGCTGCGTACGGGACCCCGAAAACAAAGCACCGCCTTCAGGCTTTCTAAGGGCGTGAATTTTTGATTTCACTCTTCACTGCCTATCACAGTTTCGGAGGCCATGGAATGCCCAGGTGGCACAAAACCCCCCCAAATGACCCCATTTTGGAAAGTAGACACCCCAAGCTATTTGCTGAGAGGTATAGTGAGTATTTTGCAGACCTCACTTTTTGTCACAAAGTTTTGGAATTTGAAAAAAAAAAATAAAATCTTTTTTCTTGACTTTCTTCATTTTCAAAAACAAATGAGAGCTGCAAAATACTCACCATGCCTCTCAGCAAATAGCTTGGGGTGTCTACTTTCCAAAATGGGGTCATTTGGGGGGTTTTGTGCCACTCGGGCATTCCATGGCCTCCGAAACGGTGATAGGCAGTGAAGAGTAAAATCAAAAATTTACGCCCTTAAAAACGCTGAAGGCGGTGATTGGTTTTCGGGGCCCCGTACGCAGCTAGGCTCCCAAAAAGTCCCACACATGTGGTATCCCCGTACTCAGGAGAAGCAGCTAAATGTATTTTGGGGTGCAATTCCACATATGCCCATGGCCTGTGTGAGCAATATATCATTTAGTGACAACTTTGTGCAAAAAAAAAAAAAAAAAAGTGTCACTTTCCCGCAACTTGTGTCAAAATATAAAATATTCCATGGACTCAATATGCCTCTCAGCAAATAGCTTGGGGTGTCTACTTTCCAAAATGGGGTCATTTGGGGGGGGGTTTGTGCCACCTGGGCATTCCATGGCCTCCGAAACTGTGATAGGTAGTGAAGAGTGAAATAAAAAATTTACACCCTTAGAAATCCTGGAGGCGGTGATTGGTTTTCGGGGTCCCGTACGCGGCTAGGCTCCCAAAAAGTCCCACAAATGTGGTATCCCCGTACTCAGGAGAAGCAGCTGAATGTATTTTGGGGTGCTATTCCACATAGGCCCATGGCCTGTGTGAGCAATATATCATTTAGTGACAACTTTTTGTAAATATATATTTTTTTTGTCATTATTCAATCACTTGGGACAAAAAAAATAAATATTCAATGGGTTCAACATGCCTCTCAGCAATTTCCTTGGGGTGTCTACTTTCCAAAATGGGGTCATTTCGGGGGGTTTTGTACTGCCCTGCCATTTTAGCACCTCAAGAAATGACATAGGCAGTCATAAACTAAAAGCTGTGTAAATTCCAGAAAATGTACCCTAGTTTGTAGACGCTATAACTTTTGCGCAAACCAATAAATATACGCTTATTGACATTTTTTTTACCAAAGACATGTGGCCGAATACATTTTGGCCTAAATGTATGACTAAAATTGAGTTTATTGGATTTTTTTTATAACAAAAAGTAGAAAATATCATTTTTTTAAAAAATTTTCGGTCTTTTTCCGTTTATAGCGCAAAAAATAAAAACCGCAGAGGTGATCAAATACCATCAAAAGAAAGCTCTATTTGTGGGAAGAAAAGGACGCAAATTTCGTTTGGGTACAGCATTGCATGACCGCGCAATTAGCAGTTAAAGCAACGCAGTGCCAAATTGGAAAAAGACCTCTGGTCCTTAGGCAGCATAATGGTCCGGGGCTCAAGTGGTTAAGTCAACCCGGCAGTACTTGTGCGGTATAGTAGTTAAGGATGCGTCCTCCAATCGAGTCACCAGGCCCTTCTTAAGACCAGCCTTGCATGGTCCCTTCCAAGATGGGTCCTCCCCTGGATCTTCCCGATTGTCCGGCTTCTTCCCGCAGGACAGACAGCACAGAACCATCCCAGCAACAGCAGGCCCCAGACAGACTTCTGGGTCTACCCGCTTGGCTGCCGCAACGCAACCCTCCAGGCTGGAGGGCCGCGAGCTAGAGCTCACTGATACATGCCTCTAGGCCAGGAGGGCCACGAGGTAAAGCTCCTTGAAACATGGCGTCTGCCCCATAAATACCCTCTCCCAGAATGCAACCCGGAGGACCACTTCCGCCGAGTTTTCACCGGGACAGAAGAGCACTCATATGTATCAGCCTGTTGCTTTCCAACACCGACCCAGAGTGACGACACCCACAGGCAGAATGTGGAACTGCACACAACACAGCCAAACTGGAACAGAGGCTAATTTAACTGTAAATTAGATCTGAACTATGTACAGCACAGATAATCCACTAAATTTACCTAGAAGTGGTAGATTGAAAAATCTACCAGCGCTACACATATTTGCTGTTTATACTCAATATGTTTATTAAGAGTGAGTTTATACATATATTTATATTTTAAGATGTATTTACATATTTTTCTGCTAAAATTATCATTTTGGTTGGAATCTTGTTTTTACTTGTGTTTTTTGTCTTTATAGTTTTGTAATAAAATATGTTTGTTTAGAAGTGGGTTGCATATGAGTTATCCTTTTTTTTCATATATTTGAACCCCCATGGCAACCCTACAAAGTAGATATTTTTATAGGAGTGGTTTCTATCCCATTTGTTTTCTAGACCCTAGGCCATCCACCAGCAAGAGCTCCCTACCAAACGCTATAGCCTTGTCCCGCTATTTCACTGTGGCCATAACGTGACTCTTTGGCTCTCTCCTCTCTTCTCCTCCTCCCCAGCTGACGTCATCGGGAGTGCTCTGCCCCAACCACTGGAGCTGTCAGCTGGGCAGAGGAGAGATCCGAGCAGTCACGTGAGGGGCGGGAGACACTCTGATATAAGTACAGATCAACATATTTTTTATATAACACAGGCACAGGGACACATATTGGTATGTTACAGAGGGGATGGGAGGATTTTATAGTAGTGGCATAACAACCACTTTAACCACTTCTGCTATCCTTTCCATTCACCTTTTCCTAAAGATCACCTTTAGTACAGCACTTTCAATTACACAAAAACTGTACAATTTTTAATAATTAAAAATGCATACTTTGTAAATATATATATGAAAAAACCTGTATATTCAGAAGGCCATCAAATTCCATAAATGCTATAATTTTATCACCTCCTATTTATATATTCAACAATATGTCACTAGAGATGAGCTCGATGTTCGGGTCAAACATAAGTTAAACTCGAACATAAGTTCAATTCGAACATCGGGTGTTCGCCCGTTCGCCGAAGAATGAACATTATGGGGCGTTCGTGGGAAATTCGAGCGCCCGCGGAATGCCCCATAATGCACTGCATTGCTGTATGATGATTGGCCAAAGCATGCACCAGACCTGCATGCAATCCCAGCGCCCTCTGCTAGGAGAGCCATAATTGGGGCCTTTGGCCAATCATGGCTCATGGGGACTAAGTCCACGCCCCACACTATATAAGGCTGCCTACACGGCGGCCCTGTGTAGTCTTGTTGGCGTGGACAGAGAGCTAGTGTGATTTAGATTAGCAGGCAGGTTATTCAGATAGTGGAGGTGTATTTGATATATATATATATATATATATATATATATATATATATATACAGTCAGTCTAGTAGGATATATATATATATATACTCTGCAGCATCCAGTCAGTCTAGCCTACTAGATTTACATTCTACAGTGCATTCCGTGGTGTACTATTTCTAATCTAATATATATACTCTGCAGCATCCAGTCAGTGTAGCCTAGATCTACATTCTACAGTGCATTCCGTAGTGTACTATTTCTAATCTACTTCGGGCAGTGTATTTGATATATATATATATATATATATATATATATATACAGACAGTCTAGTATATATATATATATATATATATATATACTCTGCAGCATCCAGTCAGTGTAGCCTAGATCTACATTCTACAGTGCATTCAGTGGTGTACTGTTTCTACTACTTTTCTGGTGGTGTACACAGTACACAATACAGTGCAGATGTAGTGCAGTTGCTACTACACTTCTGGTGGTGTACACGGTACACAATACAGTGCAGCCGCCGTAGTGCAGTTGCTACTATTTTTCTGGCGGTGTACACATTTCACAATACAGTGCAGCCGTAGTGCAGTTGCTACTATTTTTCTGGTGGTGTACACAGAACACAATACAGTGCAACCGTAGTGCAGTTGCTACTACTTTTGTGGTGGTGTACACATTACACAATACAGTACAGCTGTAGTGCAGTTGCTACTACACTTCTGGTGGTGTACACAATAACACAATACAGTGCAGCCATAGTGCAGTTGCTATTACTTTTCTGGTGGTGTACACAGTACACAATACAGTTGTCAAGGAAGACGTCCTTGCAGTCCGGCTGATAGTAGAAGATCTGTGCGCAGAGTCCCTATCAAAAGAGCCACCCGGCGCGTGCGCGATAGAGCGCACGGGCATGCGTGGACGCGCACAGGCGTGTGCGCGCCATGTGACGGTGCTTGGCGCCAAAAGCACTATTTAAAGGAGACTGTCACCATGCCATCTTGCTGTCTGGTCTACAGCGTTCCTGAGACCCCTTGCTGCCTGTTATCCTGCTTACCTGATTCCTGTTACCCGGCTTGCCTTTGACCTTCCCTGCTTGCTGCCAGCCTCTGATCCTGGCTTGTCCTGACGCCTCTTCTGCCTGCTCCTTGGTCCTTCGATGCCCGCCTGTTACCGACCCGGCCTGCTACAAGACTACACTTTGCCTGCTGCTCCTGTACTGTATCTGCCCACCAGTGTATGACCCGGCCTGCCTGAAACCTGCTTGTGATCTGAACTACAGAACACCTCCCAGTTGTTGCTGCTTCCAGCTGTCAGTCTGATCCTCTTTGCTGTTTCTCCTGAACTGCTACACCTCCTTGCTGTCCACAGTCTTCAGTTACCAGCTTGCCTCTCCAGGACTACAATACACCTCCTCACCAAGTACAGCTTCCAGATTCCTGTTGCTCCTGCCTCTTTCAGGGTCTCTGCTCCAGTCTGCAACCGATCTCCTCGCAGGACATCAGAAGTCTGGATCAGCCCTTGCACTTGCAACCCATTAGGTACTTGTACCCCTTTGCACTCCCAAGCCCCTGTCTGCTCTATCAGGGGATATCGAGCTAGAGGATATATACGAAAAGCCGCTCCCTGCATAAGTGGGCTCAACCACCAGGTACGTGACAACAGTGCAGTGTGGTGTTGCAAAACAAAATATACATCATGTCCGGAAGGAGAGGCAGACGCTCACAGGCCACTAAAAGAGGGCAAGCAGGCTCTGTGTCTACAGTCAACAGTGCTGATCATAGACATTGTGCATCCTCTGCAGGTGGCCGTGGGGCACGCTTGTCCTTTTTCTCTGCTGCTGGCCGTGTTATGGAGCCAGAACATGCAGAAGACTTGGTGGAGTGGATAACAAAGCCGTCCTCATCCTCTGTCACCTAGGCTCAGAGTAGTTTGCCTTCCAATGCAGTTGTCAATGTGGCCTATTCCACTGGCTCCTTGTCCACAGTCACTCCTTCCGTAGCCCCACCATCATGCACGGAGGAGTCCCCTGAACTATTCGACCATAGTGTCGGGTACATCCTGCTGGAGATTACGCAGCGATTAGAAGTTTCCATTGTGGGTTCCCAGGTTGAGGAAGGGAGTAACATAAGCCTAGAGAGAGGGGGTGCTCAAGAAGGACAAGAAACTGGCAGTCATGTTCCTCCAGCCGCAGCATACTGCCAAGTTTGCTCCAGAGATGAGGAGGGAGGGGATGATGAGGTCACTGACTCTACTTGGGTGCCTGATAGAAGAGAGGAGGAGGAGGAGGCACAACTCCAACGAGGCAGGATGTCCTCAAGGGGCCAGCTGAAGGACAGCCACCCTACTGCATCACACCACAGAGCTCCACAGGGCGCTGCTGACTCCCCGCTGATTTTGAAAAGTTCCTTGGTGTGGGCCTTTTTTGACACATGTGCAGCAGATTGCACTGTTGCTGTTTGCAACCTATGTCTGAAGCGGATCAAGTGTGGCCAGAACAGCAGCCGCTTGGGCACAACATGCTCGACCAGACATATGACAACCTCCCATGCAGTCCGTTAGCAACAGCACTTGAAAGACCCATATCAAAGAAAAAGGCAGACTTCTTCTTGCTCCTCATCTGGGATCTCCAATCCCACTATACCTCCAGTCCTCTCAAAAACCTGCACTGAGAGGAATGAAGGTATAGCAATAAGTGTCCCAAGTACTTGCACCCAATCTGCTATCAGTACTAGACATGTGCATTCGTTTTCATCCGAATGCATTTTCGTCCGAATTTCAGGTATTTGTTAAAACGATAACGAAAGTGCAGAATCCGAAAAACTAAAGATCCGACATAAACAAATGCTTTATTTTCGTTTTCGTTGCTACAACAGTTCGATATAGATAGGAGATTCGACATGATGATGGCAATAACAATCTGTGTCCATCAAACCTGTGGTCGAATGTGCCTAACCTTAACTCTATTAGTCCAAGATTATTCTACATAGAGAGAAAAGATTTGACATAGAGAGAAAAGATTCGACGTAGGGGAGAAAGATTCGACGAATAAAAATAATGATGATGATGAATGTTATTGGCTGATTGTAACCAAAGAGGAGGAGCGGTAAAATAGCTAGAACTAAGTACGCACGTAGTTTGGCTTATGGTGTCTGTTGAAAGTTCTAAGAAGATTCGACGGAGCAGGTAAACTATACGGCGTCGTACAGTTTAGCTGATCCGTCGAATCTTCTTTGAACATTCGACAGACAAATTAAGCCTTCAATGACAGATTCGACCTTAATTTGGATTTTCGGACTAATGCAATTTTTAACGAAAAACTAAATAGATAAAAACGAATTTCGGGAGTAAATAAATAAATTTATTTTTCGGACGAAAACGAAATTCCGAAACGAAATATTTCAGTGTGCACATGTCTAATCAGTACACCTACTTCTGATTTTAGCAGGCAAATTTCCCTACCCCAGATTCTAAACCGTAAAAAGAAATTCAGTCCCAGCCATTCACATGCTCAGTGTCTGAATGCTAGGTTGGCCAAATTGCTAGCACTGCAACTGCTGCCTTTTCAGCTGGTAGACTCTGCCCCCTTTTGTGAATTTGTGGAATGTGCTGTACCTCAGAGGCAGGTTCCAAAACGCCATTTCTTTTCATGGAAGGCCATTCCGGCTCTCTACCAGCATGTGGAAGGCAATGTTTTGGCCTCGTTGGACAGGGCAGTCAGCAGTAAGATGCACATTACCGCTGACTCATGGTATAGCAGGCATGGGCAGGGACGTTACCTTTCCTTCACGGCGCACTGGGTAACTCTACTGGCAGCTGGGAAGGATGCAGGACAGGGTTCAGTATTGTTGGAGCTTGTTCTGTCACCACATCTCCAAAATGCTAGTGGTGATTCTGACACAGCTCTCTCCTCCACCCCCTCCTCTTCTTCTTCCTCTATGGCCTCTTCTGCAGATTTGTCCTCTGAACCAGCGGTGCTCCGTAAGCGTTCAAGGGCATACGCAAGCACTCAGGCAAAAAGATGCCATGCAGTGCTTCAGTTGGTTTGCTTAGGGGACAGGAGCCACACTGGGCAGAGATTCTGTCAGCTCTGCAGGGGCAGGCTCAGAGGTGGTTGACGCCACACCAGCTTTAGCCAGGAAAGGTTGTATGCGACAATGGCACCAACCTTCTCTCTGCCCTCCGACAGAGAGACTTGACCCATGTCCCATGTTTTTCACACGTCCTGAATTTGGTGGTGCAGCAGTTCTTGAGCAGGTACCCAGGCTTACAGGATCTCCTGAGGCAGGCCAGAAAAGTCTGTGGTCATTTCCAACGGTCATACAATGCCAGTGCTCGGCTGGCTTACAAAGGGAATGCAACCTGCCCACCAACTGCCTTATTTGTGACATGCCCAGCAGGAGGAACTTAATGTTGGTAATGCTGCAGCGGCTGCACTCGCAGCAGAGGGCCATCAATGAGTACCTGTGTGAGTATGGCACCAGGGTCAGGGGAGCTTGGCTTTTTTTCTCCACGCCAGTGGCTACTGATCAAGGATGCATGCACTGTCCTGTCACCATTTGAGGAGGCCAAGAGGATTGTGAGCAGCGACAACGCTTCATGGAAAAATGGGCAGGGCACTTGAGGCACAACAGCGGGAGGAAGAGGTGGACTTCCTTACCTCTCAAGGCCCCCTTTATCTAGATATTATTCCCCATGGAGTTGTACGTGGCTGGGAGGAGGTGGTTGAGGAGCATGTGATCCTTAGTGACCCAGAGGACTCAGAATCGAATGCCTCTGCAAACTTACGCTGAATGGCTTCCCTGTTTCTGCAAAGCCTGCGAAAGGACCCTAGGATTCGTGGTATCAAGGAGAGGAATCATTACTGGCTGGCAACCCTTCTTGATCCACGTTTCAAGGGTAAGGTTGCAGAACTCATCCTGCCTTCGCAGAGGGAGCAGGGGATGAAACATCTTCAGGAGGCCTTGAAGAAAGGCAATGCGTTTCCAGACCCTGGGAGGTTACAATTACCTAGTGCTGTACAACGTGTTGATGAGGCTTCGTTCAGTCAGAGGAAGAGCAGTGGAGAAGGTGTCCGGCTGACCGATGCCTTTAGACAATTTTTCAGTCCTCAGCGCCAAGGTCTGATTGGTCCAAGCAACCATCGTCAGCGTCTGCATTACATGGTGCAGGAATATCTAGGGGCAAGAACAGACTTGGAGACCTTTCCAACAGACCATCCACTGGGTTACTGGGTCTTGAGGATGGACCACTGGCCAGAACTTGCTCAATATGCAATTGAGCTACTGGCCTGCCCTGCATCCAGCGTTCTTTCTGAATGCACATCCAGAGCTGGGGGAGGGTTTGTAACAGATCATAGAGTGCGCCTGTCCACAGACCCCGTTGATAGGCTCACATTCACAAAAATGAATCAGTCTTGGATCAGCAGCAGCTATCAAGCACCTGATGCTGATCTAACGGATTGATTTTTCTATGAATGTGGGATCCCTTGAAGACTGCCTAAGCTGAGTGACTATCCTATTCCTCCTCAATCTTGATGATGCTAACTCCCAACAATATTTTTGATTTAGGGCACCACCACCACTGCCTAAGGCCCAATCTACCCCTGTTTAACAGGGGCATGTAATTACAATTTTTGATATAATATTTAACAGCAGGGCCCGTTCCTGCGCCCATGAAGAGTAACTGTGAGGGGTTACAGTGTTGTGGCACCACCACCCAAGGCCCAATTTTTCTGCCCCTGTTTAACATGGACATATAATTACAAATTTTGAAATAATATTTAACAGCAGGGCCTGTTCCTGTGCCCAACAAGAGTATCTGTGAGGGGTTACAGTGTTGTGGCACCACCACCTCCACCCAAGGCCCAATTTTTCTGCCCCTGTTAAACAGGGGCATGTAATTACAATTTTTGATATAATAATTAACAGCAGGGCCCAATCCTGTGCCCACCAAGAGTAACTGTGAGGGTTTACAGTGTTGTGGCACCACCACCACAACCAAAGGCTCAATTTTTTCTGCCCCTGTTTAACAAGGGCCAGTAATTACAATTTTTGATATAATATTTAACAGCAGGGCCCATTCCCACGCCCACAAAGAGTAACTGTGAGGGCTTACAGTGTTGTGGCACCACCACCCAAGGCCACATTTTTCTGCCCCTGTTTAACACAGACATGTAATTACAAATTTTGAAATAATATTTAACAGCAGGGCCTGTTCCTGTGCCCAACAAGAGTAACTGTGAGGGGTTACAGTGTTCTGGCACCACCAACACCTAAGGCCCAATTTTCTGCAGAGTATATAGGGCAGGCCGTATAGTGTATATACTTCTGTTCAGAGTATTTAGTGCCTGGGGGCTACCCACGCCATTTTTTTTTAAATTTTGGTGCGGGGTTCCCTTTAATATCCATACCAGACCCAAAGAGCCTGGTAATGGGCTGGGGGGGAGGGTGAACCCATGCTGTTTTTCTCAATGATTTTCATTTATATTGCTGGGACCTGACAACATTACAGCCACAAGCAGTGTTAAATGACTTTTTTTCCTTCAGGATTGTCATTTTGCTGTGGTATTGTTCTAAACACGGGAAAACTACGCCACTTTACAGGCATATTTATTGTTTCACTGTAAGCATTCTTAAAATCACTGCTCCCGAAAAAACGGCTGTTTTTAAAACTTTTTTTTGCATTGATATATGTCCCCTGGGGCAGGACCCGGGCCCTCAAACACATTTTATGGCAATAACTTGCATATAAGCCTTTAAAATGACTTTAACGGTGTTTACGTGTTCGAACAAATTTTTTGCATATTCACATGTTCTGCTGCGAACCAAACCGGGGGCTCATCCCTATATGTCACCATCAACATGATGGGGTTGATTTACTGCATGTATACACTGATACAATACAGTATATGCAAAAGAGAAAACTATACTGTATATGGTACATTTTGACCATGCATTGAAGGAAAAGGAATTATTCCTTTTAAAAACATTAATGTGAACTTCTAACTTGCCACACTAATAAGTAGATTTTAGTGACTGATCACCTTTTCCATCTTTGTTTCCAGAAATGTATAGCAAACATTTCTTCTAATCACAATAACCCTAGCATAACAGCCAAGGACCCAATAAAAGGTGGTGGCATTAAAAACTTTTAAGGAATAAAATAAAAACCAATGAAAGACAAAAAAGTGACACCAGCTGTGGAATCATCTCAGGATCACACGGATATGACTTCATTGCCCATCTGTGATTGCTCTAAGAGGATTTTAAAGATTAAAACATCTTAACAGCTGGATACAGTTGGTGTGCCTCTTTTTTTGTGATAGTTGAGGTATAATTGTTGTGTTACTATGTGTGTTGGTTTAAAACCTACCGAACAACTTTTAAGTAAGGTTAACTGTTTCTTGAAACAGGGACAAGTTCAGAGAAAAATTTCAAAGGAGTATTAGGAAATTTGTAGCTGAGTTACGCAAACCAGGTCCTCATAATTACTATCAGATTTCCCTTTAACTGTGATCCTTTCTCTGGGGATTTCTCTGTCTTTTTCTCTAAATATGAAAAGCGAAGCAGAGTTTGCACGTACGCAGGGTCCCAGAATAAATGTTGTAACTTAAAGCTGGACTCCAGTTAGACGACTAAATTCACAGATAACACAGAGGTATGAGAGATGTTTAAGCTAGCAAAGTCTTTATTTTTCTGTTCATCCAGCCATGAGATTTACAGTCCTGCCTGGCAGGAAAGGGTTCAGGCAGTTGGAGGCTGCAGTATATCGTTCACCCTGAAGGTGGCATTGTTCCTTTTATTCAGACTGGTAGGAGACCATTGAGAGGATTAATTGTCCCTTTCTATGGGCTCCAGGCAGCCATCTTATGGAGGATTGCAATCCTAATAGATGCTGAAATCACACAAGAGCTTCTGTGTCATTTATAGTTAAATAGTTAGTGAGGCTGAAACAGAACACTAGCCCATCTAGTTCAACCAACAAGAAAAAAATATTGAAAACCCCATATACACAATCCTATACCCACAGTTGATCCAGAGAAAGGCAAAAAAAAAAAAATGACCCAATTTGCTCCAGTTGGGGGGTGGGGTGGGGGGGATCGTTTCTGGTCCCTGGGGAGGTAATGGGATATTCCCAGTATCAACTACCCTTGGTGTTATTACTTCTAGATAATGATATCCAGTTATATTATATGCATTTAGGAATGCATCCAGGCCTTTTCTAGAACAATATACTGAAGCAGCTATTGATGGAGTATGCGTTCGTTTATCATATTGATGGAGTATATTCCACATTTTCACAGCTCTTACTGTGAAGAAGCCTTTCGGTATGTGTAGGTTAAATACCTTTTGCTCCAGACGTAAAGAGTGCCCCCTTGTCCTCTGTAATAACCTAAAAGTAAATAATTCTACACCAAGTTCACTACATGGATCACTTATGTATTTATACAAGTTGGCCATATGCACCTTAATCTTCTCTACTCAAGAAGATTAGGAAATTCAGTTCAGCTAATCTTTCCTCATAGCTGAGCTCCTCCATGCCTCTTATCAGTTTAGTTGCTCTTTATCAGGGACCATGAATCAGACCGAGACAGAAGTATAATTAAATCACACTTGTTTAATAACAATAAGGTAAACAAAGTAAGCGTAGTCAAAACAAGCCAGAGTTCAGTAACCGGATTGGGTAGTCAGCCAAGCAAATGTCAGAGAGCCAGAGATAAACGTAGTAGTACAGCAAGCAGGATCAGGAGCCAGAAGGAACGTCAGCCGAGCAAGTCTTCAACAGAAACCCAGGAGAAAGTTTCTGTGATGCTGACAAAGGCGAAGGCAGAGATCAAGTGAGCTGGACAATTTTAATTAGGTAGGACTGACGAGCAGAATCAGCAACAGCTGGGTAACTGTGGAGAGAGATGGGAGCCGGAAATTAGCCGACAGCTGAGCGGCCAGCTCAGAGAAGGAAGGGCTGAACCCAGCCCTAACAGTATCCCCTCCTCAATGACCCCTCCCCCTCGGAGGACCACCGGGCTTGAGGGGAAAACGTCTATGAAAATCACAGAGGAGGACAGGGGCAGGTACGTCCGAGGATGAGACCCAAGAGCGTTCCTCCAGACCGTACCCCTTCCAATGCACCAGGTACTGTATGCGCCTACGGAACCTACCTGAGTCAACAATGGATTGTACTTCATACTCCTCATGGTTCTCAACCTGTATATGGTGAGGACATGGCACCATGGTGGTAAAGCATTTGCAGACCAAAGGTTTTAATAAGGAGACATGAAACATTTGAGATGCGCATACTAGGAGGAAGGTCCAAGGCATAAGCCACTGGGTTAATAGTGCGAAGGATACGGAAAGGCCCAATAAACTGAGGTGCGAACTTCAAAGAAGGAACACAAAGTCGGTGGTTGCAAGACGATAGCCAGGCTCTGTTCCCAACCTGGTAGGAAGGTGCAGGCAGGCATCTGCAGTCAGCATGGAGTCTGTACCTATATTTAGCATGTTGCAAAGCCTCCTGAACTTGTGCCCAAGTGGAACGAAGACCACGGAGATTCTCCTCTAATGCAGGAATACTCTGCGGAACAAACGAGTCAGGCAACATGGAAGGTTGGAAACCATAATTCGCCATAAATGGGGACAATCTGGAAGCAGAATTCAAAGCACTGTTGTGAGCAAACTCTGCCCACGGTAATAGGTCTGACCAGTTGTTATGATGGTCAGAAATATAGCAACATAAGAATTGCTCCAAGGACTGACTGGCTGGTTCTGCGGCCCCATTAGACTGCGGATGATACGCAGAGGAGAAAGCAAGCTGAATTCCCAAATGTGCACAAAAGGCTCGCCAGAACTGGGAGACAAACTGACTACCTCTGTCCGAGACAATCACCTTGGGTAGCCCATGTAAGCGAAAGATCTCCCGAGCAATAATGGAAGCCAGTTCCTTAGAAGTGGGCTATAGGGAAAATGCTGCGCTACCTAGTGAAACAAACTGAAAGGCTACAGCAGCTAGCACACAAACAAACCAAGTCAACTCAAAGTGAAAATAATACAGTGCAGCGCTAAAGCTACATACATAAATAAGGAATTGTATGCACCTGTGAAAATATAAATTGTAGTGACAAAAATACAAATATACAAGCAGTGGCCTGCTGGGAGTGTTCAAACCAATGTCTGTATTAAAGTGACAAGGGACTAAAGTCCATGAGTAGTGAGGTGAATGGAAGTCTTCTCCAAAAAGGCGGGGGTACCATATATCCTGGAAATATATGGACATTCCAGTGGAAAGGCGACCATAGATACCAAAGCACACAGATCTTCAATAGGAAAAGTTGGATACCCTTACCAGATCCGTAGGACGCACCTGCCGTATAGCAGTACGTCTATTAGGCATAAGTGGATAGTCTCCCAGGGTGTCCAGCCGAATATCGTCCTCTAGGTCTAGATCACCGGTGAGGAGTGGTTGTCCCGGGCGGGCATTAGGCCCCTGATGCGCACGATCCGATGATAAAGTATATCCTCAAACATGCAAAAAGTCCTGTTATGTTATCCTGATAGATGGCATGTATATGGTAGGACAAAGCCAAACACTGAACTAAGCTGGATGGATCACTGGCTTTTTGGAGAAGACTTCCATTCACCTCACTACTCATGGACTTTAGTCCCTTGTCACTTTAATACAGACATTGGTTTGAACACTCCCAGCAGGCCACTACTTGTATATTTGTATTTTTGTCACTACAATTTATATTTTCACAGGTGCATACAATTCCTTATTTATGTATGTAGCTTTAGCGCTGCACTGTATTATTTTCCCTTAGAAGTGGGCAACTTCATAGGTGGAATACAATGACACATCTTTGAGAAACGGTCAACCACCATAAGGATAACAATGTTGCTTTGGGAGTTGGGTAACTCCACAACGAAATCCATAGACAGGTGGGTCCAGGGCCTCTCTCCATTGGGTATGGGTTGTAGGAGGCCCACAGGAAGGTGTCGTGGAGTCTTACTCTGAGCACACGTGGAACAGGCAGCTATGAAGACAGTTAAATCAGCACGTATACTAGGCCACCAGAATTGTTGGGAAGTGGCCCAAACGAGTTGATTCTTCCCAGGGTGGCCAGCTCCCTTGGGAGAATGGTAAGTCTGGAGCACAGCAGTACGGAGACTCTCTGGGACAAAGCAGAGGTCACAAGGTTTCTGAGGAGGAGCATGGACCTGAGCAGCAAGAATTTTTTCACCCAAAGGACAAGTAAGACTGGTGCGAGCCGTAGCCAGGATACGATCAAGAGGAATCACCGGAACCGACTCCAACTTGGAAGTGGAGGAAAATTGTCCTGACAAGGCATCAGCCCTTACATTCTTAGTATCGGGTAAGAATGAGACAATATGATTAAAACTCGACAAGAAAAGAGCCCATCGCGCCCTTCTGGGAGAGAGGTGCTTAGCCTCAGACAAGAATGTGAGATTCTTATGGTCAGTAAGAATGAGAACTGGCACAGTGGTACCATCAAGGAGATGTCTACATTCTTTCAGGGCTAAAATGTTTGCCAACATCTCTCTGTCACCAATCTCGTAATTGCACTCTGCAGGTGACAATTTCTTTGGAAAAGTAGCCACACGGATGCATAGCGCTCTCAGAGTTAGGACGTTGAGACAGAAGGGTGCCAACTCCAGTCTCAGAAGCATCAACTTCTAGGATAAAAGGCAATGTAGGATCAGGATGTGCCAACACAGGAGCAGAAACAAAGGCAGCCTTGAGACTCTCAAAGGCCTTAATGGACTTCGAAGACCAACTCTGTGGAAATAACATAGTCCAGGAATTTAACCTGTTCACGATGGAACTCGCACTTCTCCAGTGTACAATAGAGATTGTTTTCTCTTAGTTTCTGAAGCACACGATAGACATCTGTGTGGTGGTTCTCCTGGAAAATATGAGGATATCATCGCGATAAACCACCACACATAACTGCAACAAATCCGAAGGACGTCGTTAATAAATTCCTGGAATATTGCTGGGGCGTTACAAAGGCCAAAAGGCATTATGAGGTACTCATTATGGCCTGTTCTGGTATTAAACGCAGTTTTCCACTCATCGCCCTCCACACGAGATTGTATGCCCCTCTCAAATCTAGCTTAGTGAAAACCATTGCTCCCTTGAGACGGTCAAATAACTCTGTAATCAATGGAATCGGGTAGGCATTCTTAATCGTGAAACGATTGAGACCCCTATAATCAATACAAGGTCGCAGTTCACCGCTCTTCTTCTTCACAAAGAAGAAACCAGCACCAGTAGGAGACGAGGATTTGCGGATGAAATCTCAAGAAAGTGTGCCTGCAACATACTCTTCCATGGCCTTATCCTCCAAGACCAACAAAGGGTAAACCTGGCCACGAGGGAGTATGGCACCAGGTTGAAGGTCAATTGCGCAATCATAAGGCTGGTATGGAGGCAAACTACCGCCTTGACCTTTGTCAAAGACATCGCTAAAGTCACGGTACTCCTCTGGCAGGGAGGAGAGTGAAGAAGTGCACAGGATCTTGGCTACCTTCTGGAAGCATGTCTCACTGCAATGTGGTGACCAAGAGAGAACCTCAGCACAGAGCCAGTCAAAAGAGGGGTTGTGCCTCTGTAACCAAGGATAACCAATAACCAGTGGAAACCTAGGTGAGGAAATAACTTGGAATTGTTTTTTCTCATGGTGAAGAGCCCCTACGGCCATGGACAACGTAACCGTCTCATGAGTCACATGGGCAAGCTGTGGAGGTCTTCCATCAAGGGCCTCAATGGCAAGTGGAGTGTCACGTAGCTGCAGAGGAATCGAGTGCTGTGATACAAAGGCAGCATCAATGAACAGGCCTGCAGCCCAAGGGTCGATTAGAGCCTGTATCTCGATGGAAGACTCAGCTCAAGAAACGGTGACCGAAACCAAGGGCTTATCCTTAACTGGGGACGAAACAATGCCACCTAAGGTCTGTCCATGACAGGACCTCAAGGTTCAGGCGTTCCCTGGACGGGTAGGACAAGACTTCAAAAAGTGACCTGCCTGGCCACAATAAAGGCACAATCTCTCCCTCCTCCTAAAGGCTCTCTCATCCGCAGAGAGACGCGTAAAGCCCAAGTGCATGGGTTCATCTTCACTGACTGACTCGGTACCAGGAGGCATGGGAGGTGAGGGAGGTACGGGTGGGACTGCAAAGCTTGGAGGCAAATGTACAGGAGGGTTCCGCAAGCGCTCCTTAAAAGAGAGTCTTTCTCTGAGTCTGGAGTCAATGAGGATGGCAAACGTGATCAACCTCTCCAGCTCAGTGGGTGTATCTCGGACTGCTATCTCATCCTTGATGGAATCCGAGAGACCATGAGAAAAAGCAACCACGAGGGCCTCATTGATCCAAGCAACCTCTGCTGCCAGAGTACGGAATTCAATGGCGTAGTCGGCAACAGTTTTCATACTCTGTTTGATGGACATGAGGCACTTGGCAGCAGAAGCCAATGTCAAATACCCTTTTAAAGGAGGCCACAAAGGCAGGGTAACTCAAGACAACAGGTTTTTGCGTCTCCCATAAAGGGTTTGCCCAGGCCAAGGCTCTCTCAGAAAGCAAAAATATAATGAAACCTACTTTGCTTCTGTGCGTGGGAAACGCTTGGGGGAGCATCTCAAAGTAAATCTCAACCTGGTTGAGAAACCCTCTGCATTGAACTGGATCGCCCCCAAATCGCTGGGGAAGCGGAGCGGAACCAGACATATCTCTTATAGAGGTAATACTCGAGGTGGGTGCCTGCACAGAGACTGGCGCAGCAGCAGAGATGGCCTGCAACTCAGGTTGCACCAGAGCAGCCACAGTAGGAAACTCCAGGTGAGCCGTGCGATTCAGGAGCATTTGTAACGCTATGGCAAACTGATCCATGCGGTGATCTTGCTCATCCAGTCTGGAAAAATTATTACCAACAAGTGGATTGACTATATTTTCTGAATTCATGGCCTTCGCCTACTATCAGGGACCATGAATCAGACCGAGACAGAAGTATAGTTAAATCACACTTGTAATAATAATCACACTTGTAATTAATAATAATAATAAGGTAAACAGAGTAAGCATAGTCAAAACAAGCCAGAGTTCAGTAACTGGACTGGGTAGTCAGCCAAGCAAATGTCAGAGAGCCAGAGATAAACTTAGTAGTTCAGCAAGCAGGATCAGGAGACAGGAGGAACATCAGCCGAGCAAGTCTTCAACAGGAACGCAGGAGAAAGTCTCTGTGATGTTGACAAAGGCGAAGGCAGAGATCAAGTGAGCTGGACAGCTTTAGTTAGGCAGGACTGATGAGCAGAATCAACAACAGCTGGGTAACTGTGGAGAGAGATGGGAGCTGGCAATTAGCCGACAGCTGAGCGGCCAGCTCAGAGAAGGAAGGGCTGAGCCCAGCCCTGACACTCTTCTCTGCATTTTTTCCAGTTCTCTGATATCCTTTTTTGTGAACTGGTGCCCAAAACGGAACTCCATATTCCAGATGAAGTCTTAGTAATGATTTGTACAGAGGCAAAATGATGTCTCTCTTTCTCTGCAGTCCATATGGATTTTGCTAGCTTTATAAACTGCAGCTTGGCATTGCATGCTATTATTAAGTTTATGATCTATCAGAACACTCAGATCCTTCTCTGCTATTGAATCCTCCAGCTGTTCTTCTCCTAGAATAAATGCATGTTTTTAGCTCCCAAGTGCATAACTTTACATTTATCAATAATAAACCTCATTTACCACTTAGTTGCCCAATTAACCACTTCCCGACCGGCGCGCACCGATGTACGTCGGCAGAATGGCACGACTGGGCAAATCGGCGTACCAGTAAGTCCCATTGAATTCCCCGCCACGCCATTGCGTGCGCGCCGCCGAAAGCTCCGTGAGTTGTGTCGCGGCTCCCGCGGACTCGATCGACGCAGGGATACCCGGGATCGCCTTACGGAGAGGACGAACAGTCAGATGCTGATGTAAACAAGCATCTCCCCGATCTACCTAGTGACAGTGTCACTGATCTCTGCTCCCTGTCATCGGGAGCACAGATCAGTGACATGTCACAGCTAGCCCATCCCCCCTACAGTTAGAAAACACTCCCTAGTACTGACTTAACCCCTCCGCGCCCCCTAGTGGTTAACCCCTTCACTGCCAGTGTCATTTATACAGGAATCAGTGCATTTTTATAGCACTGATTGCTGTATAAATGACAATGATCCCAAATATGTGTCAAAAATGTCCGATGTGTCCGCCATAATGTCGCAGTCACAATAAAAATTGCTGATCGCTGCCATTACTAGTAAAAAAAAAATTATTAATAAAAATGCCATAAAACTATCCCCTATTTTGTAAACGCTAAAACTTTTGCGCAAACCAATCAATAAACACTTATTGCGATTTTTTTTTACCAAAAATATGTAGAAGAATAGGTATCGGCCTAAACTGAGGAAAAAAATGGTTTTTTAATTATTTTTTGGGGTTATTTATTATAGCAAAAAGTAAAAAATAATGCGTTTTTTTCAAAACTGTCACTATTTTTTTGTTTATAGCGCAAAAAATAAAAACCGCAGAGGTAATCAAATTCCACCAAAAGAAAGCTCTATTTGTGGGAAAAAAAGGATGTCAATTTTGTTTGGTAGCCATGTCGCAATTGTCAGTTAAAGTGACGCAGTGCCGAAACGCAAAAAAGTGCTCTGGTCATGAAGGGGTAAATTTTTACGGGGCTGAAGTGGTTAAATAGAGCATTGAGATCAGCTTGCAAGTTGGAGACATCCTGTAATGATGTTATTCAACTGCATAGCTTGGCGTCTTCTGCAAACGCTGACATTTTCTTTTTTAGACCAGTGGCGGCCCGTCCATAGGGGGCGCCGCCCCCTCCTGTAGTCACAAAAAATAAATAAATAAATATATTTTTTAAACGGCCTCTTTAAAAAAAAAATGTCCTTTAACTCAGTGCACTGTGTTTGGGCGCCGGACACAGTGCACTATGGCAAATGCCACGTCAATGCAATCATGAGATTGCAGACGCAGCACTTCATTGGCGGGGTTTGGAGCTGTGTCAGGTTGTACACTATTGGCTCTAAGCATCATGTTCCATGCCTCTTCATCTTCCAACTGGACATGGTGACTTTATCACAAGGCATAGCGTATTAGCAAGGAGTAGCACAGGAACAACTTGTTCCAGTTACAGTGCCTTGAAAAAGTATTCACACCCCTAGAAATTTTCCACATTTTGTCATGTTACAACCAAAAAACATAAATGTATGTTATTGGTATTGTATGTGATAGACCAACACAAAGTGGCCTGTAATTGTGAAGTGGAAGGAAAATGATAAATAGTATTCAAACTTTTTTACAAATATGTGAAAAGTGTGGCGTGCATTTGCATTCAGGCCCACTGAGTCAATACTTTATAGAACCACCTTTCACTGAAATTACAGCTGCAAGTCTTTTTGGGGATGTCTCTACCAGCTTTGCACATCTAGAGAGTGACATTTTTGCCCATTCTTCTTTGCGAAATAGCTCAAGCTCTGTCAGATTGGATGGAGAGCGTCTGTGAACAGAAATTTTCAAGTCTTGCCACAGAATCTCAATTGGATTTAGGTCTGGACTTTGGGCCATTTTAACACATGAATATGCTTTGACCTAAACAATTTCATTGTAACTCTGGCTGTATGTTTAGGGTCGTTGTCCTGCTGGAAGGTAAACTCCACCCCAGTCTCAAGTCTTTTGCAGACTCTTATGCCGCGTACACACGATCGGAAATTCCGCCAGCAAAACTCTGATGAGAGCTTTTTGTCGGAAAATGCGACCGTGTGTATTCTGATGCGCAAAATTCCTATGCATGCTCGGAAACAATTCGACTTATGCTTGGAAGCATTGAACTTCATTTCCTCGGCTGGTCGTAGTGTTGAACGTCACCGCGTTCTTGACGGTCAAAAGTTCAGAGAACTTTTGTGTGACCGTGCGTATGCAAGGCAAGCTTGAGTGGAATTCCGTCGGAAAAACCATCCAAGGAGCATAACAGGTTTTCTTCTAAGATTGCCCTGTATTTGACTCCATCCATCTTGCCATCAACTCTGACCAGCTTCCCTGTCCCTGCCGAAGAAAAGCATCTCCACAACATGATGCTGCCACCACCATGTTTCACAGTGGGCAGGGCCGGTGCAAGGATTTTTATCTACTTAGGCCCCCCCCCCACTGTTCCCACTTCTAAAAAAGTTTGTGATTGGGGTAACATGTAACATGTCACTTCTGCAGCAGCCCCGCATCCCCCTGATCCTCCGTTGTGACAGCAGGCCAGGGATCCTATCCCCACAACCGCTGTCATGATTTAAGAAAAAAATACAAAGTTACGTGAATGGAAGAACTACAAGTACCAACACCCTCTGTGGATGTCGGTTTGTAGTTCTTAATGAACTACCATGGCACTATTGAGTGCTGTGTTAATTAATTGATTCTTCCTGTCATTGTGTAACTGTCTACCTGTACATGGTATGAGCAGACAGATACACTGATAGTCTGCAGGAGCATTAAATCACACCCACGATCTGCTGATCCTGAATGCAATGCTTTACAGGCTCCTAATAATAATAATAAAAAAATGCACATTTTTTTACCTGAAAAAAATGTGTTTATTTTTTTATTTTTTTACAAAAGTGAACTTATCCTTTAACCACTTCAGCCCCGGAAGGTTTTACCCCCTTCCTGACCAGAGCACTTTTTACAATTCGGCACTGCGTCGCTTTAACTGCTAATTGCGCGGTCATGCAATGCTGTACCCAAACGAAATTTGCGTCCTTTTCTTCCCACAAATAGAGCTTTCTTTTGATGGTATTTGATCACCTCTGCCGTTTTTATTTTTTGCGCTATACACGGAAAAAGACCGAAAATTTTGAAAAAAAATGATATTTTCTACTTTTTGTTCTAAAAAAAATCCAATAAACTCAATTTTAGTCATACATTTAGGCCAAAATGTATTCGGCCACATGTCTTTGGTAAAAAAAATGTCAATAAGCGTATATTTATTGGTTTGCGCAAAAGTTATAGCGTCTACAAACTAGGGTACATTTTCTGGAATTTACACAGCCTTTAATTTATGACTGCCTATGTCGTTTCTTGAGGTGCTAAAATGGCAGGGCAGTACAAAACCCCCACAAATGACCCCATTTTGGAAAGTAGACACCCCAAGGAATTTGCTGAGAGGCATGTTGAGCCCATTGAATATTCATTTTTTTTGTCCCAAGTGATTAAATAATGACAAAAAAAAAAAAAAAATTACAAAAAGTTGTCACTAAATGATATATTGCTCACACAGGCCATGGGCATATGTGGAATTGCACCCCAAAATACATTTAGCTGCTTCTCCTGAGTACGGGGATACCACATGTGTGGGACTTTTTGGGAGCCTAGCCGCGTACGGGGCCCCGAAAACCAAGCAACGCCTTCAGGATTTCTAAGGGCGTACATTTTTGATTTTACTCCTCACTACCTATCACAGTTTTGAAGGCCATAAAATGCCCAGATGACATAAAACCCCCCCAAATGACCCCATTTTGGAAAGTAGACACCCCAAGCTATTTGCTTTGAGGCATGTTGAGTCCATGGAATGTTTTATATTTTGACACAAGTTGCGGGAAAGTGACAAATTTTTTTTTTTTTTTTGCACAAAATTGTCACTAAATGATATATTGCTCACACAGGCCATGGGCATATGTGGAATTGCACCCCAAAATACATTTAGCTGCTTCTCCTGAGTACGGGGATACCACATGTGTGGGACTTTTTAGGAGCCTAGCCGCGTACGGGACCCCGAAAACCAAGCACCGCCTTCAGGATTTCTAAGGGCGTACATTTTTGATTTTACTCCTCACTGCCTATCACAGTTTCGGAGGCCATGGAATGCCCAGGTGGCACAAACCCCCCCCAAATGACCCCATTTTGGAAAGTAGACACCCCAAGCTATTTGCTGAGAGGCATGGTGAGTATTTTGCAGCTCTCATTTGTTTTTGAAAATAAAGAAAGACGAGAAAAAAAATGTTTTTTTTTCTTTTTTCAATTTTCAAAACTTTGTGACAAAAAGTGAGGTCTGCAAAATACTCACTATACCTCTCATCAAATAGCTTGGGGTGTCTACTTTCCAAAATTGGGTCATTTGGGGGGGTTTTGTGCCACCTGGGCATTCCATGGCCTCCGAAACTGTGATAGGCAGTGAAGAGTGAAATCAAAAATTTACGGCCTTAGAAAGCCTGAAGGCGGTGCTTGGTTTTCGGGGTCCCGTACGCGGCTAGGCTCCCAAAAAGTCCCACACATGTGGTATCCCCGTACTCAGGAGAAGCAACAGAATGTATTTTGGGGTGTAATTTCACATATTCCCATGGCATGTTTGAGCAATATATCATTTAGTGACAACTTTGCGCAAAAAAAAATAAAAAAAATAAAAAATTGTCTCTTTCCCGCAACTTGTGTCACAATATAAATTATTCCATGGACTCAACATGACTCTCAGCAAATAGCTTGGGGTGTCTACTTTCCAAAATGGGGTCATTTGGGGGGGTTTTGAACTGTCCTGGCATTTTATGCACAACATCTAGAAGCTTATGTCACACATCACCCACTCTTCTAAGCACTTGAAGACATAGCCCTTTCTGACACTTATTGTTTACATAAAAAAATAATTTTTTTTTGCAAGAAAATTACTTTGAACCCCCAAACATTATATATTTTTTTTAAAGCAAATGCCCTACAGATTAAAATGGTGGGTGTTTCATTTTTTTTTTTCACACAGTATTTGCGCAGCGATTTTTCAAACGCATTTTTTGGGGAAAAAACACACTTTTTTACATTTTAATGCACTAAAACACACTATATTGCCCAAATGTTTGATGAAATAAAAAAGATGATCTTAGGCCGAGTACATGGATACCAAACATGACATGCTTTAAAATTGCGCACAAACGTGCAGTGGCGACAAACTAAATACATTTTTAAAAGCCTTTAAAAGCCTTTACAGGTTACCACTTTAGATTTACAGAGGAGGTCTACTGCTAAACTTACTGCCCTCGATCTGACCTTCGCGGCGATACCTCACATGCATGGTGCAATTGCTGTTTACATTTGACGCCAGACCAACGCTTGCGTTCACCTTAGCGCGAGAGCAGGGGGGACAGGGGTGCTTTTTTTTTTTTTTTTTTTTTCTCTTTATTATTATTATTTTTTTATCTTATTTTTAAACTGTTCCTTTCATTTTTTTTTTTTTTAAATCATTTTTATTGTTATCTCAGGGAATGTAAATATCCCCTATGATAGCAATAGGTAGTGACAGGTACTCTTTTTTGCAAAAATTGGGGTCTATTAGACCCTAGATTTCTCCTCTGCCCTCAAAGCATCTGATCACACCAAGATCGGTGTGATAAAATGCTTTCCCAATTTCCCAATGGCGCTGTTTACATCCGGCGAAATCTACGTCATAAAATGCTCGTAGCTTCCGGTTTCTTAGGTCATAGAGATGTTTGGAGCCACTCTGGTCTCTGATCAGCTCTATGGTCAGCTGGCTGAATCACCGGCTGCATTTTCAGGTTCCCTGTTGAGACAGGAGAGCCAGAGAAAAACACGGAAGATGTTGGGGGGGGGCATTCCCTCCCACTGCTTGTAAAAGCAGTCTAGAGGCTAATTAGCCACTAGGATTGCTTTTACATGAAAGCCGACCGCTGGCTGAAAAGAATGATACCAAGATGATACCTAAACCTGCAGGCATCATTCTGGTATAACCACTCAAAGTCGTGAATGGCATACCTGAAGACAAAAAAATGGTTAACAATAAAGCACAGTAAACGGTAAAGTATAAATAATTACATACCTGAAAAGCAAACGTGATAAAACATAACAACAATAAAACATTGCAGAATAGAATACAGTAAAAAAGAGCAGAACAATAGAGAGAGAATAGAGAGAGAGAGAACAATAAAACGACAACTATTTTTATTTTATATTTTTGTTTGTGTTTTTTTTTTTTTTTACACTTTTTTTTGTAACTGTAACTTTTATAACTGTAACCGGTTCCAGGTTCGGGTCTCTCAAAATGCGATGGCATCTCGGGAGACCCTGTGAAAGTGTGCCTAGTCTGTGCAATGCTGTACCCTACGCTAATACTCAACTAGTGCATGGTAGCGTTCAAAACATTCACCAATGCAAAGACCAGGATTGTCAGGACAGGAGGGACAATAATAGCGGGTGTCACGCCTATATCCGCGCTTGCTGTAGACACGACATCTTTTTTGGGGGGTTCGCTGGGTAGGGGTACTCGGGAGGACATAAAGAAAATGCCTCTCATGCAGCCGACTGCATTTGGTTGGGGATGTGAATGGGGGAAGTACGGGCGCTGCAGAAGCGGTGGGTTCCCAATTAGGATTGGCGAATGCAGCAGGAAGGGCACTATGGGCATGACGGGCCTGTGTTTGTCTTCTTGGTGGCAGCGGGACACTACTTGTGCTTGCCACCTCACCAGCTTGAACTGCACTTATGGGACTCGCCACGTCACCAAGTGTTACTGCAGTGCTGGTTTGACTACGACCGGGGTGTACTAGGCCGCTGGCGCTTGCCAGTTCACCAAAACGCTACAAAAAAAACTGTTAGCGATCGCAGGGATCAGGCCTGACTCTGCGAACGCTGCAGTTATGCGTTTAGTGTTTTGTAAGTGACAGTGATCGATCGATACTGCACTTGGGTGGGCTGGGCCGGGCCGGGCGGAGGGGCAAAACGCAGGTGCTAGCAGGTATCTGGGCTGATCCCGCTAACACTGCGTTTTTGGGAACCCTAAACTGCTGGGGATGCTAGTATAGATCTGATCGGATCAGATATTGATCCGATCAGATACTATACCACTAAGGGAGGCGTATGCTGCGTGCGTGGGTGTTAGCGGTACTGGCGCTAATCTGACGCTGCCTGGGGCTGGTGCTTGCCAGTTCACCAAAACGCTACCAAAAAAACTGTTAGCGATCGCAGGGATCAGGCCTGACTCTGCGAACGCTGCAGTTATGCGTTTAGTGTTTTGTAAGTGACAGTGATCGATCGATACTGCACTTGGGTGGGCTGGGCCGGGCGGAGGGGCAAAACGCAGGTGCTAGCAGGTATCTGGGCTGATCCCGCTAACACTGCGTTTTTGGGAACCCTAAACTGCTGGGGACGCTAGTATAGATCTGATCGGATCAGATATTGATCCGATCAGATACTATACCACTAAGGGAGGTATACGGTGCGTGCGTGGGTGTTAGCGGTACTGGCGCTAACCTGACGCTGCCTGGGGCTGGTGCTTGCCAGTTCACCAAAACGCTACCAAAAAAACTGTTAGCGATCGCAGGGATCAGGCCTGACTCTGCGAACGCTGCAGTTATGCGTTTAGTGTTTTGTAAGTGACAGTGATCGATCGATACTGCACTTGGGTGGGCTGGGCCGGGCGGAGGGGCAAAACGCAGGTGCTAGCAGGTATCTGGGCTGATCCCGCTAACACTGCGTTTTTGGGAACCCTAAACTGCTGGGGACGCTAGTATAGATCTGATCGGATCAGATATTGATCCGATCAGATACTATACCACTAAGGGAGGCATATGCTGCGTGCGTGGGTGTTCGCGGTACTGGCGCTAATCTGAGGCTGCCTGGGGCGACGCATATCACCGCCGGGCGATCGGGGGGCTAAACCTTTATTCGGTAATAAACGGCGGGTGCCCTGACACTATAAAAAATAAACAAACTAACCAGCGTCAACCGTAACGGTTATACGGTGATCAGTGGTGAAAGGGTTAACTAGGGGGCAATCAAGGGGTTAAAACATTTATTAGGTAGTATATGGGGGTCCCTGTCGCTATAAAACACTGACGGCGAACCTAAATATTTACGTCCCTAACTACCGTCACCAGCGACACTAATACAGCGATCAGAAAAATGATCGCTTAGCGACACTGGTGAGGGGGGGTGATCAAGGGGTTAAAACTTTATTAGGGGGGGTTAGGGGGGTATCCTAGACCTAAAGGGGGGTAATACTCACTGCCCTAACACTAACTGTCACAAACTGACACTATGCAGTAATCAGAAAAAAAAAAAAAAAAAAATACTGCTAATGTCAGTTTGTGACAGGGGGGGGGTGATTGGGGGGGGATCGGGGGGCGATCGGGGGGGGGATCGGGGTGTAAGGTATGCCTGGCATGTTTTACTGTGTGTGTGTGTGTGTTGTGCACTCACTTGTCATCTCTCCTCGGCGCTGGAACGGAAACTGCCAGACCGAGGAGAGATGACATCACATCCTCTGCCTGTGTGAAACGACACACAGGCAGAGGAGGATTCCCATTGGCTGGGAGCGATCGCGAGGGGGGGGCCACGATCGGATGGTCTCCCCCTCGCCTCCCGACGCTCCCAGTCAAATGCCGACCGCCGATGGCACCGGGGGGGGTCCAATCGGACCCCCCGCCCGCGGGAGGCAGATCACGTACGGGTACGTGATTTTGCCTGCCCGTGCCGCTCTGCCGCAGTATATATGCGGTCGGCAAGTGGTTAAGTGGTACACACACAAAACATGTTATTATTGAGACCTCAGTTCACCCCAATTTCTGCAACTTCACACCTCAGATCAGCCCCAGTTCCTTCACCTTCACACTTCAAATCACCCCAATTTCTACACGTTCACACCTCAAATCACCCCAATTCCTGAACCTTCAAACCTCAGTTCACCCCAATTCCTGCACCTTCACACCTCAAATAACCCCAATTCTTGCACCTTTACACCTCAGTTCACCCCAGTTCCTGCACCTTAACACCACAAATCACCCCATCTCCTGCACCTTCACACCTCAAATCACCCCAATTCCTCCACCTTCACACTTAAATCAACCCAATACCTGCACCTTCACACCTCAATTCACCCCAATTCCTGCACCTTTACACCTCAAATCACCCCAATTCCTCCACCTTCACACCTCAAATCACCACAATAACTGCACCTTCACACCTCAATTCACCCCAATTCCTGCACCTTCACACCTCAGTTCACCCCAATTCCTGCAGCTTCACACCTCAAATCACCCCAATTCCTGCACCTTCACACCTCAAATCACCCCAATTTCTGCACCTTCAGGCTTTAGATCACCCAAATTATTTTGCCTTCACACCTCAGATCACCCCAATTCCTGCATCACTGTAGTCCCCTGCAGACCTGTTCATCACTGTATCCCCTATAAACCAGTTGCCCACTGTACTTCCTACATATCTGTTCCCCACTGCTCACAGTCCCGCACACCTGCTTCCAATGTACACGTTTTACACTGTACACCCCCCTGCACTGTACACATATCCCCACTGTACATATGTTCCCCTCACTGTACACCCCCCTGCACATATTTAGCCCACTGTACACACCCCCTGCACATACTGTATGTTCCCCACTGTACACCCCCCCGCACATATGTTCCCCACTGTACACCCCCCCTGCACATATGTTCCCCATTGTACACCCCCCTGCACATATGTTCCCCATTGCACACCCCCCCTGCACATATGTTCCCCACTGTACACCCCTATGCATATCTGCTCCCCACTGCACATCTCCCCTCTCCACATATGTTCCTCACTGTATACAATGCACTCCAATGCAATGCAATCAATGGCCTCACCTGGAAGAGAGTGGCGCTGCTGTCTGTCTTCCCATAACAGATCCCCAACAGTGAAATCGTGGCAAGTCAGGACATGCAGGGCTTCCATTGCAACCGCCCCAGTTCCCTGTATCATGCCACATTTCTGGCACTTCCAGCTGTCTGCCCTCTCCCCTCTGTCTTGCTGCCACTGCTAGGGCTGCAATGCAAGCAGGGGATGGAGCGGAGTCCCAACAGGAGAGCGCGCTTACCCTGCAGGAAACTTTCGCACAGGCACGCTGGCAAAACTGGTTGAAAGCCAGCACTGGAAAAAAGGATCCGGAGATGTGGGGGAGGAGAGAGGGAAAGACATCAGGAATGGGGGTGATGGAGGGGGTGAATTGTGTGCAAAATCCGGTACTTGTAGCGGGGTCTGTCTTTGCAGGTGAATATTACTGCCCCACCCCCCCCACCCCCAGCCTGGCGCCCTAAGGCAGTTGCTTATGCTGCCTTATGGTTGCACCAACCCTGATGATGGGGATGGTGTGTTTTGGGTGATATGCAGTGTTAGTTTTCCACCACACATAATATTTTGCTTTTAGGCCAAAAAGTTCAATTTTGGTCTCATCTAACCAGAGCACATTCTTCCACATGTTTGCTGTGTCCCCTACATGGCTTTTCACAAACTGCAAACGGGACTTCTTATGGCTTTCTTTCAACAATGGATTTCTTTTTGCCACTCTTCCATAAAGGCCAGATTTGTGGAGTGCACAGCTAATAGTTGTCCTGTGGACAGATTCTCCTACCTGAGCTGTGGATTTCTGCAGCTCCTCCAGAGTTACCATGGGCCTCTTGGCTGCTTCTGTGATTAATGCTCTCCTTGCCCGGCCTGTCAGTTTATGTGGACGGCCATGTCTTGGTAGGTGTGCAGTTGTGCCATACTCTTTCCATTTGATGGATTGAACAGTGCTCCAAGAGATGTTCAAAGCTTGGGATATTTTTTTATAACCTAACCCTGCTTTAAACTTCTCCACAACTTTGTCCCTGACCTGTCTGGTGTGTTCCAGGGCCTTCATCATGCTGTTTGTTCACTAAGGTTCTCTAAGAAACCTCTGAGGGCTTCACAGAACAGCTGTATTTATATTGAGATTAAATTACACACAGGTGGACTCAATTTACTAATTAGGTGACTTCTGAAGGCAATTGGTTCCACTAGATTTTAGTTAGGGGTATCAGAGTAAAGGGGGCTGAAAACAAATGCACGCCACACTTTTCATTTATTTATTTGTAAAAAAATGTGAAAACCAGTTATCATTTTCCTTCAACTTCACAACTTTGTGTTGGTCTATCACATAGAAT
Source organism: Lithobates clamitans (assembly GCA_037952925.1). Classification (NCBI taxonomy): domain Eukaryota; kingdom Metazoa; phylum Chordata; class Amphibia; order Anura; family Ranidae; genus Lithobates; species Lithobates clamitans. The sequence continues at coordinate 2,785,951 of JBBGZY010000513.1, forward strand.
CCTAATAATATACATTCACGTTTTTGGTTGTAACATGACAAAATGTGAAAAATCTCAAGGGGTATGAATACTTTTTCAAGGTACTGTATGAAATAGTTCTTGAAAAATAAAGCAGCATCATTACAAATTTGAAAAATACAGTAATTTAAATCTTTTGAAGCCATTATGACAGATGTCCTACTTTACAAACATAAAAACCTTAGTTAGAAAAATAAGGTATTTCAGAACACACTGAAGGTCTGTAAAAATATGACTGAAGACTTTTACAAAAATGTATATCTCAAAAAAATAAACAATATTGACCAGGCCATGCCCCATTCCCCCATTATTACTATTTGTAATTATTCCACTCTTGTTATTTTCACCCATCAATTTTCCAATAGGAACAATGGCCCTTAAAAAATTGTATCTTCAGCCCACAAATTGGTGTCCTTCAGTAGAAATGGCAATGAGAGATTTATTCAGTGCTTGATCACCTAGCATAAGTTTACAAACCAAACATTAAAAGCATTACTCTAGAGAAAGTAGGTGAGTCTATAACTGCTAGAATAGAAATATAATAGGAATAAACGTTTTTAAAGCTGAACTCCAGCAAGATAATGAAAAATAAAAATAATGAAATTTATGAAAGTGACTCTGTCGATAAAATTAAAGCTCCAATAAAAGAGCTGCCTGAAAAAAAGTAAATACCTCTCCCACTGTCCATGCCACAGAATACTGCTTTAGTGAAGAGAAAGCATCCCCTGAAGTCGCTTCAGAAAGCTACATGTCATGGATCCGCAGTAATGTTTGTCTGTCAGCTTACCTCTCCATGAAGAAGTTGATAAACTCCTCTCCATGGCCCACCTCACTACATGTCCCCTGGACCCTGTCCCCTCTCAATTACTGCGACCACCTTCCCACTCTATCCTCAACTCCCTAACCCACATCCTCAACCTCTCCCTCTCCTCCGGCACCTTTCCTTCCCCGCTCAAACATGCACTGGTTACCCCCATACTCAAAAAACCCTCACTAGACCCCACCTGTTTGAATAACTTAAGACCTATCTCCCTTCTCCCGTTTGCTTTCAAGCTCATCGAACGCCTTGTTCATGACCAAATGAGTCGCTACCTCACGGACAACAACCTTCTCGACCCCCTACAGTCTGGCTTCCGCCTACAACATTCTACTGAAACTGTCCTACTAAAACTCACCAATGACCTAATAACTGCCAAAACCAATGGCCACTACTCCATACTCATACTTTTAGACCTCTCTGCTGCCTTTGACACAGTTGACCACCTGCTGCTCCTCAGCAAATTACACTCCCTTGGCCTCCGTGATTCTGCATTATCCTGGTTCTCCTCCTACCTATCTCAGCGCACTTTCAGTGTCACTTACAACTCCATCTCCTCCGCTCCCCTTCCTCTTTCTGTTGGGGTACCCCAAGGCTCCGTCCTTGGGCCTCTCCTTTTCTCACTCTATACCTCTTCCCTGGGCCAGTTGATAATCTCCCATGGCTTCCAATACCACCTCTATGCCGATGACACACAGATCTATTTCTCCACTCCTCAACTCACCCCCACTATCTACTCACGGATCTCAAACTTGCTGAATGACATATTGGTATGGATGTCACACCACTTTCTCAAACTTAATCTTTCTAAAACTGAGCTTGTTATATTTCCTCCTTCACGGTCCCCCTCCTGTGACTTCACCATTAATATCAACAACACAACCATTGGTCCCTCCACACATGCCAGGGTCCTGGGTGTAATCCTTGACTCTGACCTCTCCTTCTGCCCCCATATCCAATCACTGGCTAAATCCTGCCGCCTTAACCTCCGCAACATCTCCAGAATTCGACCCTTCCTGACTAATGACACCACAAAGCAACTTATTCACTCCTTGATTATTTCCCGCCTCGACTACTGCAACTCTCTCCTTAATGGCCTACCCTTAAGCAGGCTATCCCCCCTTCAGTCTATTATGAATGCTGCTGCTAGACTAATACACCTCACTAATCGATCCGTGACTGCTGCTCCTCTCGGCCAATCCCTTCACTGGCTTCCCCTACCCCACGGTGTAAAATTCAAAATGCTAACTATAACATACAAGGCCATTCGCAACATCGCCCCCATCTACATCACCAACCTCATCTGCAGATATCGCCCAAATCGCCCCCTCCGCTCCACCCAGGACCTCCTGCTCTCTAGCTCCCTTGTTACCTCCTCCCATGCTCGCCTTCAGGACTTCTCCAGAGCCTCTCCCATCCTCTGGAATTCCCTGCCCCAGTATGTCCGATCAGCCCCTACCCTGTCCACCTTTAGGAGATCCCTGAAAACTCATTTATTCAGGGAAGCCTATCCCACACCCACATAACTGTCCCTGAGCCACCCCCATCAAATCATTCTTTGCAGCTATTACCTTTTGTACCACCACCCCCTCCCTTTAGAATGTAAGCTCTACGAGCAGGGCTCTCCTGTACCTTTTGTATTGAACTGTACTGTAATTGTGTTGTCCCCCTTATACATTGTAAAGCGCTGCGTAAACTGTTGGCGCTATATAAATCTCATATAATAATAATAATAATGTGTTCAGCTTGAGAGACCAGCCGCCATTCACCTGGCTGCTTAAGTAATCTCTCAAAACATGGCTCCACCTCAGCCCCTATCAATGAACTCTATATTAACCTGTGCACTGCAAGTCAGCCCTGCTGATCAATATTGTGTGTTTGGCTTCCGTGTGCTCCTTGTTGATGTTCTATGTCTGATTCTTGTTACCAATCTTGGCTTGTTCTTGACTGTCCTTGTCTGCTTCATATCCCCACCTTGGCGTGTTCCTTGACTATCCTTACCTGCTTGTTGCCCTGACCTTTGGCTATCTCCTGACTATCCTTTGTTGTTGCAGTCTGCTGCTTCCTCTCTACCTTCCTGTAGTCTACCATGAGCATGAGCTGGGAGGCCTTGGGGGTCACGACCTGGAGCCAGACTGCATCTAAATCCATCCCCACCACTAGGGGCCACTGGTGAACACACGCTGGCTCTTAGATTCCGCTCCCTGGGAAATCTCATGCTCTAGCTCCCAGTGTCATCCCTGTTGGTGCTCCAGAATACCAGCTCTCCTGAATCTCCTAGAGCTCCATCCGCAACAGTCAGTCATAGGGTCCACTACCTTGTGGTGCACTCCTGAAACCAACGGGGTGCATCTGTCACCTGGACTCAGGTGACCTGACACTACACTTATAGAAGTGTTGATCTCCTAGTTCCATGCTGAGCTCAGTCCTTCAAAGGGGTCAGAAGAAAGAATGATTAAGCACAGCATTCTCTACTTTAGAGCAGTGTTCAGTGCAGTGTGCAGCAGTAGAGGTATTCACATTCTTCATGGCATGGAGCTCCCTTAGAGAAAAATAAATCAATCTGCATGTAATCAGAGTTGATGACGTATAAGTGATTTTTACTCCCTTATCAGGACACGTTAACTGGGGGCCTTGGGGGTCACGACCTGGAGCCAGACTGCATCTAAATCCATCCCCACCACTAGGGGCCACTGGTGAACACCGCTGGCTCTTAGATTCCGCTCCCTGGGAAATCTCATGCTTTAGCTCCCAGTGTCATCCCTGTTGGTGCTCCAGAATACCAGCTCTCCTGAATCTCCTAGAGCTCCATCCGCAACAGTCAGTCATAGGGTCCACTACCTTGTGGTGCACTCCTGAAACCAACGGGGTGCATCTGTCACCTGGACTCAGGTGACCTGACACTACACTTATAGAAGTGTTGATCTCCTAGTTCCATGCTGAGATCAGTCGTTCAAAGGGATCAGAAGAAAGAATGATTAAGCACAGCATTCTCTACTTTAGAGCAGTGTTCAGTACAGTGTGCAGCAGTAGAGGTATTCACATTCTTCATGGCATGGATCTCCCTTATTGTAACTTAGAGACAGGGTCACTTTAAGTACCCAAATCTGTCTTGGTACCAGTCACCTATCATCTCCTGTCCAGAAGACTGATAGAAGCATGGGCAGCACTCATGCTGAGAGAAAAATAAATCAATCTGCATGTAATCAGAGTTGATGACGTATAAGTGATTTTTACTCCCTTATCAGGACACGTTAACTGTACCTACTTAGTACCTTAAGAAAATTTACCTTTTATCCAAAGTATCTCCTTAAAAATAACAATGCACTGGAGATTAAGAGTGATATTTGATGATGTTACTACTATGCTGCTCACTGTTCTCCTTGCTGGAGAGGAAGCTGTGAGGACCTACAGTACAAAGTTTTCCCTACTTCTGCCTTAATCAAGCTACAGATCTGCGCTTTCTGCACCTCTCCTAATCCAAGAACAAGGCATGGTTAGTCAGTAATTAGGAAAATATCAGTTTCAGGAAGTCTATAGTCAATACTTCCACAGCTTCCAATTTAACTTGTTTAAACTGTTTACATATGTGGATTTCAATTGTTTATTTTGCTCCCTTTGAGAAGAGGCTGCGGCAAATTTGTGCTAAAGAAAAAAAATATATATATATATATATATATATATATATATATATATATATATATATGTATATATATATATATATATATATATATATATATATATATATATATATATATATATATATATATATATATATATATATGTATATATATATATATATATATATATATATATGTATATATATATATATATATATACACACACACACTCATCCAATGTTTGTGTTGTTTTCGCCAGGTACTTCTAATACTATAGTACTATACCCAATGGAAGAAAGCTGTAAAAGCAAATAGTGACAATTAGTTACAATTAGCACTCTTGACCAAAATAACTAAATTAATTGATAATGAGCTTCAAATAATTGGTTAACATTGAAATGTGTAGAAACTTAAAGGAAATAAATGTTTCTAGATTTCCTCTTTAAGCTACACACTGCGGAAAGTGCTGAACATTTGGATCTGATTTATGAACAAGGAAATAATTTGCTAACTACTCTTTCATTAGCTTTGACCAATACTGTACTACGTTGTTTGAGATCATCAATCAAACACAATCAAGAAGAAAATAGGCATATGTTGATCATTTTCTGCCATTTCCTTTTCCATCTGCTTCCATTCTGGCATCTCATCACGCTCTGAGGGGTATAGAACAGAAACGAAGCACTGCATATTATCTCACTAACACAAGAAGTAAACACAAGTCTTTGCTTTTGTATTCTGGTAGTACTACCCATGCAGAGGGTGCACAAGTTCTATGTGATGACTAATTCAAGAGTAAAGTTAAACCACTTCAATAGAGCTACTGGGGCCTCAAGTTGCAATTACTGTTTAGGAAAAAGTCCAAAATGTTCCATTTTCTTATTGCTTGTTCTCACAATATTTCTGCTGTAGTGCACATGTTACATGCACATGGGTTACTGGAGAATGCCTCACTCCAGATTAGGTGCACTGGTGCAATGCAGACAAATGTGCATTGCAGAGAATCACGGGTTATTGTGTTGGCGCATATTGCACATGAGAAACATGGTATGAACAGGCCCTTAAAGAGCACTATGTTCCAATTGCCATATTTTAAAACAACAAAATATTCATAATGTTACACTACCATTTTTTAATACACTGTAGATAATATTTTAATATACGGCAATGAAGCCAGAAACAGAGATATGATGAATAGAATAGCAAGGACCTTTATGTTTCCAGCCTTGGATATAGCAGGCTTGTGAGTTTGCAATCCTGTGCTGCCATATGGGACTCTTTTTTTCTTCCAGCAAGAAGCTGAAGGAAAAAAGCAGAAAACATTTTGGATTGGAAAGTATAAGCAAAAGCGTAACACACATATGGCTAAATTTAGATATCATGCTGCCCTACCATACCTGAATGATGATACCTTTTTGTAAAGATCTGTCCCTTGTGTCATGTGTTTTTTATTTAGTAAAAAAAAAACAACATTATATAAGCCACGATTGGAGGTAGCATATGGGCTGCTTTAAATGTAGGGCTACTTATCAACTATGTAGACTACTAAACAAAAGAAAGGAGAGATTGTTTCATATTTACAGAGTCTTTTGCCTCCTTTTACCATACATTATAACCATTTCTCTCTGCAGTTCTTTTTCTGAATTTAGCTACAAATATCCAGAACTGGACAAAATAAAGAAAAGTTTCACAGTTTAGAAATGTTATTGTTTAGTTTTCCCCCTTGTGATTCTAATGCTGTAGGCATTGAGTAAGTCTTATGGTATATACGGTTTTGGCCTTATGGAAGCCTGGCGGCTTGCTGTGACATTTTAATCCACAGGAAGCACGCAAATACATTATTGTGAATAAAAGTCCTGTTGCATTCCTTGAGGTGGAGACATTGAATATGATCAACCTGTACTAACTATATACGTATTCCTGAACAACGAAAAATCCTCCAGAAATATGTCGAGTATAAATTTCAAACTGTCCACAATTAGACCCAAGAATGTTATAGTGGGTGATAATGCAATTAGTACAAACAGGTTAATACAATTATATTTTGCTGGATTTAGGTGGATGCTATTTTAAGTAAAATGTGTTAACGAAAAGTTGGTGCCTCAAAAGTCCTCTGATTCTTTCCCCCCGAAGTGATTTCTGGAAGATGTCTACCTCAATATTGTGTTTGTTTCACCCTAAACACTTACTAGACATGCTGGACAGACAGTAAAAGGTTAGAGTGATAAAAGAAATCCCACCATTGATGAGTGATTAAAAATAAAGAATATCAAGTTCATTAAAGTGGTTGTAAACCTTAATTTTTTGTAAACCTTAATTGTTTTTTCCTACAATAAAAAAGATGTTGTAGTTACCTGGTTTGTGCAATGATTTTGCACAGAGCAGTCTCTTAACTGTTCTTATGGGTTCCCCCGCCAGCGCTCTCTGTCCTCCTCTTCTTCCAGTGTTCCTATAGCAAGGTGTATGCTATGGGGCCACTTATGCAGGTGCGCTCCCGAGCCAGGCTGTGTACATTCATTAACATCCATAAACCTGCCCCTCTCTTCCTCACACAGAATTTGATTGACAGCAGCAGGAGCCAATGGCTCCCACTGCCATCAGAGCAACATCTTGTGAATAAAGATGAGGGGAGAAGAATTGTTGCAGATGGGACAGCGCTGGATTAGGAGAATACATGGGTACGTTTTTTTTGGGGGGGGGGGGACGCGCTGCCGTTTTTTTACCTTAATGCAGAGCATACGTTAGCAGGTTGGCTCCACTGCACAAAATCACGTTATTGTACATGATCTCGCGAGGCCTGGATAGCAGTTCCATGCCCACCGCAAGCTCCGTGAGTCTGACCGCGGGTCCCATGGACTCGATGTTCGCGGGGATCGTCTCACGGAGAGGAAGAACGGGGAAATGCTAATGTTAACAAGCATTTCCCCGTTCTGCCTAGTGACACCGTCACTGATCACCGCTCCCTGTAATCGGGAGCGGTGATCAGTGTCGTGTCACACATAGCCCATCCCCCCACAGTTAGAATAACTCCCTAGGATACACTTAACCCCTGCAGCGCCCCCTCCTGGTTAACCCCTTCACTGCCAGTCACATTTTTAATCGCACTGATCGCTGTATAAATGTGAATGGTCCCAAAATAGCACCAAAAGTGTCCAATGTGTCCACCATAATGTCGCAGTCACGATAAAAATCACTGATCGCCGCCATTACTAGTAAAAAAAAAAAATATTAATAAAAATGCCATAAATCTATCCCCTATTTTGTAAACGCTATAACTTTTGCGCAAACCAATCAAGATACTGTATGCTTATTGCAATTTTTTTTACCAAAAATAAGTAGAAGAATATGTATCAGCCGTACGTATCAGCCATACATATCAGGATATTTATAATAGAAAAAAGTAAAAATTAATGCATTTTTTACAAAATTGTCGCTCTTTTTTTTTGTTTATAGCGCAAAAAATAAAAACCGCAGAGGTGATGAAATACCACCAAAAGGAAGCTCTATTTGTGGGGAAAAAAGGACGTCAATTTTGTTTGGGAGCCACGTCGTATGACCGCACAATTGTCAGTTAAAGCGACGCAGTGCCGATTTACAAAAAGTGCTCTGGTCTTTAGCCAGCCAAATGCTCCAGGGCTGAAGTGGTTAAAGTATTTTTTACTGTTAATTCCATCCTACCCAAACCCAGCATCCCTTTAACTGGCCTATTATGCTCCGGGGTTAGAAAGGTCTGCCTGATCACATGACCACTGAGATTAGTGGTCACATGATTGTGAGCCAGTCCTACTAGATCTCATTCAAAACTAGAGACTGGGAACTGTCTTTGGCAGCTTAATCTCTGTGTTGAGAGTGTGTAGTCAGTGCATTTTCAGCACAAAAACCTCTGCCATCCCTGGATGCAAATATGTGACATGTGGGGGCATTTAAGCCCACCCATTTTGCCACCACATATATGCTTTATGTTGTTGGCAAGAAAGGCACTAAAAAGCAATAAACAATACAAATATAAAATGCATTAGTGTTCAGGTGTTGTTTTTTCCTAAATTACACATGGATCTTTGAAACACCTGGAGGCCCCCATATCAGCATCATTGTCTCTGCAAGCCATGTTCTACTAATTAAAATATATAGGGTGACATACTCCTAAAAATGTTATTAGAAATGCACTCTATTGTCTAAAGTGAGTGCAAATGTATTAATGCTTGTAATGTACATTTGAATAACTGGATGGGACAGGTTTGAAAATGTGCAGACATATCTTTGAGTATGAGTATCAAAAATTATGCGTATGTAGCCCTCTTTTGGAGGGGGGGGGGGGGTGGGGTTATGAGGAATGGCCTTCCCCAAACAGCATATTGCAAACCTCTAGGCAAATAAGAGAACCAGAACCTTCGCTTAGTGGAATAGTGGGTTTAATAATAAAGTTGGCAGTGCCTACACCCAGAACAGGGCTTCTGTAAAAAAGAGGAGATTCTTTTTCCTGGGAAATTATTTAGATGCACATGAGTATGGAAATAATACACATATTTTTAAGAAGAGATTAATAATACTACATATATCCAATGTACAAACAAATATTATGTGTTGGCCCTACCTGTTCTTTAAGAACTGGCAAGCTGCAGTGTTTTAACATTTTATCCTTGGGTTTAAAACCCATTTGTATTGTTAGTGAGGCTAAACCTTGTCTACAGCCACTCCACTCTTCAGTGGGGGTGCTCCTATTGGCCACTGAGGTACTATCCTTGGACAGTAGAATGGCAGTTGGCAGGGCTCAGCCATAAAGTCAGGAAAAGTCAGGTCCCAATAACAATGGAGAGCTACGCAAAAGACGTTTTCAGGCCCACAAAATAATGGCAGGCATGTTGTTGTGTTCAAACTTAAAAAGTGATTATATTTTAATGATTACACATTGAGGATGAAAAGCAGACATATGCAAGTCCTAATTATAATAATTTTTCCACGAGACCCATTTGTTCTGTTGTAAAAATAAGATCCCTAAGAATAATACATATTGTTTTCAAAATTCAGTTTCCCACTTCATTCTTTGCGTTTTTTTCTCAGCTTTTAGCAATAGAAAAAAAAATCGACAGGGTCCCTTAATATCTTTCTTCCTTTTTATATTGTAATTTTCTTTAAATGTAATTGTAGATGGAAAATTTATTCTGCTTGCATAATATTTCATTCACTTAAAATGTTGTCTGACATCATTCGGTCTGTAAACTATTAGCACAGTAAACCTCAAGCATAACCATCTTCATGCCCTCAGTTATAATAATAAACTCATTGCTGCAGGCAGAGCTTTCTGAGTGGTAAATTAGGGCTCTGGGAATTTAAAAGCGTAAATACTTTACTCATAGAAGGATGTACAAGTTTTCTCTTGGGATTCAGGAAGGGACATATAGGTGGGTACAGATCTTTTGAAAAATAGGACGTTTGGTTGGCTGGTAAATTTTTTTTGAACTGCTGATAACTTAGTTGATTTGGCATGAGAGTTTTAGCACAGAGGATTTCTTCACACAAATCTGTTACACTAATAAACCCTAAAAAGTTTGGTCACTTCCTGGTCCTTACAATCAACCAAAATCATAAATTTGACCGTATAAACTCCACTTTTATTGAGAAAAAAATCCCACTGGGTGGTTTTTGTACATTTGCAAGTATAAAACATTTATAGCTGTTTGTTTCACCATGTCCTTTTAAGATTCATTCATGCATGAGAGGATCTGTTTTCATTATGAACGCCAAAGCAAATCTCTGAGTTTTAATATGGAGAGCTGCAGTGTCTGCATCCCTTTAGTAGGTAAAACATAGGGATTATCTCACCAAAATTATATTCCTGTTGCGGGAGATGCCTAACGTTTGACTTGGATTTTTGGTGCAGACTTTAGTCAAAGTGACACTAATCTCTGGTTAAAAAATATATATATTCTATTCAAGTGTGTATTCTTAACTCAGAAAAAGGCCTTCTATTGCTCTTAGCCTCTGCCAAATACTATGACTTCCTGTTAGAGGGTTGCTATGCCATTGTTTACTACTCAGGACAGGTTGGTTAAAGCAAACCTATTGCTTTGCCTTACTGTAAATAGACAAAGTACAGGTTTGCTTTGACTTTACAGGAAAAGCCAAGATTTGTATATAACTTCTTATAAATATAAATATAAAGGTTCTCTGTCCCATATGCCACATCCCCAAATACATGTAGAATAGAAACATTCTTGTAGCAATGGATTTTTTCTGGGCATATGGAAAATGGTGCCACAAAGTAAATTCATAAAATCATCATCAACATTTTCATCAGGAGCACATGTGAGCAGTATCCATATAGGAAAACCCAGTAGTATAAAATCAAAAGTTTCCATACAGTTTCCAGGAGTGGAAATTCTCCAATCCAGAAAGGGACAGCCGAGGGACATGAACATAGTAGTCCAAAAGGTGTGATAAGACTCCCATATAGTCCTTCACTTTTTTACATCAAAAGCAAAGAGCTTCAAAGATAACTAGCAAGAATCCAAAATCAGTTCTGGTCTGGAGTTAAAACATAGTTCCAGCCTGTATAAAAGAAAAAAAAATTAAAGTCAACAGCTACAAATACTGTAGCTGCTAACTTTTAATATAAGGACACTTACCTGTCCAGGGTTCCCACAATGTTGGCACCCCAAGTTATTTCATCCATCGGCTTCGGGTGCAGGTGCCAGCATTGCTAGTAAGGGAAACTGGCAGTGAAGCCTTCAGGCTTCACAGCCGGTTTCCTACTGCTTATGCGTGAGTTGCGCTGCTCTTTCTGAATGGTCCCGTCATCTTCTGGGACACACACCGGTCCCAGAAGGCAGCAGTGGGGGAAGGAGGAGAGCCCGATGCAATCGTGGAAGTGACAAGAGGTAGGACAGAAGTCCACCTGAAAAGTGGCAGAAAAGGTAGCAAAATGACAAAAAAAAAAGATATCCAAAAATGAGGGGAGTGGGGTGCTCTATTGCTTAGTTGGATTTCAGCCTGGAACTCTGCTTTAAATCCTGCTATCCATAAAGGGGATGGAACAGCACGCCCAGACCCTTGACTACAATAGCAATAGACATATTCCAGGTAGTTTAATAATCAAGTATCCAAATCAGTTGTTGTCTGAAGTTCAGTTCTTCCATTCATAGAGGGGATACAACAGCATGCCCAGATCCTTAACCACAATAGCAATTAGGAATGGGCTCGGGCATGTTCGGAATCCCACCTGTCCGATCCCACCAGGAAGCTGACACTGCACACCGCTAATCATAAGCGGTGAGCCATTTCCGGATCCGCAGCTGCACAGATCGGGAGATGTCTCACTGCCTGTGATTAGCCGTGTGCAGTGTCAGTTTTAGGGTTGCCACCTCATCCCTTTAAACCCGAACGCACATTAATTACACAGGTTCTGTGGCTGATTAAGGTGGTAATTAAACTCACTTAGTGCCTTATCTGCATTTAATTAGCCTCAGAACCTGTGTAATTCATATGTGTTTGGGTTTAAAGGGATGAGGTGGCAACCCTAGTCGGCTTACTGGCGGGATCAGGCAGGTGGGATCCCGAACACACCCAAGCCCATCTCTAATAGCAATACATTTATTCCAAACACCATCCCCCAGGCAGATCCCATCAAACTCCAGATGAAGATGTTTAAATCATTCGAAACGCACTGAGCTAACATGTGGATGTTGAATTGAAATAAGATTTGTGAACTTTACTTTGCAAACACTCGATATGGTGCTATTTACATTGTTAATATTTATATAATACACTTTATGATTTTATAAATTTACTTTGTGGCACCAAAAATTTACTTTGTGGCATATCCAGAAAAATCTATTGCTACAAGAATTTCTCTGTTCTTCCGCCATTATCTTGTAGATTGCTAATAGTTTCAAAATGTGAAGGTGATTTTTGTTTTTAATCTTTTTCATCAAAAGTTTACTTATGTTTATTTAACCTTTAAACATGATGGCACCCAAGTCAGTGCTTATATTTTCATATTTCTGAATACACGTAACAGGAATGTTGCCTATGCTTGTATGACTATTGGGCTACTCCTAACCTGTATAGACACTCCTAAGTTGATTGATCTTGCCTGATTAAATCAAATGTCCAGAATTGATGTATTTGCTGATGGCCGCTTTCCAAAGATTAGATTGCCATTGGAATTGTCTGCACCAGTCATGCATGCTTGGACAGCTTATTCATAATGTGGCAGTGGAGTCTAATTCTTTCTTACCTCTGTGAATACATTTAGTCCACACCCTGTTCAGAGAAAGTTTTAGAAAAGAACGTTTTCAGCACTTTAGTGCAGTTCAAATGGATCCATTTATTTGCAGAAGAATACATTAACTCAGCCTGAGTAAAGTCCAATGTAAATAATCTTATCTAAATGATGTATAAATCAAATCATCAAAGCAATATTCCAGCAGTTGGAAAGCGCATGATCCAGGAAACTCTCATTTGTATCAGCTGAACTCATTGCTTTTAAATTATGATTCACAATGCTTTAAGCAACAGCTGTAGCCAGAGTAACACAACTCAACATGGTTCGCTTATGTGCACACTGAACTGTCTGTCATGAAAGTGCAGCACAGAAATATGGCTTAATTGCAGATGGAGGCCATTGGAGTCTCCAAGATTGTGTGACTAAGCCTGAATAAAGTCAGGTCCATAAATATTGGGACAGTGACACAATTCTAATCTTTTTGGCTCTATGCACCACCACAATGGATTTGAAATGAAACGAACAAGATGTGCTTTAACTGCAGACTTTCATCTTTAATCTGAGGGTATTTACATCCAAATCAGGTGAACGGTGTAGGAATTACAACAGTTTGTATATGCGCCTCCCACTTTTTAAGGGACCAAAAGTAATGGGACAGATTAACAATCATCCATCAAACTTTCACTTTTTAATACTTGCTTGCAAATCCTTTGCAGTCAATTACAGCCTGAAGTCTGGAACACATAGACATCACCAGAGGCTGGGTTTCATCCCTGGTGATGCTCTGCCAGGCCTCTACTGCATTTGTCTTCAGGTCCTGCTTGTTCTTGGGGCATTTTCCCTTCAGTTTTGTCTCCAGCAAGTGAAATGCATGCTCAATCGGATTCAGGTCAGGTGATTGACTTGGCCATTGCATAACATTCCACTTCTTTCCGTTGGTTGCTTTCGCAGTATGCTTCGGGTCATTCTCCATCTGCACTGTGAAGCGCCGTCCAATGAGTTCTGAAGCATTTTGCTGAATAGGAGCAGATAATATTGCCCGAAACACTTCAGAATTCATCCTGCTGCTTTTGTCAGCAGTCACATCATCAATAAATACAAGAGAACCAGTTCCATACATGCCCACGCCATGACACTACCACCACCATGCTTCACTGATGAAGTGGTATGCTTTGGATCATGAGCAGTTCCTTTCCTTCTCCATACTCTTCTCTTCCCATCAATCTGGTACAAGTTGATCTTGGTCTCATCTGTCCATAGGATGTTGTCCAGAACTGTGAAGGCTTTTTTAGATGTTGTTTGGCAAAATCTAATCTGGCCTTCCTGTTTTTGAGGCTCACCAATGGTTTACATCTTGTGGTGAGCCCTCTGTATTCACTTTGACACACATACACCTACCTCCTGGAGAGTGTTCTTGATCTGGCCAACTGTTGTGAAGGGTGTTTTCTTCACCAGGGAAATAATGCTTTGGTCATCCACCACAGTTGTTTTCCGTGGTATTTTGGTGCTGCTGAGCTCACCAGTGCGTTCTTTCTTTTTAAGGATGTTCCAAACAGTTGATTTGGCCACACCTAATGTTTTTGCTATCTCTCTGATGGGTTTGTTTTGTTTTTTCAACCTAATGATGGTTTGCTTTACTGATAGTGACAGCTCTTTGGATCTCATATTGAGAGTTGACAGCAACAGATTCCAAAGGCAAATAGCACACTTGAAATGAACTCTGGACCTTTTATCTGCTCCTTGTAAATGGCATAATGATGGAATAACACACACTTGGCCATGGAACAGCTGAGCAGCCAATTGCCCCATTACTTGGTCCCTTAAAAAGTGGGAGGCACATATACAAACTGTTTTAATTCCTACACCGTTCACCTGATTTGGATGTAAATACCCTCAAATAAAGCTGAAAGTCTGCAGTTAAAGCACATCTTGTTTGTTTAATTTCAAATCCATTGTGGTGGTGTGTAGAGCCAAAAAGATTAGAATTGTGTCGTTGTCCCAATAGTTATGGACCTGACTGTATATTAATGTAATCTCCATCTCGCTCTGTTCACTTATTTAAATTTTACTTGGGAAAGGATATTTCAAGTTAGAGTAGTGCTATCTGTTCTCATTTCGTGATAGTAGAATTCCCATTATACGAAGAGGATATGAATATTTATATGAATGTTTTGGAAGGTTACAGAACGTTTACTGAAAACTGACCGTGTCCATAGTATATTACATACAGTACATACACAATACACTTAGATACATAATAAACAGAAGTCTGTGTGCATTGTTACTACACTGCTAACATATATTATATTAAACATGAACAAGCATATTACTTATTGAGCTCAAAGGGCTGACAGTGAAATTCATGCATACAGTACATTGCAGGTAAAATTAACAACACACAGGGATCGATTTGATAAAACTGGAGAGTGCAAAATCTGGTGACGCTGTGCATGGTAGCCAATCAGCTTCCATTTTTTTATTTTTTGTCAAAGCTTAATTGAACAAGCTGAAGTTAGAAGCTGATTGGTTATCATGCATAGCTACACCAGATGTTGCACTCCCCAGTTTTAGTAAATCAACCCCACAGTCAACATGGATGGTACATAATGTAGATCTTAACCCTAAATGGATTGCCTTTGGGCTTGATATACTAAAACTGAATAGAGCAAAATCTGGTGCAGCTCTGCGTAGAGGCCAATCATCTTCCGGGCTTAATTGAACAAGCTGAAGTTAGAGGCTAATTGGCTCCCTTGCATAGCTTCACCAGATTTTGCACTCTGCAGTTCTAGTAAATCAACCTCTGTGTGTCATAAACATCTGACATACTATTTCTTTTCCCTCTTTTTTCTTTTTTTTTTAAAGAAAATACCATGTTCATCTCTTATTTACTCTTCTTGCTGTCATCTTGTTGTTGACCTCATTCAGCATCTTGGCAGCCACATTTTCTCTCTATGCATGCACGCATGCACTTGTATAGGTATTTGCAGTCTCCACTGGAAGTAAATGTGACAGGGTGACCATATAGGACAGCAATTGGAAAACAAAGACAGAGCATGGTCACCATATAACAAGAAGTGCCTAAACAAGGAACTTCATTGCAGGATTGCCAGATATTATTTTAATGAAAGCTGTAGATTTAAAAAAAGATTAAGGCTATGTTCACACTTGAGTATAGCATATTTAAGTGGTTTTAAATACTTTTTTGTGCATTTTTTGCATGTTTTAAGAGTAATGTGCTGCACATGAGCTTCTTTGGAACAGGATTATGTCCCATTTTTGCACCCAGAGACTTATTATAGGAGTGCCTAAAAAACATTCATGACGTTATTTTTCCAGATGCTGCCATTGAAGTCTGTGGGGGCCAAAAACACCCAGATCTGCTTGAAAAGAAGCTCCTGTACTTTTTTCAATTGACAGGTGCCTTAGTGTGGGTGTCATTTAAAACAATGGCATTTTTAATGGTGACCATTTTGTAGCTTTGACCTTCGAGCTACAAAATGCTTAGGTGTGAATGGGGCTTAAAAACAATTTTTGAAATGAAATTAACATGGTAAAAAATTGTATGAGATTTTGGTGGAAGTTTTTTTTTTTGCACTCTTGTGAAGACATCCTGGATGCTGCCATTCGGCCACACTGTAGGTTGGTCCTCTCCTGTGTGTTTCATTAATGAGCACTAGGCAGCAGGGCGCCCCAGGCGGCTGCCTAGTTTGCCTAGTGGTAGCACCGGCCCTGGACATGTGTGAACCTAGCCCTAATCAGACTATCAACCACTACACATTATAAACCACTGAAACAGAAATACAATCTGTCTTGTTCAAAGTGAACATGTCAGCCAATTTACACATTTAAACCTAAAGGATAAGCCGACCTTTTGGGGAAAAACAATAAATGTACCCATATTCATTTAAAGAATGTACATTTATTATTTCTTACAGTAAAATTTTAGCCCGAGAAGCATTGCTCCTATGATCAGTGCCTGCAATGCACAAACTCTTGTAGATTCTTAGTGTAGCTGCTGGTATGTACCTGGGTACGGACCTTGGGTTACCGGGCTGCAGGAAGTGTCAATGCACTATGAGTGCTGTGCAGTCACCTCACTTGTGTTACACTGAAAAATACAAGTCCCTCTACCAAAATGTTTTTACTTTTAACTTAAACAGAGCTGCATCAATTTCAAATTTGAGAGGAGCCAACAGAGGGAAAAGCCTTTGCCTCCCATGTTGGGGGAGGGGGAGAGGGTCGAGGGTTTGGACTGCAGCTTCTGGCCATGCTTCATGTTATACCCTAAATGTGGCTGTAACTTGAAATATGGTCAGAATGATGGAGTTAACCTTTAAAAATACTATCTGTGATCAAACCTCCCAAGGTGCATGATATTACTATTGCCCAGAATACACTTTATTGTTTTTTTGCTCACTTTCTTTTTTTTGCTAACAGCTCAGCTTCCCTGACAGTATGACTAAACCTCTCCCCAGAACTAAGCCTTGCTTCAGTGGTCAATAAGGGTTTTCTTAATTGAGAAGGAGTTGAATGGTGGGTTGGGTATGGTGCTTAGCCTTAGTAACAAGGCTTAGTAACATAGTGCAATTACTGACATATATATTTATATATATAAATGTCAGTAATTGCAATAGCGTTAAAGATGTCATCCATGTGACAACGCTCTAGCTTAATGACTAGTTGCTCAGGCATTGCACTCTGAATTTTTCACGGCACGTGGAAATGTCATGTGTACTCTATACTCAGATTAAGGTCACAGTCCAGTGGACAAAAAATGTGTACCCTTTCCCCCCTCCCCTAATACATACCAAACCCTTAATCTGAGCACGCAGCTTGGTAGGCCAGAAACCATAAAACTCCTGAGCCATACCAGGCTACAACATAACATAACATGAGGCGGGGGCTATGTTGATGAGAACAAGAGCCTTTTCCCCACATGCCTGGCTCAGTGGTTGTGGGGGTTCAGGGGGGACTTATAAGAATCCGGAACATGCTTGCACCTGCCAGCGTCATTAACAACCATTGACAGTATGAAACTGTCATGTATAATAGCAGAAGTGATACCATTATTTTGCATGATATTCGGCTCCTGCTGGACAGGTGAACGTTTGGGCGCATACTGAAACAGTCAAGGTCATCCCTTAAGCTTATCCTGAATGCACACAGTGTAAGTAGAATAAATTCTAGTCCCTGTATGCAAGAGTGGCTTTATAGGATGCTGCAAGACAAAGGAGCCAGTATCAGCCCCCCTCCCCAATACTTAGCTTGATCCTTTTTCAAAATAGCGCTGTGCATGAGAGCAGTGTCACTGCTTTCTCCCCCTCACAGGCACAAAGGCAGCAGTAGAAGTCATCCTACTGCTGTCAATCAAATTATATGAGGAGGGAGTGAGTAGCAGGCTGAGCCTTGCTGTGTGTGTGTTTATGGCCACATATAGCCCAGCTCAGAAGCAAGCCTGGAAGTATGCACCCATAGCAAGATCTATATGGTTTACTACTGTTTTACCATCTTGTTATCTGTTAATAAAATGTTCTGAGGGACTTCAGATATGTAATTCGTATTTTTAATTGTCCAGCAGTTCAAGGCAGCTCAGTACTCACTGGTTATCTTTTTTTTTTCCAGTGAGTAGTGCAGAAGCAGCCCTGGACCTGTTCTATTTGGTCCGCATATAGCCTAGCGGGTAGCCCAGACCAGACAGGCAGAGGAAGAAGCAGAATCGCTTTGAAATGCATCCCTGTCAGATATCCTGTGCATGCCGGTGATGTCAGGCAGTTTCCTATTCTGGTTTCTGATCTCTTTTGTTGGCATCATATCCACAGCAGTGTACCTTCCTCCCTTGCCGGTGGCCAAAGCAGGGATTGTTAGTCTTGCTCACGCATATATCCAGTCCAGGCACCTGGGAACCTGTCTCACTGTAGCACATGCTTACTAATCTTGTAAATGTGTTATTTACTTTTTTAAATAAACTCTTCTAACATCTACACATACCTCCCAACTTTCTGAGATGGGAATGAGGGACACCTATTAGCAAAAGTATGTAGGCATAGAACACACCCCCTGCCACGCCTCCCTTAAAGGAGAATTGTACAAAAAAAAATGATTGGTTAAACCCACAAGTGCTTTTTTTACCCCTACTATTCCTTCATACTGGCCTTCGGAATTTGCAAATGCAGCAATTTAGAAATTGGATGAAAGGTTTAGCACTGGGAAACACTTTTTGAAAGATAAATAGTGCATTTTATATACAGCTATATAGATCAGACCAAAATGAGGGACAAATGAGGAGGAAAGGGGGACAGAGGGACATTGTTCCGAATGAGGGATAGTCCCTCGAAATCAGGGATATTTGGGAGCTATGTCTACACTATGGAGTGTACGCTTTTCTCCCTCCCTTTTTGTATCTCCACAGATTTGCAGCGCTCATCCATGCAGTCTTAAAGCAGCACCTCCTCTGCTATAGTAGTTTATTAGTGTTAGAACCCTGGTCTATCCGCTCTACTACTTAGTATTCAACTTTATGCTATTTCAATTCTTAGTGCCATCTTTGTTTCTATCACATTGTTTGTTGCCACTGCTCTCGCCTTAAAAAAGCATTTGTTGAGCAGTCTTTGTTCATTTTTATACTAAGCCTGTTTTTCTGCTGCAGATTTTTAGGAGCAGAGAAATATTTTACTGGGCGCAGGGTATAGCCCTGTTGTGTATTGTTTCCCTTCTTTGACAGAAGAGGAGGAGCAAGAGTACCAGCGGAGGACCCCAGAAGGGGAGGTTTAGGGCCACTTTTTGCAATACCATTGCACAGACCAGATAAGTATAACATGTTTATTATTTTATTAAACAGAAAGCCGAGTCTTTACAATCCATTTAATAAATCAGCTGCTAAAAGTGCTTTGAAAATTGCGGGTTTAATATCACTTTAATATAAGGAGAATGAGAGAAAGTGGGGATGGGGGATCAGGAAAAGCATTGCTCATGTTAGTGGCCCTGTGGACCATACGTGTGACAATCTCCTACTTTACTATATTTCAGATATTGACAAATTGGTGTGCAGACTTTTCATGTAACGCTCCCCACCAGACTTACATTCAAACGCTCCAGAGGCTCTTCTCACAGTAAGAAAAAACATTCTTACTCTAAAAGGAGGCACTGTAATTTGATATACGAGCCATTTATTGTCACTTTTAATATAACTTTGTTCTCGTCTTTATTTCTTTTATTTCTTTTATTCGTCTTTCATGATTTTATGGTGCTGCACATAAAGATATACTTTTTTTCACGTTTTTTTTTTATACTTTTTTTCACGTTTTTCTTTTTTTTCATGTAGGCCTTGTTTAAAGGAGCAGGCCATTTTTGAGTAGTAGTTCACTATATTGGTGTTATTTTTTAATTACTCATTGTGATTCAATTTTGAATCGATGTTTTGGGTTAGGTTACTCTGTCCCAAAAACTGATATACATAATTTACACACGTTTTTCTTCACTGTTTATATGTGTTTATACACGTGTTTATTCGAGTCATATTCATTTTCTCATATTTTGTGGTTTTATAGTGTTACATGAAGTGACTTGATCGTCCTTCCACACATCGCATAGTATCATCATTATTTGGATACGCACCTCAGGGTTATGTACCTCCACTTTTAGGAACCACTGTCACTTATTCTTTTAGCGCCACACTTTTTTCACTTTCACTGTAATCAGTGTCAGCTGGTGCTCCATTTTTTGGGGGGGCGGCAAACAAACTCTCAACTCCGCCAGCCCCGCTCGCCTGCTCGCCAGCCCCCTCACCGGTTTGGCAGCCCCACTCGCAAGCCCACTCGCCAGCCCCGCTCGTCTGCCAGCCACGCACTTACCCCATCCAGGTCCTGGGTGGCTTTGGCGGCTTCCCCAGCTTCTCCTCCCGGTCAATCCGGTCGCTTCTCCTTCTGGCCAATCCGGTCTCAGGACCCGTTTCCTGTCCTAATTGGCCAGGAGGAGTAGCAGGAAGACAATAGCGAATGTTGATTCGCTATTGTCACAAGTGGGAGGGCTCAGGGCACAGTGCTCTGCGCCCGGAGCCCACCCTTTTTTGAAGCCAATTAGAGCCAGAGGCTTTTGTTTCACAAAAAAAAAAAAAAACCTGTAGAACTCTATAATTCTGGCACCCTACATGGAGATTAGGGGCGGGGCGGGGCGCTAAGAGATGCACCCCTTATGGATGGGCCACCTGATTGTAATGCTTGCATATACATGCATTTAATGTTATTAAAAATTACTTTTCTTTTTCAATCTGTAGCGCTGTAATGTTCTGTAAAATGCAATATGGCAACCTGGGGACCTTCTACACTTAGTTGGTGTACACACTGCTTGTGTGATTGGTTCACTGATTTTCCAGGTAAAATTTTAGGTATGGTCTACTGTACAATAGGAATTATATTTTCAGTGAGATACTCTCTAAGGGCGTGTTCACTCCTGAATCGCACGGGAACGTGGAAAATATTCCTATGCCATTCCTGTACAATTCAGTATAGTACGATCTTCAGCCCATTCATTTGAATAGGCTGAAATTGCACTAGATTGGACAAAAAGTAGTGCATGCACTACTTTTCAAAAACGCATAGCATGGTACTGCAGTACCATTCGATTGGGTGCAGGCAAATGCACTGTGTTTGCTATCTGCATTTGGGGTGTTGTTAGGATTATATTGTCATCTAGTGCGTTTTGAACACAGTGCTGGAAACGCGCATGCTGATGTGCACAATCCCTGAGGGTTGACTATTTCTAAAAGGATGCAGACATTGCAGCTTTCCTCATTGTAATAGGGCGTACACACGGTCGGACTTTGTTCGGACATTCCGACAACAAAATCCATGGATTTTTTCCGACGGATGTTGGCTCAAACTTGTCTTGCATACACACGGTCACACAAAGTTGTCGGAAAATCCGATCGTTCTGAACGCGGTGACGTAAAACACGTATGTCGGGACTATAAACTGGGCAGTGGCCAATAGCTTTCATCTCTTTATTTATTCTGAGCATGCGTGGCACTTTGTCCGTCGGATTTGTGTACACACGAGCGGAATTTCCGACAACGGATTTTGTTGTCGGAAAATTTTATCTCCTGCTCTCCAACTTTGTGTGTCGGAAAATCCGATGGAAAATGTCCGATGGAGCCCACACACGGTCGGAATTTCCGACAACACGCTCCG
Source organism: Lithobates clamitans (assembly GCA_037952925.1). Lineage (NCBI taxonomy): Eukaryota > Metazoa > Chordata > Amphibia > Anura > Ranidae > Lithobates > Lithobates clamitans. The sequence continues at coordinate 2,807,815 of JBBGZY010000513.1, forward strand.
ATCGGACATTTTCCATCGGAAAATCCGACCGTGTGTACGGGGCATAAGACTGCAAGTGCATCAGCTGATTAGTTTGAACATAGACACTGTCTTTTAGGAGCCAGACTTCTCAGGACATAGTACAACATATATCTTTTTCTTAAGAACAGAATCAGGTAGGAATCTGTTACAAAATCCTTGCAAGGTAAATAAATCACCCAGAGGGGATATTTTTTTCCTGTTCAAGTTTCATTGAATAAAAGAGAAATTAAACAAAGGTATATAGTAAGAACATAGCAAAAACATAAAGACAGGTGTGCTTAAACTAGAGAATGCTTTAGAACATCAAAAAAGAAAAAAACAATATTGTAAATTGGACAAGAAAGCATTGGGTACATTATACCAATAATAAGCGATAGCTGTCAGGTTTGCATACTTGTACTAGTCTTTTCTTATGACATACAATTTATACGGATGTGGCCATAGGAGTGTCCCCTTTTCTCTATTTTTTTGTCTAGTCATATAAAAGCAGAGGAAAAAAGTCAAAATAACGCCATTATGGTATAGCATAATTTAATAATGAGACTGGTTAAACCAGGAGTTAAGTAACTATTAGGTAACAAACAATGCAGTCAGATGTGATTTGCAGGAGTGTCACTAATTACAAGGAATTTATAAGATTATAATATATGGGGAAAAATCTGAGGCTTCTGTAGTTGGGTGATGGTCAGGAAAAAAGAAAGTTATAACTGGAGAAAGAGGAATAAAAAAAGAAGAGTGAGATTAGAAGGGAGGGCGGGAGGTATGAAGGATGGAGCCAGAGGAGATTGGCAACTGATAAAAGGTTGCAATTGACTCATTCTAGGACTACCAATAGGGGGATATTTGGGCAGAGGGGCTAATTGTGCAGCATAATCATATTTGGTAAAGTTTGGAATGATTAGACCAGGGGTAGGCAGCCTTAAAGCGGTGGAAATCTACCTGAACAACATGGGAGAAGTCAAAGATCACCATGCACAGTGTTACCTCCTCACAACTGATTTAAACCTCTAATTGCCATACTACCATGGCAATCATGGGTTTAAATCCGGTGGTGAGGAGGCAACATTTCGCCTCCTCACCACCTGTCAAACACACTCGGATTGCCTTGCAGAAGAGCAGCAGTGCCTGTTGCATTTGTGAACGAGCCCTTAGTTGAATTTGGCAGTGGCAACCTTGGGGCTCGTTCACACGTAAAGTTGGAGGGGGGGGGGGGGGGGGTGGTAAAACCCTGCGGTTGAGTTGTGCTTTTAAGCCCTCAATTGCTACTCCTTTAGCTGCTGAGGCAGCAGGCAAAGGTGTGCACATGCCAAGGTAAAGGCAAAGGTGTTCACAGCAGGAATTAAGCCCCCTGTTGCTTTTCATGGGTGCTACCGCCTGCCAATCATGACTCATTCAGGTAAATGGGACCACTCTGCAAGTGCCCCGCAACTGCATGCTTCTGTGGGGTTAAAGCAGGTGATGTGACAGCAACACAATGCTGCCTGCTTTAACCCCTTGTTTGCTGTACTGCACAAGGTTGCAGGGCACTTGCTGAGTGGCCTCATTAACTTGAATGGGTCATGCTTGGCAGGTGCGACATTTGTACACCCCTGGCCACTGCAGCTAAAGGGGGTGCATTGGTAAAACATGTCTTAACTATGGGGTTTTTCCACCCCCCAAACTGCAAATGTAAATTAACCCTTACTGTTCTGAGCCCCCTGGGCTGCTTTCTCACTGATGTGCTGCGGTTTACCTGCACCGGGGGGGGGGGCAGCGCAGTGCATGTGCAATGCAGTGGCTCTTGCTCCCTACTACAGCTCCAACTTTACATGTAGTCCCTCTGCATAGCCCTATTTGATGCTCTGGAATGGTGGGTCAGCGAGCCCAGACTACGATCTACCAGTCACCTGTCTGTGATCTCTTGGTTGCTGACCCCCAGCCTAGACCCCATTGTAGTTTGGGTGTCCAGAAATTCAGATATGGGAGATGTTTAGTGTACCCCAGATCTATGTTGAGATGTGCCATTGTAATTCACAGAGACAATAAGTTGGTATAGGAATAGGCAGAACTCGAAATAGATATAACATTTTCGGTAGGATGGTCTTCTTGACCGCTGTGATCCTACCCATCCAGGCTGGGGGTAAGGAGGGCCATTTAGCCACAAGATTAGAAAGATGCATAGGAGGGTAGTTTTATGAGAATAAATTGGATGGATTTGCTGTTAGTTTTATACCTGGGTAAGTGATATAGGTAGGGTACCAACTGAAAGAAAGACATTTTCAGTTGGTCTAGGAGGATAGAAGAAAGAGAAACGTCAAGAGCAGTCGATTTTGGGTATTAACTTGAAGGCCTGAAGCCCGTCCAAATTGCTGAAGTAAATTGTAGTGGAAATGAGAGGGAAGGACGTCATTTGCAAAAAGACAAAGTTGGTGGTGATACCTGACAAGCTCCAGACCATGAATATTAGGGTCAGCTCAAATCTAGTGGGCCAAGGGTTCAATGGCCAACGAGAATGGCAAAGGTAAGAGTGGGCAACATTGTCTTATGCCCTGACCCACAGGGGGAAAAAAATCTGATTTGTGGCTTTTGTAGCAAACATATGCTTTCGTATACAGAGACAAGATCCAGGTAAGAAAGTGCCTGCCAAAGCCCCTACGGCATAATATCAAATGCAGATAGGGCCAAGAGGCTGGATCAAACGCTCTTTTTATGTCTCAAGATACAAAGCAGGCAGGTATTTTATGAGTACATGCTACACGGGCTAAAAGAACTGCTTGGTGGATATTATCTCTGGCTTGACGTGCAGGGATGAAATCTACTTGATCTTTATGGATCAAAGAACCTGTGATCAGGGTCAGGCGAGTAGAAAGGATCTTTGCTAATAGTTTAATGTCGAGGTTGAGAAGGGAAATGGGTCTAAAGTTTGAACAAGATGTGTCATCAGTGTGGGGTTTGTGGAGCAGTTTCAGATCTCAAGGTCTGGCAATTTAAGACAGAGTTGAACGCGTTCACTAGTAACAGAGATAGGAGGTCGGCAAAATCTATTGTAGTAGGCGGCTGAGAGGCCATCTGGACCAGGGCATTTATGGGGCTTTAGGGTTTTAATGGCTGCCAAGACCTCTGTACTAGTTATTGGTTTATCAAGCTCCTTGTGTTTTTGAGTGGAGAGTGCCAGAAGAGATATACGAGAGAATAAGTAGTCCGCTTGGGAGTGATCAAAGTAGTCAGAAGCAGAGTAAAGTTGTGCTAGGTGTGTGCGGAATTCCTGAATTCCAACTTTTAGCTGATTACTAGTATAAGTATTTCTGGAAAGTTTTAAGCTGATCAGCTTGGTTGCATGGTCAGTCTTAAGCAGGGATAAGACCAGGAATGTGTCAGATTTATTTGCTTTGGTATAAATTTGTCGGGTTCTGTGGAGTGTTTTCTTTGCAGAGAGAGTGGAGGAAGAGATCAAGTTCAAGTCTAGCCTTATCTAGTTTTTGTCTGGCAAGTGGGGTTGAGTCAGTTTGGAACGCATCGTGGGCCCGGTGAAAGGTGTCATCTAGGCATTTCTGAAGGAGTTGCTTCTTTCTGAAGATGGGAGGCTTGGCTAATGCAGGTACCTCAGATTACTAGTTTGTGGGCTTCCCAAATCATCAGAGGAGAAACATGTGATGTGGAGTTAGCTGTTATATAGTTTTTAAGTGCTATTGCTACATCCTGGCAATGAGCAGGGTTAAATAGTATACTATAGTTGATACACTAGATTGGGTCTAGATGTAGGTACCACCAAAGATAATTTAGTGATTACAGAACTATGGTCGGTCCAAGGGAATGGGTGAATAACTGAAGCTAGACGTAAGAGGGAATATCCGATACTGAGGAATATGTGGTCTATTCGCAAAAACGTTTTATGAAAATATGAATAGTGAGTATATTGGTGTCTAGCAGGATGGTGTTCCCGCCAGGAGTCTGTCATGGTTCCGCAGTAATGTTTGTCTGTCATCTTACCTCTCCATGTGTTCAGCTTGAGAGACCAGCCGCCATTCACCTGGCTACTTAAGTAACCTCTCCTCAAAGCATGGCTCCACCCCAGCCCCTATCAGGGAACTCTATTTTAACCTGTGCACTGTAAGCCAGCCCTGCTGATCAATATTGTGTGTTTGGCTTTTGTGTACTCCTTGCTGTGTGTTCTACGTCTGATTCTAGTTACTGATCTTGGCTTGTTCTTGACTGTCCTTGTCTGCTTCATATCCCGACCTTGGCGTGTTCCTTGACTATCCTTACCTGCTTGTTGCCCTGACCTTTGGCTATTTCCTGACTATCCTTTGTTGTCGCAGTCTTCAGCTAAATCTATCCCCACCACTAGGGGCCTCTGGTGAACACCCACTGGCTCTTACATTCTGCACCATGGGAAATCTCATGCTCTAGCTCCCGGTGTCATCCGTGTTGGTGCTCCAGAATACCTGCTCTCCTGAATCTCCTAGAGCTCCATCCGCAGCAGTCAGCCGTAGGGTCCACTACCTTGCGGTGCACTCCTGACCCCAACAGGGTGCATCTGTCACCTGGACTCAGGTGACCTGACAGTTTGATCAGCCATGGACCCGGCTGACATGCCACTACCCACAGATTATCGATTGCAGGGCATAGTCTGCAAACTTGAGACCCAGGAATCATATCACACTCAGGTGATGCGATTCCTCCAGGATCTGGCTTCCCGCTTCGAGCAGCTTCAGGCCTCCTTGGGAACCCAGAGTCATTAACCTCAATTACAGTCGCAGTTGCAGCCACACTTTCACTACAACTACCAGCTCCGTTCTGTTTCTCTGGGGACTCCAAGGCCTGCAGGTTGTTCTTCAGCCAATGCACCATTCACTTTAAACTTCAGCCTCAAAACTTCCCGTTTGATCGGGCAAAGGTAGCCTTATTATTTCCCTCCTCTCCAGTGGAGCTTTAGCCTGGGCTGCTCCCTGTGGGAGAAGAATGATTCTGTGGTTTCCAGCCTGTCTGACTTCTTGGAGCTCTTTCGAAACATCTTCGAGGTACCAGCTCAGGTTTCTTCAGCGGCCAGTGCTCTTTTACGTCTTTGCCAAGAATCTTCTTCAGTGGGACAACATGCTCTTTAGTTTCATACCCTCACAGCCGAGGAACAATGAAGCCCTAGTTGCAACCTTTTTACATGGCCTCTCTAACCGAGTGAGAGACGAATTAGTGGGAAGAGCCACCCCCGCCGGTCTGAACGATGTAATTTCCTTGTGTAACTAGTTCGATATTCGTTTTCAGGAGAGATCCCTAGAAAAAAGATGCCAACACTACCTGGGCCCTAACCAGTCTAAGCTCCCCTCTCTTCGTCCCATGGAGCATCTTCTGCCTACTGAGGAACCTATGCAGCTGTGTCGGACCAGGCTAACCCCGGAATAACGTGCTAGGCACAGGACTCTGGGCTTGTGTCTCTATTGTGGGGGCAAGGGTCATTTTCAGGACTCCTGCTCGCTTAGTAGGGCAAATGCTCGGGTCTAATACATCTGTTAGGTGGAGTATTGGACCCAGAAACATCACCTTCTCTTCTTTTTCCAGTGTTCCTTCATGTAGGTGCTTCCCCTCAATCGATCTTTGCATACCTGGATTCCGGGGCTGCTTGTAATTTTATGGACTGGAGAACTACTTCTTCCATGAAGCTTACCCTTTCGCCTCTCACTACGCCACTGGTAGTCCTGTTTATGGGATGCTTTGTCTCGAGTTTGGGTCTTCGTATGAATCCTGGAAAGGTCTTGGTCATTACTAACTGGCCTCTTCCTGCTAACCTCAAGGCCACACAGCGCTTTCTTGGGTTCACAAATTATTATAGGTAGTTCATCAGGAATTATTCTTCCATTGCCTCGCCTATTATCTCCTTGACCAAGAAGGATGCGAATGCCAAGGACTGGCGCCCTAAAGCTGTCTCTGCATTTCACGACCTTAAACAGGCCTTTGTTTCTGGACCTCTCTTGAGGAGACCTAATCCTAGGGATCCATTTTTTTATTGAAGTGGACGCTTCTTCAAAGGGGGTGGGAGCTGTGCTTCTTCAATCCTTTGAGAAGAGACATCAACCATGTGCATTCTTCTACAAAAAAAAATTCTCAGGCAGAGAGAATTTATGCTATTGGTGATCAAGAACTTCTTGCTATTAAATTGGTGTTAGAGGAGTGAGGTCATCTCTTGGAGGGTCCCCTCACTCCATAACGATTTTTACTGATCATAAGAATCTACAGTACTTACAGAATGCTAAATGTCTGAATCCCAGACAGGCCAGGTGGAATCTTTTCTTGTTTTAATTTCACGATTATGTAGAAATCTGGTCCCTGCAACAGTCGGGCTGATGCACTCTCTAGGTCATTTGACACTTTGGACGAGGAGTCCACCCCTGAACCAATCGTTCTGACCTCATGCATTGTTGCCCACTCTACCACCCTGGAGTCAAAAATTCCTCCTGGCAAGACCTTTGTCCCCACTGAACTAAGAGCTAGGATCCTCCGTTGGGGACATGATTCCAAGGTGGCAGGTCATGCTGGGATCCTCGATCCTTCCTTTAGTCGCCACTACTGGTGGCCTAATCTCCGCTTACATGTCAAAGACTACGTCAAGGCTTGTCATGTCTGTGCTCAGTCTAAATGCTCCACACAAGCCCCTGCTGGTCTTCTCATGCCCTTGCCCATTCCTAAGGAGCCCTGGTCTCACATTGCATGGATTTTATCACTGATCTCCCACTGTCTGAGAATAATACGGTCATTTGGGTGGTAATCGATAGGTTCTCCAAGATGGCTCATTTTGTTCCTCTTCCTGGTCTCCCTTCTGCCCCTGCTTTGGTTCCCATTTTTGTTCGAGACATCTTCCGCCTCCATGGGGTTTCATATTTTTTCCTACAGGGTTGTTCAATTTACGTCTCGTTTTTGGAGAGCTGTTTGCAAATCCCTCAATATTGTCTTAGATTTTTCCTCCTCTTACCACCCTCAATCCAATGAGACTGAGAGGGTTAATCAGGAGTTGGAGGTCTTTCTCTGCACCTTAGTCTCTGCTCATCACTACAATTGGTCATCTCTACTCCCATGGGCAGAATTCTCTCGCAACAATCATGTAAATACCAGTTCTCAGAAGACACCCTTTTTCACAGTTTATGGAAAACACCCTCAACTTCCTCTTCCCATGACCTGTTCTCCAGACATTCAAGCTTTGGCTACGGCTCAGGAGTCTATCAATTTCATTTTGGGTGACATTCATGATTCCCTCCAGGCAGCTGCTTATAATTTAAAAGGCTTTGCGGACCGTCACAGGCGTAAACCGCCTTCTCTACAGCCAGGGGACAAAGTCTGGCTCTCCACCAGGAACATCAAGCTCCGAGTTCCTTTTCTGAGGTTTGCCCCAAGATTCATTGGTCCGTACACTATAACCTCTAAACTGAATCCGGTTTGTTCCAAACTTCAGATTATTATTATTATTATTCAGGATTTATATAGCGCCAACAGTTTACGTAGCGCTTTACAACTTGAGGGTAGACAGTACAAATATAATACACTTTAATACAGTAGGAATCAGAGGGCCCTGCTCCTTAGAGCTTACAATCTAAGAGGGAAGGTCAAGAGATACAAGAGGTAATAACTGTGGGTGATGTGCTGATTGAGAAGATAAATGTACAGTTGTTAGGTGGGGGCCAGAAAGGCTTCTCTGAAGAGATGAGTTTTCAAGGATCGTCTGAAAGTGAATAAAGTAGGAGAAAATCGGACGGATTCCAGAGGATGGGAGAGGCTCTGGAGAAGTCCTGAAGGCGAGCATGGGATGAGGTGACAAGGGAGTTTGAGAGCAGGAGGTCTTGGGAGGAGCGAAGAGAACGATTCAGATTCCTAAAAGCCTCAAAATCTCTAACTCCTTTCATGTTGCCCTTCTAAAGCCTTTAGTCCTCAATAAGTTCTCTCATCCTCTCCCTGCCGCGGCCCTGGTTTCTGATAATCAAGAGTACGAGGTTAATCAAATTCTGGATTCCTGGCTCTGTAAAGGCATTCTTCAGTACCTCGTGCATTGGAAAAGGTTTGGTCCTGAGGAGAGTTCTTGGATCACTGCACCTGAGGTCTTTGCGCCTCGTCTGTTGAGGAGGTTTCATCTGAGGTTTCCCTCTAAGCCTGGGCCTAAGCGGGGGAGGGGGAGGCCTCGTAAGACGGGGGTACTGTCATGGATCCGCAATAATGTTTGTCTATCAGCTTACTTCTCCATGTGTTCAGCTTTAGAGACCAGTTATCCTTCACCTGGCTGCTTAGGTAATCTCTCTTCAAAGCATTTCTCCACCCCAGCCCCTATCAGGGAACTCTGTATTAACCTGTGCACTGCAAGCCAGCCCTGCTGATCAATATTGTGTGTTTGGCTTCCGTGTGCTACTTGTGTTCTACGTCTGGTTCTAGTTACCGATTTTGGCTTGTTCTTGACTGTGCTTGTCTGCTTCATATCCCCACCTTGGCGTGTTCCTTGACTATCCTTACCTGCTTGTTGCCCTGACCTTTGGCTGACTATCCTTTTTTGTCACAGTCTGCTGCTTCCTCTCTACCTTCCTGTAGTCCACTGTGAACGTGAGCTGGGAGGCCCTGGGGTCGTGACCTGGAGCCAGACTGCAGCTAAATCCATCCCCAACACTAGGGGCCTCTGGTGAACACCCGCTGGCTCTTAGATTCCGTTCCCAGGGGAATCCCATGCTCTAGCTCCTAGTGTCATTCTTGTTGGTGCTCCAGAATGCCTGCTCTCCTGAATCTCCTAGAGCTCCATCCGCAGCAGTCAGCCATAGGGTCCACTACCTTGCGGTGCACTCCTGACCCCAACGGGGTGCATCTGTCACCTGGACTCAGGTGACCTGACAGAGTCTAATAAAGATAAATGGTGTAAGAGTTGTTGGAAGGTTGAATTGGATGTGTTAGAGGAGGAAAGCTGGGGATTTTATCTAAGAAAGGGTATAGGGTGTGTCTACACCTAAAAGTAACGTTTGTGGAAGTCTATTATTGATAGCAAATTGGAAAGGAACGGTAGGGTGTTTTTGCTAGGGGCATATTAAGACACAATTGTAACTTCCCTGTCTAGTAAGAGGCCCGTCAGGATAAGGTAATGACCGTTTGGGTCCTTAATTTCCACCAGGAGTGTGAAGGGGGTAGTGCGGTGAAAGACTATTAGAACGCCTCTGCGTTTAGTAGAGGTAGAAGCTGTGAATGCTTGTGGGTAGAAGTGACTAAAGAATTTAGGCATGGAATGAGAGGTAAAACTGTGTCCAATGGATTGTGAAAAAAGGGCACAGCCATACGACAAAAAATTGTCTGTAGAGAGTCTGATATAGAGAACTCTTTGACTACTGGGGGGGCACTGTGACTCTCGCAAGGATCACACTGCCAAACATGGTATGGTAACATGGTAAAATATATAAATTGCTGAGGTCAGTACAATGCCTGATGTAAAATGGAGCGGAAATTAGGGGTCCAAGTGATAAAATAAAGTAAAGGGGCAGGGGTGGGAGTGGGAAGGGTGGGGGCACAGAAATCCATATTCAAACCCGGGTGTGAGTGGATAAAATCAGGGTAATATGTACAACATGAAAAGTGGCGGCAGCGGCTATGTGATAGCACCCGGCTCCAAGTGTCATCTCTGCAAGGCTTGCGGGCAGCATGTCCATGTGGGACCCGCAGCTGAGCAGCTCCTTCAGCCTGCGCTGCTCACCCAACCTCTCAGCACCTGCCTCCTATTCAGTTCAGCAGTCGGGGCCGGGGGGGGGTCGCTGAAACTATCCAGCTGAGCTGCCCCATGACTGTGAAGAGGAAGGATATCCGCCTTTAATGTCCTTGTGCTGCCTGGCCGACTGGAGAGAACGTGAGTGCCCGTGCAGCCTCCCTGTGTGCCTGAATAGAAGGAGCAGTGGGGAGACTGCCCATAGTGGAATAGATTTTTCCATATTCCTCCTGCAGCCGCTGAATGTCTGCAGGATTGAGAGGAGGAGAAGTGATCATTCAGCGGCTGTATGGAGGAATATGGAAAACTCAATTCCACTATATGCAGTCTCCCCACCGCTCCTTCTACCTAACTTCTTATGAATCCCGTGCTCTCAGGCCCCTCTTTGTGCTCGCTGGCTCTGCCCCTCCTGGTATCCAGCACCTCCTTGTGCTCCCTGGCTCCTCCCCCAGTGCTTTCCAGTACCCCCCTGCTCTCCATTCCAATTCTTTCTGTCCCCTCTGCTCTCAAACTGCCCCCCAGTGCTCTCCAGCCCTCACCCCTCCTGTGCTCTCCCCCCCAGCACTCTCCAGCTCCTCTCTGCTCTTTGCCCCCCGTGCTCTCACAGACTGGGACATGGAGCACAGGAGGGGCTGCAGACAGGGACAGGGCTAGGGATCTCTCTCACCTCCCTTTCCCTCACCTCTCTCTCTCTCTCTCCCCTTTCTCTCTCTTACCCCCTGTCACTCCTCTCCCCCCCCCTTCCTCTCTCCACCTCCCCCCTCTCTCTCTCTCTCTCCCTCACTCCCCCTCTCTTCCTCCTTCCGCTCTCCACCTCCCCCCTCTCTCCCCCCTCCCCCTCACTCCCTCTCTTTCCCCTTCCTCTCTCCACCGCCCCTCTCTCCCTCTCTTCCTCATCCCCCCTCTCTCCTTCTCTATCCTTCCCTCCTCTTTCTCCCCTCCCTCTGTCACCCTCCTTTCTCTCACCCCCTGTCTCTCTCTCTCACCACCCCTCTCTCCCTCAACCCTTCTCTCTCTCCCACCTCCCTCTCTCTCACTCCCCTCCCCCTCTGTCACCCTCCTCTCTGTCACCCCCTTCTCTTTCTCTCTCACCACACTCCTCCACTTACCCCTTCCCACCACTCCCTCCCTCTCCTCTCCACCACTCCCTCCCTTTCTCTCTCTTCCCCTCACTCTCCTCACCTCTCCCCTCTCTCTCCCCCCACCTCTCCTCCCTTCCTCCTCCTCTCTCTCTCTCTCTCCCCACCTCTCTCTCTCTCCCCCCTCTAGCTCACCATCTCTCTCCCACATTTTGCGCACCCTCTCTCTCTCCCTCTCTCGCCAACCCCCCCCTCTCCCTCCATCTCTCCCCGTTTGGCTCACCGTCTCTCTCCCCCCTCACAATCTCTTGCTCCCTCTCACTCCCCCTTTCTCTCTCCCTCCCCCCTCTCTCTTTCCCCCTCTCTCTCCCCATATTTCTCTCCCTCCCTCCTCTCTCCCCCCTTCCTCTCTCTCCCTCCTCTCTCCCCCTGCTCTGTGCTGGGATCCCCCACTCTACTTCCTCTGTGAATGTGGAATGACTCAGTGACATCCCCTCCCCATTCTCCCAAGACACAGGAAATTCTTAGAGGGGTTGCCATCTTGCTGGGTCCCAGATGTTTTATTGGCTGCATATGTCTGGTGGGTGAGGAGGGTGCCCTGGAAGTGGTGCTGATGAACTGTGTGCTAGATCCGTGCATCTTGAATTTGTTTTCCCCCCATTATGAGCGTGATTGGGGCCTCATGTATAAGTTTTCGCCTAAGGCCTCACAAAGCCTAGGGCCGCCTCTGCTGCCTTCACCTTAGTCAACATCACAGAGACGCTCTCCTGCATTCCTGTTAAAAGACTTGCTTGGCTGACATACCTTCTGTAAAAAAAAAACAAGAGCCGGTTTTTGACAAGTCCTTTATTGTAAAATAGCTCTGAGCTGTCTTCTCCAAAGCTGTCTCTTCCACCGCCATCTTCTTCTGCCTCTGTCTCCCCCAGGGATGTCTCCTCCACCACCATCTTCTCTTGCCGCTGTGACTCCTGGTGCTGTCTCTCCTGCTGCCATCTTCTCCTGTCGCCTCTCCCGCCGCCAACTTCTCCTGCCACTGTCTCTCCTGCTGCCGTCTCTCTCGCCGCCATCTTCTCCTGCCATCTCTCCCGCCGCCATCTTCTCCTGCCGCCTCTCCTGCCGCCATCTTCTCCTGCCACTGTCTCTCCCGGGGGCTATCTCTCCCGCCGCCATCTTCTCCTGCCGCCATCTTCTCCTGCCGCCGTCTTTTCCTGCTGCTGGGTTCTTCCTCGCCGCCGGTATCCTGACCTCCAGGCTGCATGTTCAGATAAGGGTCTGGTAAGGATTTTGGGGGGGACCTTATGGCAATTTTGTTTTTTGAAATCTGGCGTGGGGTTACTCTTAAAATCCATACCAGGCCCGAAGGGTATGTACTGGAGGGGACCCCAGGCGTTTTGGGTTTTTTTTTAAACTTTTTTTACATCTATATTGCTGGGAGCCGGCAATCCATTACAGCTGGAAGCAAGTTTACTTTAGAAATGTCATTATTGCTACGACATGTTCTATACATCGCACATATGCGCCACTTAACCGGCAAACTAAGGGGACCCCCGAGGCACGATATTTAAAGAAATATATAATTTTTTTTGTTTCACTTTAAGCATCATTACAATCACTGCTCCTTTAAAAATGATAGTTTTAAAAACTTTTTTTGCATCGATACCTGTCCCCCAGGGCAGTACCCAGGTCCTCATACACTTTTTATGGGCAATAATTTGCATACAAGCCTTCAATGGGGACTTTTGATTTTGCAGGTTCGAGCCCCATTGACTTTAACAATTCCTGCATATGCTGATGTGACAGGCATGTTCGCTGGCAATAGTTTGCTTTCCATTTGCAAATACGCCCAGTTGAAGTCTTAATTGACTTTATTGGGCACCATTAAATGTAGAGCACCCAATAAATGACCCCCATTATGTCTATGTCTGGTATAAATTATCTATGCTAATAAAGGGTACATTTTATATACCTGTATATCCTCGAGTGGTTTGACTGTGTAAACCTTTTGAATGTATTCTAGTTGTACATTTTCATATGAAGGCAAGTCCCCGCTGATCAAATATCCTGCAAGTACATTTCCTGGATGATTTGATTGTTTTATGTTTAGCAATAAAATCTTGACAGAGGATATAACACACACTATAGCCAAAACTAAAAAAAGTTTCGCCTATATGAACCTTAAGCCCGGGTTCACACCATAATTCGCTGCGGACCGCACAGGAGCGCTGTGCGTCCCTGTTCACCATTTCATGGACGAATCAGGGCCAATTCTATGCCTGAATTTGGCCCTGAAACACAGCCAAAGACGCACAGCGTCTTTGTGCAGTGCGCACTGCAGCCGCCCCGGAGATATGTGAACCAGCTCCATAGGGAGCCAGTCACATTCTCCTGCTATGCGAATTAGATGTGCGGAAACGCACATCTAATTCGCATAGGTGTGAACCCGGGCTTAAAGTAGACCTGAAGTAACACACAATCACCTGCCCATCCTGCTGTCCTAAAAACATGCAATATTAACCATCAACATGACTGCTGAGGTGCAATAAGCCCAGGTCCCAACCATCACTTGTCATACCTTACCCCTTCTTGTAAACCAATAAGAACCACACATACCACCAATAACGTTGGAAAGGGCAAGGCCACAGCTTTATTTAAAATCAACATTAATATTAACCTTTAGAACCGTGCCAGTCACAGTTGTACTGTGAGCACTCAACTACCAATGTAAAAGGGAGATGAAGGAGGGGCCTGTCCTTACCATCAGTGCCGGACCGGCCGTCAATCTCCCAATTACCATCCGGGCATCAAAGGGGTTCCATATTTGCTGGCAAGGTTACCAAAACCGCAACACGCTGTGACATACCATCAAAATTAGGGCGGGAGGGTGGGCAGCTCTTCCATTCTTCCGTCCGAAAGGACCATAATCCCCTGGGGTGCCAAACTCCTGAGCTCAGGCCCAACCCTTTTCCCCTTTTGTACCAATCCTGAACTATAACAACTTTCCGGAAACTCCTCCCTGGCCATGCCCCCATCAGTCAGGGCTCTCTCTCCCGATGGGCTCAAGAGGCTCTCATTCTTCTGTACAAGACACAATTTAGCAAGGAATACTGTTAAAATATACATATTTAGTTTCCTTTAGCTTGATTATTGTTACAATTTTATATTCTATCTGCTATAAGAGGTCCTATTACCTCCATTTGGTATTCACAAGCTTTTTTTTTACACATTTAAATTACTTGTGGTTTCCACCTGTGCTTGCCTCTATAATATCGAGTTTCTCTTCCATATAATTAAAAGCAATCAAAACCAGTTGCTGAAACATGTATAAGATGTAATGAAGTTTAGGTTTATTTATGTACACACCTGTAAAACACAGAGCAACTGAACACAGAGAGTTCCTTCAAGACAGAGAGTTAATTCTTCACTGCTGCATGAATACACAATTGGTAATTGTCAAACTGCTTTGACGTTACCTGTAATGAAGAAAACAGCTGGCTATGAAATAATAAAATATATGTAATTTATAGGTTTCAAAATAAGAATGAGCGCATAACTGATAGAAAAAGTACAATATATAGAGCATACCTTTAAAGGAAAAAAAGAAGTTTAATCAACAAACCAACAGGAATTTGGCATTTTGCCTCGATTCAATGACAGACCCATCTGGTTTGCTTTTGAAACAAATATAAGAGAACAGCTGTAGGAACAATCCATATAAATATTGATCCAAAATTGTGTGGCTGGGTTTATATTAGAGAGTCTCCAAGCGTGAGAGCAAATATATAATATTTAATATGCAGAACCAGCAATTGTTTCATCGCATTTAAGTCCTGCAGTTCTTTTGAGAGCCTGTTTTAATAAGATTTGCATTGCTTTTTGCTACAAGTTCAATTAGCTTTTAATAGGCAAGAACAGAGTTTTCACTGAAAAGAGATCCTAGAGTAACAATTGATTCATTAAACATTGCCCATAGCAATTATCTGAAGATCTAAAAGGAAAAACCTACATGAAATATGGGTTTAGGACCATTGCAATTCCATTTGTGGATATAGGCTATAGCCTACACACTGTTCAGAGAAGGGATTTCCTGAAACTTTTGCATGCATGGAGACAATGGGACTTCCAAAACTCCAATTAGAGCTGCATTCTGTACTCAGTAAAATGTCTAAGAATATTGATAGTTGTGCCACCTATGAAGATCTATTTTTTTCATGATTTATAATTGGGACTACCAAGCCCACAAGCAGTACTGTTATAAACAGCCTGGAACCTGCAATTTATTTTCAAGGCCTACAGAATTTATTTTCAAGGCCTAGAGATATTTTATTTAACCATGGATGTGGTGTGCCCTTGGCATATTTTTGAGTAGCTAATGCTGTTGCATAATGTAGGAATCAAGAAGGAATATACCAGCCTGGGGGCTGAAGGTACATTGGGCTCTTTCCTATTTCACCTACTGTTGAAGCAAAAATTGCTAGGAATAGTTAATAGATGTTGATATAATTAATAGTACATTTTCCTAATTCAATTGTTTGCACTGAAAGCGGAGTTCCACACAAAAATGGAACTTCCGCTTTTCGGAACCCTCCCCCCCTCCGGTGTCACATTTGGCACCTTTCAGGGGGGAGGGGGGTGCAGATACCTGTCAAAGACAGGTATTTGCACCTACTTCCGGCATAGACTCCCATGGGAGTCTATGCTTCTTCCTGTCCCGACCGCGCTGTCTGCTGGGAACACACAGCTCCCAGAAGAGAACGGGGACCACTAGGGAAGCGCAGCGCGACTCGCGCATGCGCAGTAGGGAACCGGGGAGTGAAGCCGCAACGCTTTACTTCCTGATTCCCTCACCTAGGATGGCGGCGGCAGCTGCCGAGAACCGAGCGGATTCTCGGCGTCCCCTACCGACATCGCTAGACCCCGGGACAGGTAAGTGGCAATGTATTAAAAGTCAGCAGCTGCAGTATTTGTAGCTGCTGGCTTTTAATATTTTTTTTTTTTGGCGGTGTGGGTGAACTCCCGCTTAAAGACTCGTAGTTACCTTGCTCACGTAGTGTTGGCTGGCTTCACTCCTAGGCTTTTTAGTAATTTTCTGATGCAGACTATGGTAATGCACTGCTGGTTTAGATATGCATACTGGTCTGTTGTGGTGGGTTCAAATAAATGGGCTTCCTTAAAGCAACACAACTGAACATGCAGCATTAAAGTACAACACTAGACTGGAAAAGTTTGCTTTAAATTTTAAATTTAGTGAATGAGTAAGAAGTCCAAAAGACTCCATTTTCAATCAACCAGGATCAGAAGGTGAAAAACTGCATAACCTCAATAACGCCCCTTACATAGCATTTTCTCACCTTCTTTAGGATCCTTGTGTGGAAGAGCCTGGTGCTCCTCAAGCATTAGCTGATGTTTTTGGAGTGGGTCTCAGCAAAGCTTTTTGAGCCCCATGGGGGCTCATAGTGCTTTAGTTACAGGGCCAACAAATCATATATCTGATGTGTCAGCATGATATCTCAGTGGAAGGCTGTTATTGTTTACAATGTTAAAAGTAGAAAAAAATATTCTCAAGCCTGTAAAAACATGGGTTTAGCACTGTGTAGGTAACTGAATAATTAATTTTAAGCATGGTTGTCATATACTGTAAGTCATTAGTAAACTGAGATTCCACTACTGCTTGTACAGTAATTTTATACCAATGTTAATAAATCAAGCAATAATTCATTTGCAACATTCAGTTATATTTATAGGTGTACTACTGCTCAGTTTACCAGGCTGTAGCAAATCAACCTCAGGGTTTACCTTGTTTTTAATTCCAGTATACAGATATAAAAAGTATTAACCAAACAATCAACTGAAAGGCATACATTAAATGGTAAGTTAACATTTTCTAGAAAATAGCCTATGCAGTCAAGAGGTCCCAGTAGATATTTAAAAAAAAAACTGTTCAGCTTTGTAAAAAGTTTATTGATGCTATTGTCACACCTGTGGGCTTTCTGGGTCCTCACCCAGAAGCTTGGCTGAAAAATTGCCAGTTAGCAATCCCCACATTGTGCCTTGTAGCTAGCATGTGAAAACCTTTACACACTCACTACCATCTATAGAGGAGTGAAAAACAATGGTTTTTGCATCCTGGCAACAAGGCTGTCACATACCTGGTGGAGATTGAGCTGTAGAGAGGACTTCTCTTGCACCTCCTGTCCAACGCCCCTGATAGAGATGAAAGGGAGTGAAGGACACAGAGTGGCATGAGGGCCGGTTGAGCAGGTGACACCAGCTGAGCCTTGACAGGAACCCAATGGCCGTAGATCACCAGACAGGTACTGGAAACTGGAACACCATGTCGCTGAATCAGCAGGCTGAAGCGTTGCCGGAACATAAGCCAGGGGGTCATCAACAGCCAGGTAGAGCAGGCACAGGAATGTGAGGCTGAAGCGGAGACAGGATACAGGCTGGGATTGGTACACAATCAGGCAGTGAGGTACAGGAGCATGAGACAGGAGCAGAGTCAAACACAAGCCAAGGTCACAGGTAGGCAGGCGGAAGTCCAAAGGAAGGTGCAGGGGAAGCCGGATCAAACACAGGTAACTGGAACAGATCAAGGCACAGGTTAACAGGAACAAGCTGAAAGACCACTCAGCAATGTGTGTGTGTCATTGCTTAGTTTAAATAGGAGGACTGGTGCCAGTGTGTGCACGTGTGTGCGCGCTTGTGCCCGTGCGTGCTCACGCATGCGCCAATACATGCTTCTCCTGGTACGCCAGCACCTGCGCACCAATGAGCGCTTGCAAACCGGGCTTCTTGTCACAGATCAGCTGCGGAGATGATCTGTGTCTTACGTTTACTGCTGTAGGTTGGCTGTCACCTCTTGTTCCACTAGCTTGTGTTCAGCTCTGCTGCACTCTGCAGCTATGGGTGTCGCCGGCCTCACCTGTTTCTTAATATATTGTTCCTTCCTGCTACTTCCTGTCCAGCCCCTAATGTGCTTCTCTATTTAAATCCCTCTCAGACTATTTTCTGGTTGCTTGAGCAACGCTTGTTTCTGAGCTCCCTGCTTGTAACCTGCTTTAACCTGAACTGATCCTTATGGAGGGTGTCAATGATGGTTTTCTGCACAACTGTCAGGTCAGCAGTCTTTCCCATGATTGTGATTCCTACTGAACCAGACTGAGAGACCATTTAAAGGCTCAGGAACTCTTTGCAGGTGTTATGGATTAATTAGCTGATTAGAGTGGGACACTTTGAGCCTAGAATATTTCACCTTTTCACAATATTCTAATTTTCTGAGATTGTGGATTTGGGGTTTTCATGAGCTATAAGCCATAATCATCACAATTATGACAAATCACGGCTTGAACTATCTTGCTTTGCATGTAATGAGTCTATCTCATATATTAGTTTCACCTTTTAAGTCGCATTAGTGAAATGAACTTTTGCACGATATTCTAATTTTTCGAGTATCACCTGTAGCTAGTGTAGGGACAGTTCAGATAGTGTCAGTGTAGTGACGGTTGAACACAGTCTATTTGATTGCGTTACTGCCAGCTTAACACCATTTACTTCTGTGTGCGTTACTGCCAGTTTAACGCCATATCGTTTTGTGTGCGTTACTGCCAGTTTAACACCATATAGTTCTGTGTGCGTTACTGACAGTTTAACGCCATTTAGTTCTGTGTGCATTACTGCCAGTTTAACGCCATATAGTTCTGTGTGCTTTACTGCCAGTTTAACGTCATATAGTTCTGTGTGCGTCACTGCCAGTTTAACGCCATATTGTTTTGTGCGTTACTGCTAGTTTTACGGCATTTACGTCTGTGTGCATTACTGCCAGTTTAACGTCATATAGTTTTGCATGCATTACTGGCAGTTTAACTCCATATAGTTCTGTGTGCGATACTGCCAGTTTAATGCCATATCGTTTTGTGTGCGTTACTAAAAATTAAAGCCGTACAGTTTTGCGTGCGTTACTGCCAGTTTAACACCATATAGTCCTGTGTGCGTTACTGCCAGTTTAACGCCATATCATTTTGTGTGCGTTACTGCCAGTTTAACGCTATATAGTTTTGCGTGCGTTACTGCCAGTTTAACGCCATATAGTTATGTGTGTGTTACTGCCAGTTTAAAGCCATATAGTTTTGTGTGCCTTACTGCCAGTTTAACGCCATATAGTTTTGCATGCGTTACTGCCAGTTTAACGCCATATCGTTTTGCGTGTGTTACTGCCAGTTTAACACCATATAGTTCTGTGTGCGTTACTGACAGTTTAACTCCATATAGTTCTGTCTGCGTTACTGCCAGTGTAATGCCATATAGTTCTGTGTGCGTTACTGCCCGTTTAACCCCATATAGTTTTGTGCGTTGCTGCCAGTTTAATGCATATTTACTTCAGTGTGTGTTACTGCCAGTTTAACGCCATATAGTTCTGTGTGCGTTACTGCCAGTTTAACACCATATCGTTTTGTGTGCTTTACTGCCAGTTTAATGCCATATAGTTCTGTGTGCATCACTGTACGCTTGGCACATTATATTGCAGTATATTATATTGTATCTGTGTAGTCTGTCTGTGTAGTGTACTCGAATTAAAGTGCACCAAACACCTCTTTACATTGATTAAAGTGCATCTACTTACAGATTTCAACTTCTTCTTTACATTTGCTTAAAAGCACCGCCCCCTCCCTCCCAATAATGTCTGGAAGGACAAGTAGAGGCAGATGTTCCCCTGGCACTGTAAGGGGGCCAGCAATAAATGTGTCCACAGGAAAAGGTGGATGTGGTGGTCAGTCCTCAGGCAGGGCATCTTTTTCTCTGTTTAGTGAGTTTGCCCATGCTATCCAGCCACAGCATGCAGAGGAGGTGGTGGACTGGCTTACTAAACCTTCCTCATCGTCTGTCACGCAAGCAGAGACAAGTGTGCAGTCCCCTGCAGTTGCCAGAGTGGATAAACCTGCCTCCTTGTCCACATCTATTCCTGCCATAGCCCCAATATCAGCCATTGAAAAGTCAGCTGAGTTTTTTGACCACAGCATCAGCCACTTGCACCTTGATAATGCCCAGCCATTACTGGATTCAGATGTTAGTTCTGAGGTTGAGAATGACAGGAGCCTAGAGAGAGGGAGGAACACTGGTAAACAAATTGGCATTCATGTTCCTCAAGCCGCAGCGTATTGCCAAGTTGTCCCCAGTGGTAATGATGAAGATGATGATGATAAGGTCACTGATGCGACTTGGGTGCCAGATAGAGCAGAGGAGGAAACTGAGGGTGAGGCGGCACAACCCCAAGGAGGCCGACATCAAGAAAAAGTAGAAAGCAGCCACCCTATTCCATCACATTCTGCAGCTGTTATCTCCTGGCCCACTCCCCAAAGCTCAGCTGTCTGGGCCTTTTTCAGCACATCTGCAGCAGATAACACTGTTGCTATCTGCAAACTGTGTCTCAGGCACATCAAACGTGGCAAAAACACCAACCATCTGGGTACCACATGCATAACAAGTGATGCGTAACAAGCCTGATGTCAAGAGCACCTAAAAGCCACACAAAAGGGGTACAAATCTGTCCCTCCTCCTCCTTACCCACTTCAGTCTGCCCCTGCGATACAGTCATTACCTTTCAGCAGCCTTCACTGACAGGATGATGGTATAGCACAGGGTGTCCCAGGTCCTAGCAGCAAATCTGCCAGCAGCATACCACTAGCTGTAGACTGTAGGCGGCAAATTTCTATGCCCCATCTGCTGCAGCGGAAAATAAATACAGTCCCTGCCACCCACATGCCCAGCTTCTGCCTTTCAGCCTGGTGGATTCTGCCCCCTTTCGTGAATTCGCACAATGTGCTGTACCACAATGGCAGGTTCCCAGTCGCTACTACTTTTCACGTAAGGCCGTTCCATCTCTCTACCATCACGTGGAAGGGAATGTTCTGACATCATTGGGCAAGGCAGTCAGTCAGGTGTCATACAGTGCTTCAGCTGGTGTGTTTAGGGGCAGGAACCACACTGGAGCAGAGATTCTTGCAGCTGTGCAGGGACAGGCCCAGAGGTGGTTCACACCACGCCAGCTGGAACCAGGAATGGTGGTGTTCGATAATGGCTCAAACCTCCTCTCCGACCTTTAGACAGGGAAAGTTGACACATGTGCCATGCTTGGCACATGTCCTCAGTTTGGTGGTGCAGCGTCTCCTAAGTACGTACCCAGGGTTGCAAGATGTACTAAAGCAGGCCAGAAGAGTCCGTAGCCATTTCAGGCAGTCATACACAGCCAGTGCTTGGTTGGCTGAAATTCAGAGGAAATTCCACCTGCCCGTAAACCGCCTGATTTGTGACATACCCACCAGGTGGAACTCAACTTTGGGAATGCTGCAGCGGCTATACGTTCAGCCCATCCATACCAAAGACGGGTCAGATTGCTGGAAAAGCAGATGCAGTAGAGACAGCAGACCCCGGATTGGGCAGACAGCAGGTGGCATGTGCTTGACAGGCAGCTGGCAGGTAGCACAGGCAGCAGGCAGGTAGCAGGTGCAGAACCAGCAAAGGCCAGGTAGCATACAGAGCAGGACAGGTGAATAACTGGATGCAAGGTCAGATGAGCCAGGTCAGCAACAGACAGTCAGATACAGGCATAGATGGCAGGTAGAGAATGGTCAGGATACAAGCATAAGTCAGCAATGTAGAATCAGGCAGATAAGCAGAATGCAGATCTGATCCAGAGACAGGCCAAGGTCAGGGCAGGTAGTGTTTAAGTGAGGTCTGGTCAAGCCTGGTCAATCACAGAAGTAAAACAGGACCAATACAGGAACAGGGGTAATAGCTGTAGTTCAGACGGCACTGGCCAAAAGAACTTCTGCGGTTTAACCACTTCACGCAAAATCACGTACCTGTACATGATTTTGCTGAAGTGGTTAACCGGGCCGTTTTTTAGAGCCGACTGTCGGCTTTCTTGTAATAACAACCAATGCAGCTAAGCAGTCGCTCAGCTGTTATTACAAGAAGCAGGAGGGGCCATCCCCCCTCTGGACGCCTTCCGCTGCTCCGCCTGGGTCTCCCATCTCCCGTTCCACTGGGAGACCCAAACCATTAGCCAGGATGTCCGCCAGCTGACCCAAACAATGCCAAGTGCAGAGAGGGGGCTGGGGTCTTTTATAACACAGATCCCCCCATAAAGAGTACCTGGCACTGCCTATTACTGTCACAAGGGATGTTTACATATATCATTTTTGGGGGTTCTGTGTTTCCGCTAAGCAGGAACATGGATCTCTGTCTTCCCACAGTTAAAGTATCCCCCACACAGTTGGAAAGCACACATTTAAAGCTTTGATCGCCCCTGATGTTAACCCCTTCCATGCCAGTGTCATTAGTACAGTGTCAGTGCATATTTTTTAGTACTGATCACTGTATTAGTGTCCCTGGTCCCCAAAAAAGTGTCACTTAGTGTGCGGTTTGTCCGCCGCAATGTCGCAGTTCCACTATAAGTCGCTGATTGCTGCCATTACTAGCAAAAAAATAAAAAATAAATACAAATTCAATAAAAGTATCCCACAGTTTGCAGACACTATAACTTTTGTGCAAACCAATCAATATACACTTATTGGGATTTTTTTATTTTTTTTATTGGATATGTTTTATAGGAGAAAGTAAAAAATATTGTTTTGGTTTTTTTTTTCAAAATTGTCTGTCTTTTTTTGTTTATAGCACAAATAAAAACTGCAGAGATGATCAAATACCACCAAAAATAAGCTCTATTTGTTTGAAAAAAAGGACATCAATTGTATTTGTGTACAGCGTCGCACGACCGCGCAATAATCAGCTAAAGTAACACAGACAGATGTAAATAGAAGCCGGTTATGCGCACTCCTTTCCTCATGCTGACAGCATGAGGAGAGAAAAGAGCCGATAACCGGCCTCTCTAAAAGTGACATGTACACTGATAATCAGGGCACTGATTATCAGTGTCCTAATTATCAGAGCAGTCCCAACAGTGCCCACCAGTGCTGCCAATAAGTGCCCATCAGTGCTGCCAATCAGTGCCCATCAATGCCTCCTCATCAGTGTCACTATCAGCGCCACCTATCAATGCCCAGCAGTGTCACCTATCAGTGCCCATCAGTGCTGTCTATCAGTGCCACCTATCAGTGCCGTCTATCAGTGTCCATCAAGCCCATCAGTTCAGCCTATCAGTGCCCATCTGTGCAGCCTCATCAGTGCACATCAGTGAAAGAAAAAAATACCTGTTTGCAAAACTGTATAAGAAACTATGAAAAAAATTTTTTTTTAATTATCTAGCAAATAATAAAAACCCCAGTGGTGATTAATACCACCAAAAGAAAGCTCTATTTGTATGGAAAAAAATATGAAAATTTAGTTTAGGTACAATGTTGCATTACCACGCAATTGTCATTCAAAGCTAGGGGGAGGAGAACTAACAGTACACTGAACTCCCCAGTGAATGGCTGTGCAGGGGGGGGGGGGGGTGTCAGGACAAGTTTGATCATTAGAGGAGAGCAGGCTGAGTTCCCAGCATAGTTAGAGAACTGAGGAATAGGAAATGCTGGGGTAACAAACACCATAATGGCTGGCATGGTACCACTGGATTGACATAAGGCATGGTGTTGCCTATATTTAAAAAGGGGTTAACGTTTTTACCAGGTAACTATAGACATGTTAGTTTAACTTGTCTAGTTGAAAACATACTGGAGAGTTTAATAAAAGACCACATAGACAAGTTTGTGCTAGAAAAAAAAACATTTTTAAGCAATGGCCAGCATAGATTCATGAAAGACAGACATTGTCAAACAAACCTGATTTCTTTTTATGAGGATCTAAGCAAAACCTTAGAAAAGTAGTTGCTGTGGTCATAGTATACTTGGATTTTGCCAAAGTGTTTGAAACAGCTCCCCACACACAGCTAATGTGTAAGGTAAAGTCTAAAAGCTTGGAAAGATCAGTTTGTAAATGGATAGAAAACTAGCTAAAAGACCAAATTCAGAGAGTAGTGGTTAATGATTAAATCTCTGAATAGTCTAAGGTGTCACATACCTAGTAGATGTTCCCAAACTGCAGCGGAAGGCCTCTCTTACGCCTCTGACTCGAGGTCCCCGATAGAGTAAACAGTAGGCGCAGGAGTGTAGAGTAGCACGAGTGCCTGACAGGATCAACAGCAAGGAGGTCAGTCTGAATTTCCATATTGCACTGTGCAAGGTGGTCAGCAGACTGAAATAGCAGACAGGAGCAGCAGACCGGATGCTGGAACAAACTGGGAGGAGATTCCCACAGGACTGCAACTCAGAAGGGTCAGACAAGCCGAATCATACATAGACAGGTATACTGGAACAAGGCAGAGGCAGGAGCAGGGTCACTGGAACAAGCCGGGTCGGTATCAGGCGGGCAGCAGAAGGACCAGAAGAGCAGGCAGGTGCAACGTCAAGACAAGCTGGGGTCAGATGCAGGCAGACAGCAGGAATAGTCAAAGACAAGCCGGGTAATACACAGGAACAGATTCAGTAGCAGGTAATACACGGGGAACGCTGTAGATCAGCCAGCAATGCTTCTGTGTGTCAGCCTGGTTTAAATAGCCTGCTTGGCATCAGGGATCGCGTGCACACGCACTCATGTGCACACGCATGCATGCGCATTCGCAATGGCACCAGCAATCGCGCACCAGCTTGTCAAGATCTTCTGTTTCTGGCAGGCTCTTCCCGACATAAGGTTATTTGTGGTATACCCCAAAGTTCAGTGTTGGGACCCTTACTTTTTAATACATTTATAAATGGTATAGGGTCTGGAATTAGAAGTACCATTTCATTATTTGCAGGTGACACCAAGCTTTGCAGTTGAATAACGTCCTTACAGGATGTCTCCAACTTACAAGCCAACATCGATGCACTGTTTAATTGGGCAACTGTATGGCAAATGAGGTTTAATGTTGATAAATGTAAAGTTATGTACTTGGGTGCTTAACATATGCATGCATCATACATACTAGGGGGAGTACAACTGGGGGAATCCATAGCAAAGAAGGATCTGGGGGTTTTGGTAAATCATAAGCCTAATAATGGCATACAATGCCAAGCTGCGGTTTCAAAAGTGAGCAAAAACCTTTCTTGTGTTAAATGAGGTATGGACTGAAGATAGAAAGATATAATTTTGCCCCAGTACAAGTCATTAGTAATAATTCAACTGGAATATGCAGTTCAGTTTTGGGCAACAGTTTACAAAAAGTATATTAGGAAACTGAAGAAAGTATAGAGAAGTGAAACCAAACTGCTAAGAGGAATGGAGGACCTCCACTATGAGGAAAGATTAGCTGAACTGAATTTATTCTCTCTTGTGAAGAGGAGATTAAGGGGGATATGGTCAACATGTATAAATATATAAGTGGTCCCAGGGGCGTTGCTAGGTCTACAAATGATCTGGGGCTAGAGCCTATAGCAGCGTAGTAAAGAAAGTCATACGCTTGGGCGCGTATACACATGTATATACAGTAATATACGTGTGTATATATCCCCAGAGAGCCCCCCACTTACAACAGGGTCCCCAGAGAGCCCCCCTTACATCAGGATCCCAAGAGAGCCCCCCTTACATCAGGGTCCCCAGAGAGCCTCCTCCTTACATCAGAGTCCCCAGAGAGCCTCCCCCTTGCATCAGGGTCCCCAGAAAGCCCCCCACTTACATCAGGGTTCCCAGAGAGCTCCCCTTACATTAGGTTCCCCAGAGAGCCTTCCTCCTAAAATCAGGGTCCCCAGAGAGCCTCCCTCTTACATCAGGGTCCCCAGAGAGCCTCCCCTCCCTTTGGGGATCCCTGCAGAGACTGAGGGCTATGGGCCCCAGATTCGAGGCTATAGCCCCAAAAGCCAACCCCTAGCGACGCCACTGAGTGGTCCATATAGTGAACTTGGTGTTGAGTTATTCACTTTAAGGTCATTACAGAGGATAAAGGAGCACTCTTTACGTATGGAGAAAAAAAGATTTAATTTCCAAATAGAAGGCTTTTTCACAGCCTATTACCTTTTTTACCACCACCCCTCCCTTTAGAATGTAAGCTCTATGAGCAGGACCCTCCTGTCCCTTCTGTATTGAACTGTACTGTAATTGTGCTGTCCCCCCTCTATGTTGCAAAGCGATGCATAAACTGTTGGTGCTATATAAATCAGGTATAATAATAATAATAAGTAAGAGCTGTGAAAATGTGGAATAGACTCCCCCAAGAGCTGGTTCTGGCCAGCTCAGTAGATTGTTTTTTTTTTTTTTTTCAAAAAAGCCTGGATTCTTTCCTAAAAGCTCATAATATAAATAGATAGCAATACTTATAGTTAAAGTTGATCCAGGGAATATCTAATTACCTCTTGGGGGATCTGAAAGGTATTTTTCCCCTGCTGGAACAAATTGGATCATGCTTTATTGTTTTTTTTGCCTTTCTCTGGATCAACTGCAGGTATAGGATTGTGTATATGGAGGTTTTCTATTTGTGTGTGTTGTTATGGGTTTTATCTCTCTGTTGGTTGAACTGGATGGATTTGTGTCTCTTTCAACAAGATTAAAGGGGTTGTAAACCCTCATGTTTTTTCACCTTAATGCATCCTATGCATTAAGGTGAAAAAACACCTGGCAGTGACTGGCCCCCTAGCTCCCAGTTTTACTTACCTGAGCCTCGTAATTCCCTCGGTGAGGATGCGCTGTCCCTCTCTCCATGGGGTCCTGGCTCTTGATTGGATAGATTGATAGCAGCGCAGCCATTGGCTCCTGTTGCTGTCAATCAAATTCAATGACGCGGGTGGCGGGGACGAGTCCGACATTCGTGTCTATGGACGCAAATGCTGGACTCGGGAGAGCACCCGCAAAGTAACCCCCCGGGAAAGCGCTTCTCCTAGGGAGTTATCTGATGCCAGGAGGAGCCGTGAGAGACACAGAAATGAACGATTGGGGCCACTCTGTGCAAAATGAGCTGCACAGTGGAGGTAAGTATTATATGTTTGTTATATATAAAAAATAAAAAATGAGCGTTTACAATCACTTTAACTATGTAACTATGAAACACGAGAAGAGTCCAAAAAATATAACAAGGATTGCTGTGTTTCAAGGGGGTGTAGAGTGGGGCATATTGGTGGAGGCTCATGATGCAGGGTAATGGGAGATGCAGGAGCTGCAGAGTGAGGTTTATTGGGGGATGCAAAGGGTTCTGGGCCTCTGGCACATGCCCCAAGCTAAAGCAAAGCCCAGAAAGAGGTACACTCTATGCTGACATTCTCTCCAGGCAGAAGCTTAGGAGGTGAAGACCATTCAGAAAGTTGCACAAAATATTCACCGTCTCCCCAAACCATACCTCTGGACAAAGGCTTCCAGGAATTTGTTGGGTCAGACAAATATTCCAAACTTTCCAAAGTTTTCGGCCTCTCCACTTTAATTTCTGGAGCACCATCAATAGTAACAGGCAGAGGTGATCAAAACACTGAGCTTAGAAGAACCAATAGAGACTAGAAAAAATTTAAGCACATTGGATTCAATAAGGGACAGTCTCAGCTTAGGGAAGGGTCCCTACATTTAAAAAACTTCTTAATGTATGAATGTGACTGTATGCCCTTTTTAATACGTCTAAATTATTTTTGAGTCAACTTTGGATACCCCATGGCCACAGTCAGCAAGTACATTTCAACTTTGCTCCAGCTACTGATTTGGCAGATCTTTCCAGCAGCAACAGTGGCCATGCCAAGTAGAAAGTCAACTAGTCAGCTGCATCCCATTATGTGACTAGGCTCCTAATCAGTTCATTAGAGGTTTCAAGGTACTTAACTGATGTTCCAGAGCTCCAAGTAGGAGCACAGTTTTTTCTGCTGGATGCATACGGATTAAAGGAATTGTGGGACGCATGAATAATTTTTACATTAGATTATTATATTAGATTGGATTTAAAGTGGTTGTAAAGGCTAAAGGTTTTTCTTTTTTACCTTGATGCATTCTTTTCGTTAAAGTAAAAAAAAAATCATGTTTAGCCCCCCCCCCCCAGTCTCTTATGCTTACCTGAGCCCGATCTCGATCCAGCGATGTGCCCGAGAGCAGCAGGGCTGCTCTCTCTCCTCACAGGCACAGAGACAGCAGCGGGAGCTATTGATTCCTGCTGCTGTCAATCAAACTCTGTAAGAAGGCAGTGGGGATAGGGCCAAGCCGCACTATGTGTGTCAATAGATGCACACAGTCAGGCTCAAGATTTAGTCCGCACGAGTGCAACCATACCAAGCAGCTTGCTATGGGGGCACTTGGAAGAGCAATGGTGGGCGACCACAGAAAAGGAGGTTCCAGGTAACTCCATGTAAAACCTTTGCTCAGAGCAGGTAAGTATACCATGCTTATTATTTAAAAACAAAAAAAAACAAAAAAAAAACCTTTACATTCACATTAAAGCAATAAAAAGACACATAGGGCTCTATTTATAAATGTTTTTATGCAGGACTCTAACAACATTTTCCCAGATTCACACATTTTTTCCTTTGAATACAATTACAAAAATGTAATTAAAGCTGTGTGATTCTTAGGTGAAAACATTTTTAAATAGACCCCCTGGTATTTCTAGCTTTTAGGAGTTAATATCAGTAAATAACTGGTCGCTTTACATAGACATTCAGATCATTTCCTATAGTGTCCATTTCATGAATATTGCCAGTTTCAGGGTTTCCGATTCATTATTAGGTATAATTTAAACATCCTACATTATCTTTTCAGTGTATTTAATATTAATGTTCACAGCTAGACCATGGGTAGATTAGCAAATTCATTAAAATAAATGACCCCTGATGTTAATGAGACGTCACAAGTAAAAGCATAATTACGTATATTGGTTGCCTAAGGCCAGTAGAATTATATGGCTTTGCTCAATAGCAATTTCCTCTGTTAATCTAAATGATAAAATGTGACCTGTACACTTGAACATCATCTCTCAAGAAAGTTAAAATGTAGTACTGCATGTCTTGTCTCTTAGCCAATATCAGCTATTTTCTTGGCCAACAATGATGAATTTAAACACGTGCTATGTCATGTTTCATGGTTGAAACAGAACATATACAGTAATGCAGCAGTAAATAGAGCTTTAAAAATCGCTAGACCTATTTAACCTTGAAAAATAAAGATTCTCTTCATCTCCCAAGAAAATATTGGAGGATGGTGTCACCTCTATAGAGTCAGTGAACCCACATCCCTAGTACAATGGAGAAAATCACTAAAAAAAGAGTGTGTGTCCTCTAATGGGACTTTTAATTGAGTCACTGACAGATAGATACTAATATATAAGGTAGAAAAGTAGTAATTAAAAAAAAATATTTATTGTAGAAAAAGGATAAAATATGATACCTATGACATAACACAATAAACATCTAAAATAGATGCACATTCATGGATATAAAGATATAGCATTGACCAACTCTACTGTGTAATGATAAACAATAGACAAAACCCAACGTTTCAAGGTATTTGGGAGCCAACCTCTTCTTCAGGGATAATAAATTTGGTCACGACAAAGTTTACATCTGTGGTCGGAAGAGAGAAAGGACAAAATTTATAAACATACTGTACTTTCAACATCAGCACCTCAAAGATCATATATATAGTAATCAAATCAATTAACAAATATAAGATAGTTGTATCGGTACTGACCAGGTGTGTTAATAAAGAGGTTTCCAAGAACATCCACAGCATCCAATGGGAGATCGATCAGGCGCAGCCCCAAAGAGGCCAAGAAAGGGCAGAAATTAAAGGTAGGACAGGGAGAAGGCAGGAAAGCGGAGGAAGCAAAGAGGACCAGAGCGGCAGGAAGAGGCCCCAAGGAGTGGACAAAGTCCCCAAAGTGGACAGGGGTCCTCAAACGTCAAAGCAGTTCCACAAAGGGCACCTCCAACGGCACACTCCGTCGGGGAGTAAGACAGGACCAATACAAAAGAAATGGTCCACCAACGTTCCCAGTCACTAGAAAAAATATACAGGTATAAATTAGACTGTATAAGAAATTGTAAAAGGGATCTATAGTAGTTAGGTTGACTAGTGATCTCGTATATGTGCATTAGGAGGCATGCACAGATCTAAAAGGCGGTATCTGCAGGTGAAATAATACCTACCCAAAATCCCAGCTCTCAATTGTGTATCCACAGATCCAAAAATGAGGGCGATTTAATCAGTCATTCTGAGATACAAAGCAGATTAGATCTAATACCTCCTATTGGTGTATCAAAGAGGACTTATGGATCTGAGAAAATAAAACACAAAAAAATACCAAGTGTTGATTCCAATTCTCATGGTAAACCCATAAAGGTAGACCTAATAATGACAGCAGCTGGTCAGGGAGTACCTTACCTAAATGCATCTAGTGCCCTGGAGTGTCTGTGGTATGCTGCAAGCAGAAAGAGATGCTGGGTGACCACTGTTTTTAAATATGTGAGGCATGTCTTAACTGGCCCAGTGATAGGTTGATTGGACTGGAGGGGAGGTGCCGAACAGGGTGTGTTCCCATTGAAGTGGTGCCCCTGAGTGCAGCGGAGAGCGGTGCCATCTCCGACACGCCACCTGATAGATCAAGGAAGGAGTGGTGTCCTGAGAAGGGCGTCACATGGCGTGATCACGTCGCTCCGTTGGGGGCGGGGCAGCATGACGCCTCGGCGGTGCCACCCCGCGTCAAGGTCTCGCGACGCAGACCTGGCATGTCCGTCGCCATGGAGACCAGGCCAACAGACTGCCGGGAGTAAGGGAGGCCGGGCATGTTAATGAAGGCATGCCACGGCCCCCCCCTGTGCTGAGTGGAAGCTGCAATGATGAAGGGGAATGAAGATGTAATAGGAAGCAATCCCACCCACCTGTGGCATTCCTGGCCTGTCCGCAGGTGCAACGGATCGTTCACCTGGATACCTGGATGGATAGACAACAAAGGACCATAACAATCATATAAAATGATATACTGACAATACAGTAAACCACAAAAATCTGAAAGTACATATATAGTATTACAGGCATAGCATATAATAAAACACCATCACAGCATATGCATAGCATATGATAAAATACCATCATGTGACAGCATGTGACACCATCATGTACTTCTGCAATGTGTCTACCCAGTGGGAGACTGGGATTGCACATTTTCATTGACACAATGTGTCGGTAGGCACAACGCCGGAACTGCTGGATCGTTTTGCCTACATAAAAACAAGAACAGTCAACCAGGAAAAGGTAAACCACACCAGTTGTCTGGCAATTGGCGTGGTGTTTGGGTAAATAACGTTCTCCATTGGGGAGTATCACATTCCGAGAGGTGTTCATGTAGCGACAATAGTTGCAGCCACCTTAGGTAAAAGTACCTGGGTACTTGCAGGGGTCTCGTCGTCCCAGGTTGTTGAATTCGCTGGAGACCAAATGATCTTTCAGGGATTTCGCCCATTTATAAGTGAATGATGGATTTTTACTGACAAATGGACCTATGGTTGGGTCCATGGTGAGGACATGCCAGTACATCTCCCAAGAAAATGGCATATGGTTTAATTTTTCTACTTTTTTTACATCCTTTGTACCAAGTTCAGGGCTTGTAGAGGTCTTCTGTTGTTTCTGTTGGGTTTCTGCCACAAATTATGTCCCAAGAATTTGATTGTGCACTTTCATAGAAATAATAACATTTTCAAAGCTTAACACTAGGCAGATATAAACGACACACATTAATACAACCCTGTAATCATTATTACATAATTAAACAGTTTTTAAATGCATCAGCCTCTAGCATTTCCTGTACAGAAGGGCTGGAATATGACAGGATGATTCAGTAGAACTATTAAATTATTTTTGTTCGGAAAAGAAGCATGCTGATAGGAAGAGAAAATAGAGTGAACGAGAGAAAAGCTCATCACCACTTCTCCTTTAACTGTCCATTCAATTGCTGGGGCAGCTCCAAGAGGACCTGGGCTCAGAAGAAGTGGTTTGAATAATAGACTTAGAGAATCTCCCAGCAGAAAAACAGTACTTCTGGTAAAATCTCTGGACTGAAACTGAATATTGCATCAACAGCTGTTTTCTTTTACTTTTCTTAATGCACTGTCTTTTTTATGTTGTTATTTTTGGCTAGTGTATTGTTTCTAATTTTTTGTTGGTTTCATGGTCAATAAAATTTCTACTGTTAATGACAAATTCTCACTATTTTTCCAGAGTATGTTACCAGTTTTAAGGACAGCTGTTATATCCACATCCTGTTATTGGAGAATGTGTAGTTGGGAAACTATCCCATAAAGGTAGGACTTTTAAGGATACACAGCTGACACTGAGGTGAGCACAAAGTTGCTTTAAAAACCAAGTTTAATTAATACAAAAGTTAAAAGTTACATACAGAGATATACACATCTCATTATTGTAGCAATAGCATAACATGGTGTAAGCATTGATACTTGTTCCCAATGCTGATAACAGTTCATACATGTAGAATTATCAAACGCGTTTCACAAAGTAATATATCTGATTCTTCAGGGACATTCAAGGTCTATCTAATTATCATTGATTTAATGAAACACCATTACTATTCTAGCGCCACCCCCAAAGGAGGCTTTTTAATTTTTCGGTTCTCTGTTCAGCGCCTCAACTCCAAGAACAACCTCAGCCCCCCAGTACACCTAATTAAATAAAATTCCTGCAAGCACAATTTACAACACAAGTGAGAAATACCTTTCACCTGGCTGTGGGATATGGCAATAAATACACACACCTGTTTAATGGTAAATACGCTTAATCTATTGATTGACAATTATAGTGTAAGTAACAGTTAAACCGAATTGAACACATTCAGCAGGCAGGTTAGCAATAAACAATGCATATCAACTTTAAATGTAACAAGGGTACTTATAAATGCACACTAGGTTGTATAGTACCTCTTTAAACTGGCCAGCAGATTCAAGGTAGTTACAACTAGAGGCAGTCCTTAGTCCTAAGTTTCATTAGAGCTCGCTGGTGCGCGTTGCGGCTGTCAGTAAGGCCTGCAGACAGTATTAGAGCTATGGGGTCACTGGTTAAGTAGCTCCTAGTGATATTATTCCCTAGCAGTGGTAGCAAGTATTGGCCCGCAAGGCCCGCTCACCAGTTCAGGTCATACTGATTTAGTTGCCCCTCTGATCAGGCGTCAACTCTCTTTGGTTGCTTAGGGTGGCTCTGGCAGGCAGCACGGCAAAGACAGCATCCCGGAAGTGGCTCAGTCTCTCCACAATCCGCTCCCAGAACTACTTCCCCACCCTGTAATAGCTTCCAATGGCACCTCGTCCTTTCTCCACACTGGCCTCGATAACTCGCAGACTTAGGTGATTTCCCAAATGGCTGTGGATTTCTGTCAACTCAGGCTCTCTCTTTCTCTGGCTGACAATCTTGGGCACAGTTGTTCTCTCTTCACTGTCTCTGCACTGTCATGTCAGAGCCTTTTCTTTTTCTGGGCTCCTAGACTCTCTCTTTCTCTTCCTCTGAAATCCCCTTAGCCTCTCCAGCTCTTCCTGAAACTCCCCTTTTTCCAAGTGTCCTCTCTGAGTTTTCTGGCAGGACAAGTCAGGATCTCCCTATCGCCATATTGTGACCAAAAGGAGAAATTGCATGACAATAGTCTTTCATTGGTCCATGACCACATGCCTGCTACACTATCATATTATGCCATATAGTTCATTCATTTATCACATTCTATATCCATTTGGTTTCCTGTTTTAGAATTTGTTTATCAAAATCACCTCCAAGTGGGTTCTGGAAAATCCTCTCCAGAACAAAGAAGGTGATTACTGAAGGGTCCAAATTATGTCCCACATGTTTACAAATAGGTGTGTACAAAAGACCCACTTCAATGTAATAAAGGTGATCCTGTATCCATCGACCAAGGGTGCGTTTTGTTTTACCTATATAAAATGCTCCACAGGTACAAAGTACTATATATACCACTCCCACTGATTGACAGTCTGCATAGGATTTAGATTTTAAAGTACCACCTCTCAGAAGTAAGAGGGTATTACCCTCCCTCACCCAGGGGCATTGATCACACCCCCCACACACCGGTAGGTGCCTACACCTCCCACAGCTCCTCTGTCTGAGTCTAGAGGTGAATAATGACTATGAACCAAACTGTCTCTAATTGAGCGAGCTCGTTGAAACACTACCTCGAGTCTTTTGTTCACATATTTAGAAATAACACTGTCCTCAGACAGAAAGTGCCAATTGTGGGCCAAAATTGCCCGAAATTGCTCCTGATGAACACTAAATTTTGTAATCACCTTGCTGGTGTTTTGAGTGGGGTGGGTCTTAGTTGCGAAGATTAATTTCTCTCTTTGATTTGACTTGGCTCTTTGATATGCTCGTTTTAAGACCTTTTTTCCTGTATCCTCGGGTTAATAACCGATGGACTAGGGCTTTAGCCTTAGTCTCGAAATTTTCCTCCCTGGCACAATTTCTCCGCAGCGTGAAGTATTTGCTGAAGGGGATTCTCCGCATCCGGGAGCGAGGATGAGCACCATTATACTCACTATATTATGAGTTTGGATGTAATTTGAAGCATAACCAAAAATTATAAGAAATTAAAGCAGGAGACCAGCCTATGTCTGTTCCATCCAATTACTGTAGGCATTACACTTTAGGAGCTATTTCGGTAAAATCCTGAAAATTCCTAAAGGGAAACTAAGATTTTGGTTAAGATTTATGATGGTAAACTGATTAAATATATTTTGACTGTGTATATAAAATCAATAATTATTTAATACAAGACAAAGGATTTCAAGAGCACCACTGGTGATCTAAAATAGTACACAACAGAGGCTGTTTCCTTTCAGGCACGCCACAGAGAGACAGATGCCGAAAGAAGGGGAGGGGTCGCCACTCAGCAACAGTGGCGGTCCGTCCATTCGGGGCGCAGGGGCGCTGCCCCCCTAATCCATGAGCCCGGCCCCTAATCTACATGCGGGGCACCAAACGCATGGGTTCCAATTGGGTTTTTTTTTGGAAGCACATGATTAGAGCCTGAGGCTCCAATTGGCTTCAAAAAATGGTGGGCTCAGGGCGCAGAGCACTGCGCCCCCTGAGCCTACCCAGTTGTGTGACAATAGCGAATTAATATTCGCTATTGTCTTCCTGATTCTCCTCCCGGCGAATCAGGAAGCAGCTCCTGAGACCCAATTGGCCAGGGAGTCTTAAGACTCCCAATCGTGTCTCAGGACACACTGGCCAATCGTGTCTCAGGACACACTTCCTGTTCAGCCCAGAGGAGAACGGAGAGGAGAATGGCCCAGCTCTTCTTTCCCCCTGCCTCCTATGTTAAGGTTAGTCTTTGCCATCTTCTCGTCTGTCTAACGCCGTGGGGGTCACTGGTGTGATTGTGGCGATTGCCACTGTGGGGGAATTAGCTCGTGGGGATCACCTTTTTCTGAATGACAGTCGCTTTCTTAAAAATCTGGCGGATGCCAGGTTTATTTGCAGGAGGCTTGTGAAATAAAGCAAACAAACAGTAACTTAAATCCTTGCTGTCCGGTGCTAACTAAACAAATAGTCTCCTCTCTATACAGTGTGGGGCTGTTCCCCGTCACCCAAAAAACATGTGGAAAAGCAAACCTTTTACTCCAACACCCAGAGCTCCTCACTCAGGTCACTGTATCTCACCTCTCATACCGTCAAATATCCTCCCCCTCTGCTCAAGCCCCTGTGGCTGAACACTTGACCCAACCATACAGTGCACGGGAGAGAGAGCATCTGCGTTATTTTGGAATTTTCCCGGCCTGTGCTCCACCATAAACCGAAAGGGCTGTAAAGCCAGGAACCACCATGTCGCCATTTTTCTCCCTGTTGTCACACATCCACTTTAGGGGAGCATGGTCGGTGACCAGTTTAAATGACCTCCCCAGTATGTAATACCTTAGGGAGTCTAAGGCCCATTTAATGGCGAGACACTCCTTTTCTACGATGGCATAGTTTTTTTCGTGCTTGTTCAGCTTCCGGCTCAGGTATACAACTGGGTGCTCCTCACATCCCTGTTCTGTAACAGTAAAGCCCCTAGGCCCACCTCAGAAGCGTCCGTCTGTACGACAAATTCCTTGCTGAAGTCCAGGGCCACTAGTACTGGTAACCCACAAAGGGTCTGCTTTAAATTCTGAAATGCCTCCTCGGCTTCGGAAATTCCACTTGACCATGGCCGACCCTCTACCCTTCGTCAGGTTGGTCAGATGGGCGGCCATGGTGGCAAAGTGGGGTATGAACCGTCTGTAATACCCCGTAATGCCCAGGAAAGCCCTCACTTGTTTTTTATTGATCGGTTGGGGCCATTTTTGAATTGCCTCAACCTTATTGGTGTGCGGCTTGACCACTCCCCGGCCAATAATGTAGCTAAGGTATTTGGCCTCCTTCGGGTCTATGGCACATTTTTTGGGTTAGCTGTAAGACCTGCTTTCCTAAGGGAATCTATCACCGCTTGTACACAGAGCAGGTGCGATTCCCAATCTGGGCTGTGGATGACCACATCGTCCAAATATGCAGCCGCATACGGGTGATGTGGTCTCAAGGCTTTGTCCATCATTTGCTGGAATGAAGCAGGGGCTCCGTGCACACCAAAAGGCATCCGCTTATACTGAAATGAGCCCTCAGGAGTGGAAAAGGCAGTTTTCTCCTTGGCCAATTCAGTTAGCGGTATTTGCCAATAGCCTTTCGTTAGGTCTAGGGTCGTTATGTAGCGTGCCTGTCCTAACCTGTCCACGAGTTCGTCAACCCGGGGCATCGGGTACGCATCAAACTTGGACACACTGTTGAGTTTCCTGAAGTCGTTACAAAACCTGATAGTACCATCAGGCTTTGGGGCCAGCACTATGGGGCTCAACCGCTCACTGTGGGACTCTATCGCGTCCAACTCTAACATACTTTTTATTTCTTTCACAACTGCCTCTCGTCTGGCCTCTGGGATTCTATGCGGTTTTACATTTACGCAAACCCCTGGTTCCATCACTATGTCATGTTGGATCATGTTGGTCAGTCCGAGTAAGGGGGAGAAAACGTCTCTATTTTTTTGCACAAACGCCCTAACATCACTTTGTTGTGCCACAGACAGGGTATCTGTTATGGGGACGTCAGGTGTCACTGGTCTGTTAGAGGCGTGGACATGGCCAGTAAAGTCTCTCTGTCCTTCCAGGGCTTTAAGAGATTCACATGATAAATTTGGTGTGGTTTCCTTTTCCCTGGCTGGTAGACTTTGTAGTTTACCTCCCCCACCCTTTCGACAACCTCAAAGGGACCCTGCAAATTGGCTAGGAACTTACTTTCCACTGTGGGAACCAGTACTAACACTCTGTCCCCAGGGCTGAAAGTACAGACCTTGGCACCCCAGTCATAGACCCTCCTCTGGGCCTCCTGGGCTCGCTCCATATGTTCTCGCACCAGGGGCAGGACAGCTGCGATTCGATCCTGCATCAAGGAGACATACTCTATGATGCTTCTATATGGGGTGGCCTTCCCTTCCCATGTTTCTTTGGCGACATCTAGCAGCCCCCTGGGATGTCTACCATACAAAATCTCAAAGGGGGAATAGCCTGTGGATGCCTGCAGAACCTTACGTATGGCAAACATGAGATATGGTAGCAAAAAATCCCAGTTTCTCCCATCTTTGTCGTCCACCTTTTTCAGCATACTTTTCAAAGTTTTATAAAATCTTTCAACCAGACCATCCATTTGGGGGTGGTAGACAGAGGTACGGAGATGGGAGATTTTGTATAGTCTACACAATTCCTTGGTAACCCTAGACATAAATGGGGCGCCCTGATCGGTAAAGACTTCTTTTGGGATCCCCACTCGACTAAACACCTGAACCGATTTCTTGGCGATAGCCTTAGCGGAGGTGTTGCGCAAGGGTATGGCCTCAGGATAGCACGTTGCATAGTCTAGAAACACCGGATTATGCTGGTGACCCCGGGCAGATTTCACAACCGGCCCCACGAGGTCCATATCAATCCTCTCAAAGGGGACCTCGGTTATAGGTAGAGGGACAAGAGGGCTGCGAAAATGGGGTGACGGTGCCGACATTTGGCACTCGGGGCACGATTCACAGTACTCCTTGACATCCACATGCAATCCAGGCCAGAAAAACTTCTGGGCGATTCTCTCCCTGGTTTTTTCGATACTAAGATGTCCCCCCATTACATGACCATGGGCTAAGTCTAGCACCACCCTACGGAGGGATTTGGGAACCAGTAGCTGTTCTACCTCGTCCTCTCCATGTTTTATCACTCGATACAATAAATAGTTTTTAATGGCCATGTAGGGGAAAGACACCACCCAATCAGGATCCACCGGTTCCCCATCCAACATCTTAATGTTTTCCCTGGCTCTCATGAGGGTGGTCCCCTGCAGTTGCACGGTACAGAAATCCTCTCTTCTGACCTCTAAGTCAAGTATGACATTTTGGCTACTCTCAATGTCAGGGTCAGAGGGGGTCTCCTGTTCATTACTCTCAGACTGAGAGCTAGCTTCTAGGTCCTCCGGCGCCCCAGCCATGACAGGGAAAGGAAGAGGATCTCCGCTTTCCTCGATCCCACCAACAGGATCCCCTTCCCTGGATGAGAGTCTGGTGAGAGTTCCCGTGCTTCCCCAGTAGGGGGAGCTCTATCTGCCAGCCTCCCCTTGCTCTCCCATAAATTCCAAAAATGGGGAAAATCTCTCCCCACTAAAGCTTGATAAAGCAGTGAAGGTACCACCCCCACTGAATGTGTTACACTGCCCCGGGGGGGGGGGGTATCGACCTCAACTACCGCTGTCTGGTAGTCCTGAGTGTCCCCATGAATGCAAATTACCCCAATAGTACTGGAGTGTAGTCTTGTGGGGTTCACACAATCATTCCTGACTAGGGTCACCACACTACCAGAGTCTAGCAAGGCTGTGAGTGGCTTTCCATCCACTGAAATAAAACACATCTGTTTTTCAATGCGACTCTGACATGATGCAGTACATGCAATCTGTGCAAACAGAGAAATGCATATTTCCATAAAAGCATAATCACATTGCATAGGTTCATCATCTATAGGACAGTTTGCAGCAATATGCCCTAATGCATGGCAACGAAAACACTGTATGTTGCCTACCCCCAGTCCTCTTAACGGCCCTAGAGGCCTTCCTGGCTTCTTTGGCCAGTCTCGAGGTCTAGGACCCATAGTCTCATCATCTGTAACAGTCTTATC
The DNA here is from genome assembly GCA_037952925.1 of Lithobates clamitans. Lineage (NCBI taxonomy): Eukaryota > Metazoa > Chordata > Amphibia > Anura > Ranidae > Lithobates > Lithobates clamitans. The sequence goes on from JBBGZY010000513.1 coordinate 2,846,766, forward strand.
AAATTTCCCCAAGCTCTTGAACCCCGGAACAGTCTTACCAGAACCGCTGGGAGATCTTGCACCCCTAGACACACCGGAGTGGGGCGTAGATGGGTTCACCAAGTCCTCAGTAGCACTGTACCTCTCCACTAGGTCCACCAGTTGGGCCGCAGTTTTGGGGTCCCCCTGTCCGACCCACTTCCTCAGGGCAGCAGGGAGCGCACGCAGGTACCTGTCCATTACCACAAGCTCCACGATCTGAGAGCTTGTCAAGGTCTCTGGCTGCAACCACTTCCTGGTGAGGTGGACCAGGTCAAAAATTTGTGAATGGGGTGGCTTGTTGCTGGAGTAGGACCACTGATGCACGCGCTGGGCCTGGACTGCCATGGTGACACCCAAGCGTGCGAGTATCTCTGTCTTTAGAGTCTCATAGTCCTTGGCCTTATCTGGTTCTAGATCAAAATAGGCCTTTTGGGGTTCTCTTGTTAGAAATGGGGCCAACAGACCCGCCCACTGCTCTTTTGGCCATCCCTCGCGGACAGCAACTCTCTCAAAAGTCGCAAGGTATGCCTCAACATCATCGGCAGATGTCATTTTCTGTAGGTGGTACGTACCATCTTTGGTTCCACTGGCACAGGAAGTGGGGACCCTTTTTTCAGTTCCACTAGAGCCTCTGCAAACTGCCGGTTCATCTCCTGCTGGGCCGCCTGTTGTGCTGTAGCCGCCTCTGCGAGTTGGCGGTGCATCTCCTGCTGGGCTTCTTGTTGTACTGCATGTTGTGCTGTAGCGGCCTCTGCGAGTTGGCGGCGGAATCTCCTGCTGGGCCACCTGTTGTTCTGCATGTTGTGCTGCAGCGGCCTCTGCGACTTGGCGGTTGGTTTCCTGCTGAGCTGCATTGGCCTGTAGTAGGGCCTTTATCATTTCCTCCATCTTCAGAAATTACCCGCTGAATCCACCACGTGTGGGGAAATTAGCTTGTGGGGATTACCTTTTTCTGAACGACAGTTAGCAAATGGGCGCTTTCGTAACAATCTGGCAGATGCCAGGTTTATTTGCAGGAGGTTTGCAAAAAAAACAAACAAACAGTAACTTAAATCCTTGCCGTCCGGCGCTAACTAAACAAATAGTCTCCTCTCTATACATTTCATGTGTAAAAATGAGAATAATACATTTTCATATAAGAAAAAGTTCAATTGGCTGCTCTAATCTGCATTTCCATCTTTTCTTTTCATTCAGTAGTAATGAAGTAAGACCAGTGATCATTTTAATTCAAAGGAAAGAGAATTATGTTTAAAGTGTTAAATTGTAGTTTTTTACTTTGTTAATGTCATCTCCACATTTTGTTTCCTCGAAACAAGGATGTAGTGGCCTTTAGCTTTGTACATACATCTTTTGTTCTCTCCCAGCATGTGTATATGGACTCCACACTCTGCACAGCAGGCTAACAGAGAATAAGCACAGGATTACAGATGTCCAAACAGGGAATTGCAGTTACATTTGAATTTACTTTTCACAACACAGAATTAGAAGCACAGTGATTGCACATACAGCTGATAAAGTATGCTACAGTTTGTTTTCTCTCCTTCCCTCCCAAAACCATATCAAAGTAAATTTTCTATCAGAGATGTATGGGAGCTGCTACAAATGACCAGAGATGAGGTTTGTGTTTGCCGCTATCATAGGTTTTGAACTGTTGCCTGAAAAATTTGCTGGTTCGCCACCAAAAATAAGGAACAACTTTTAATGAGGTACCTAGCCTCCCCCCAACTCAAAGAACATAATTTGTAGGAATCGATAACCCAGCCCCCTTTCTATAAAAGGGTGGATTTGTGTCAGCCATATTGTCAGTCTGTTTCAGTTTTGTTTATAATAAATGTCTTTGTTACTTGTCCCCAATGACAGTGCCTGGCTTCCCATGCATTTTGTATGACAACAGCTTTGCGTCCCTCTAAACTTAGACAGTTTGAAAACTATGAGCAAGGCAGATTGCTTATCCCTTCTAGTAATCTTCTTTTAAAATAATAGCTGCCTGGCTATCATGCAACCCACTATCTTCAGTTGTGATGCTCCAAATACCCCATTTTACATTTTATATTTTCATGTTTTTGTTTGTTCCTCTGTATAGCTATGTCTTTCCTTTGAGACAGAACCTCAATACTCACTGACCTGAGAGAAGTGTGGAGATAAGGAAATCTGGAGGGAAGTCAAGCTATTATTTCTATACTTGTTCTGAGTCCGTGACTCAAAGCGTTGAAGTCAGGGATCAAGCTTGACAACCAGGAAACTAGCACTTTCAAAAAAGGTTGGTCAGCATTGATAGTCTCCATGCTTCTCTCTTGACGGGTTTTCTTAAAAGCAAAAAATATTAGATATTACATTATATGTAATATCTAATATTACATATTACATATTTTTTTATTTTGTATTTGATTTGCATGTTAGTTTTAAATAAATCTTTGTCTACTTTTACATTACTCAAATAACCAATGTGATAACTAGTGCCCAGTGCATTTGTCAAAAAAAAATACTGACTAACACTGGGCCATAACTCACATTAGCTGGAATCAGGGAGCTTCTAAAATGTTCTCAGTTGTGTGTGTATTGAGATTTATTTGATATTAAAGGCAAAAAAAATTAAAAAAAATAACAAACATGTCATACTTGCTTGCTCTGTGCAGCGGTTTTGCACAGAGCAGCTCCGATCCTCCTCTTCTTGGGTCCCCTGCCAGCGCTCCTGGCCCCTCCCTCCTGTTGAGAGCCCCCAGAGCAAGCAGCTTGTAATGGGGGCACGCAGGCATGTTTCCAAGCCGTTGCTCTATGTGTCCATTCAGACTTGGAACCAGGATTCTAAAAAATAATTCCAAAATCTGATGTTAGGTAGGTGTTATTGTTATAGCGTATGTCATCATGAAAATGCATTAGGTTACTTCATAATAATTATACATTTTTAACTTGAAGGTGTTTGTGTCCCAGACCACGTGGAGTTCCCAAGAGAAATCTCAAGTATAGACCGCAGGTAAAGCTGTTAGCCATGTGTCATAATTTATATGCACAAGATTTTTTTCTGTTGGCTTAAGGTGTACTTAAACCAAAAAACAAAAATGTACGCAGCTGACCAGTGGTGGCTGCATTTTTTTTTAAATTTTTGTAGCCTTATAAAAAATGTTAGCAAATGTATAATATACCTGTTGATCATGCCAGAAATGCAGTGCTCTCGTCATTGCCTGTAACATGGAAGTATAAATACATTTTTATCCTTGTAGCACCCTCTAGCTAGTGTAGGTGTTAGAGTGAGATTGTTTGGTAGAGCAGGTAAATTTAAGGAGGCCTAGCTAAAAGTTAAGCCTGTTTGTTTTAATCTGTAGGGCTGGGAGTGGCTCAGAGTAGGCTGGCGACTCACAAATAGCATCATCTTTCAGTTACCTCCCTTCTGCTTCTAGAGGCTTCTAGAAAGAAGGAGGGGAAGAAGGATGGAGCTGTCTGAGGTGTTCTAAGGAGCCCTGACCAATCTCCAACCTGGATTGGCAGGGGGCAGGCCTCCTTAAATACCCAGGTCAGCCAGCTGGGGAAGAGTTGTTTGGGTGGAAGAACTGGAGATGGAGTATTAGGCTGTCAGGGCCTTTGAGGAAGCCCCTACTCTGGGGGGTGGGGTGACCTTGGGCTAAGGGGCTCGGAGCTGAATAGGAACCCCACACAACCCAAGGGGTGTCCTGAACAGGTGCAGGAGAGGACAGCAGGGAATACTGCTAGGCAAGTCTCCAGGAGCAATCCATCAGGTGTCGGTGAGTCACAGGCACATATTTGAAAGTGCTTCTGTCTCTATATCCAATAATGATATAGTTAACATATGGTTAGATTTGCTGTACATAGTTACATATTACATAGTTAGTCAGGTTGAAAAAAGACACAAGTCCATCTAGTTCACAACAAAAAATTATGCAATCCCATCTATACAATCCTTCACCCACAGTTGATCCGGAGGAAAGCAAAAAAAACAGCAAAGCATGCTCCAGATTGCTACAGCAGGGGAAAAAAATCCTTCCTGATCCCCCGAGAGGCAATCGGATTTTCCCTGGATCAACTTTACCTATGAATGTTAGTACCCAGTTATATTTTATACATTTAGGGAATAATCCAGACCTTTTTTTTAAAAGCAATTCACTGAGCTTGTTAGAACCACCTCTGGAAGGAGTCTATTCCACATTTTCACAGCTCTTACTGTGAAGAAACATTTCCGTATTTGGAGAGTAAATATTTTTTCCTCTAGATGTAAAGAGTGCCCCCTTGTCCTCTGTGATTACCTTAAAGTGAATAACTCAACACCAAGTTCACTATATGGACCACTTATGTATTTGTACATGTTGATCATATCCCCCCTTAATCTCCTCTTCTCAAGAGAGAATAAATTCAGTTCCTCTAATCTTTCCTCATAGCTGAGCTCCTCCATGCCTCTCATCAGTTTGGTTGCCCTTCTCTGCACCTTCTCCAGTTCCCCAATATCTTTGTTGAGAACTGGTGACCAAAGCTGAACTGCATATTCCAGATGAGGTCTTACTAATGATTTGTACAGGAGTATAATGATATCTCTCTCTCTCTGGAGTCCATACCTCTCTTAATAGAAGAAAGGACTTTGCTCACTTTGGAAACCGCAGCTTGGCATTGCATGCTGTTATTGAGCTTATGATCTACCAAAAGCCCCAGATCCTTCTCCACTATGGATTCCCCCAGTTGTACCCCCCCTAGTATGTATGATGCATGCATATTCTTAGCCCCCAAGTGCATAACTTTACATTTATCAACATTAAACCTCATTTGCCACTTCCAATTAGACTTGCTTGTAAATTGGAGACATCCTGTAAGAACGTTAATCCACTGCATAGCTTAGTGTCATCTGCAAAGACAGAAATGTTACTTTTAATCCCAGACCCTATATTATTTATAAAGATATTAAAAAGTAAGGGTCCCAACACTGAACCTTGGGGTACACCACTGATAACCTTAGACCATTCAGAGTAAGGATCATTTATCACTACCCTCTGAATTTGTTTTATAACCAGTTTTCTATCCATTCTTTCCAAGCCTGTAGACTTTACCTTACACAATAGCCGTGTGTGGGGAACTGTGTCAGATGCTTTTGCAAAATCCAAGAATACCACGCCCCCCACTGTGCCTGCAGCGGTTGGATTCGTTACAGAACCGATCAGTCTTCAGATTCAGGCCAATGATTCCTGGCCTGGACTGCTGATTGTTTCTGGCGAATGAAATGCCTCCCCTGCCTGTGTTTACACTTACACTTGAAGTGATGTCATGTCCCCTCATGGAACTCTTTTCCGTTCCAGAGAGAAGAGAGAGGGCATCTAATAGTGAGTTGCACAACACTACAGTAACACCAGTACACGTAGGTACACTTGTCACCCCCCGATCACCCCCCGATCACCCCTCCCCCTGAGTTAACCCCTTCACTACCTGTCACAGTGTCACCAAGTGCAGTTTTTAGATTTTTCACTGATTACTGTACTGGTGTCATTTGTGACTCTAATCAGTGTTAGGGCAGCTAGTAGTAGCCCCAGATAGCTTTAGGGTACACCCCTAAACCCCCCCCCTAATAATGGTTTAACCCCCTAATTGCACTCTAGTTAACCCTTGATCACCCCCTGTCACCAGTGATCACCGAATTAGTGTTACGGGTGACGCTGGTTAGTTTGTTTTTTATAGCGTCAGGGCACCCGCCATATATTACCCAATAAAGGTTTAACCCCTTGATCACCCGGTGGGTGACATCAGACTTCAGGTTTTAGCATCAGTTAGGGCCCACGTCACCCCAGGCAGCATTAGATTAGTGCCAGTACCGCTAACACCCAAGCACGCACCATACAACTCCCTTACTAGTATAGTGTCTGAACGGATCAATATATTTGATCTGATCAGATCTATAATAGCATCCTCAGTAGTTTAGGGTTCCCAAAAATGTGGTGTTAGCGGGATCAGCCTAGATACCTACTAGCACTTGCGTTTAGCCCCTCAGCCCAGCCCAGCCCACCCAAGTGCAGTATCAATCGATCACTGTCACTTACAAAACACAAAATACATAACTGCAGCGTTTGCAGAGTCAGGCCTGATCCCTGCGAACGCTAACAGTTTTTTTGGTAGCGTTTGAAGCAGTAGCTGACAATCAGGTGCTCTTTTTGCCTGTGAGTTTCACTAGTTGTAGGAGTAAATTTAGAGGCCACAATGTCCAATCGAAAGTACACTAGTGAAGAGGCCTACACGTTTCTGAGCATGACAGATGAGAGTGATGAGGAAGTCCCCCATCTGTCAGATTCAGGCTCAGAATATGATCGAGTAGACAGCGGCGGCACCCTGACAGATAGCTCTGACGATGGAGTAGGGGTCCCTGCTAAGGTCAGGCGTACCCGACCCCGTTCTTCTTCTGTTGTTAAGGTGCAAGAACTGCAGAGAGCCAGTACTAGTGCCGCTCATCCTTCTGGTGAACTGGCAAGCACCAGTGGCCTAGTACACCCTGGTCGTAGTCAAACCAGCACTGCAGTAACATGTGGTGATGTGGCGAGTCCCATAAGTGCAGTTCAAGCTGGTGCGGTGGCTAGCACAAGTAGTGCCCCACAGCCACCAAGAAGACAAACACCGCCCCATCAAGCCCATAGTGCCCTTCCTGCTGCATTTGCCAATCCTAATTGGGAGCCCGCGCTTCTGCAGCACCAGTACTTCCCCCATTCACTAGCCAACCCGGAATTCAGGTGGAAAGATTTTACGTCACTTGATTTTTATTCGCTGTTTTTCACGGAAGATCTCTATAGATCTATTGTGGACCAAAGCAATTTGTATGCTGGTCAATTCATCGCTGCTACCCCCATTTGACCCTTGCCAGAGAATGGAAACCTTTTACAATTTCAGAATTTAAAACCTTCCTGGGCCTATCCCTCCTCATGGGCATAACTAAAAAGAGTGAGTTGGTCCACTGACCCAATTCACCATATGCCCGTATTCTCTGCATCCATGGCCAGGGCTAGATACGAGCAGATCTTGTGGTTCATGCATTTAATGACAATGAACTCTGTCGTCCTCAGGGTGATCCTGAATACAATCGGCTACACAAAATTTGGCCCCTCGTAAACCACTTCAACCAACAGTTTGCAGCCTTGTTTACTCCCGATCAAGTTGTCTGCGTGGATGAGTCCCTGATTAAGTTTTCTGGCCACTTGTCTTTTAAACAGTATCTTCCCAGCAAGCGTGCCAGATATGGGGTCAAGATGTATAAGCTCTGTGACAAGGCAACAGGCTATACATATAGTTTGATGGTTTACGAGGGAAAAGATAGTCACGTGGAGCCGGAGAACTGCTCAAACTACATAGGGAGCGCTGGTAAGATTGAGTGGGACTTGGTGTCACCCGTATTCAGAAAGGGGTACCACTTGTACGTGGACAATTATTACACAAGCGTGCCACTTTTTAGTCACTTGTTTGATTATGGAATTGGCACACGTGGCACTGTGTGATCTAATCGCCGGGGCTTACCCCATCAGCGTATAGATTCCCGTCTTAGGCTGGGGAGAGAGCCTGCTTGAGAAGTAATCATTTGCTCACAGTAAAGTGGAGGGATAATCGGAATGTTTTAGTTCTGTCCTACCTTAACGCAGATAGGACAGTGCAAATTCAAACGGCAACTGGTGTTGTGGAGAAACTAATGCCCACGAATGCAACCTTATATGGGAGAGGTGGACCTTAATGACCAGTAGTTGGCGCTGTACCTAATTTCCCATAAGACCAGACGCTGGTACAAAAAAGTGTCTGTATACTTATTCCAATTATTTAATGGCTCTGCTTAACGCTTACGTGCCATATAAAGCGTCACAACGAACTGGATCCTTCCTTAAATTCCAGGATAAGATCATCACAGCCCTTCTGTTTCTAGACTGTGCTGTGGCCCAACTTCCCAATGTAAATGCAGTAAGCCAGCTGCATGAGAGGCATTTTCCGTATGTCCTCCCCAGCAGTGGTCATCAACCCTGTCCTCAGGGCCCACTAACAGGCCAGGTTTGCAAGATAACTGAAATACATCACAGGTGATATCATTTGCTCCATGCTGCTTAGTGATTGCAGTATTCTAGTCTGCATCTCCCCAAGGTAATACATAAAACCTGGCCTGTTAGTGGGCCCTGAGGACAGGGTTGATGACCACTGCTCCCAGGTAGCCCTACCCGGTACCCCTACCCAATGATCCGCCCAAAGAAAATGTTGTGTCTGTAGGAAACGCAGATATAGGCGTGACACCCACTATTATTGTCCCACCTGTCCTGGCCAACCTGGTCTTTGCATCGGTGAATGTTTTGAATGCTACCACACACTAGTGGAGTATTAGCGTAGGGTACAGTACTGCACAGACTAGGTAACACTTTCCTAGCAGCCAATTAGGTGCTAGACTGCTTTTACAAGCAGTGGGAGGGAACGTACCCCCTCCTGCCCTTTTTGGAAAGTAGACACCTCAAGCTACTTGTTGGCATGTTGAGTCCATAGAATATTTTATATTTTGCCACAAGTTTTGGGGAAATTACAATAGTTTTTTTTTTTCACAAAGTTGTCACTAAATGATATATTGCTCAAACATGCCATGAGCATATGTGAAATTACACTTCAAAATACATTCTGCTGCTTCTCCGGAGTACAGGGATACCACATATGTAGGACTTTTTGTGAGCCTAGCTGCGTACAGAACCCCAAAAACAAAGCACCACCTTCAGGCTTTCTAATGGCGTAAAATGGTGATTTCACTCCTCACTATCTATTACAGTTTCGGAGGCCCTGAAATGTCAAGATAGCCCAAAAAAACCCCAAATGACCCCATTTTGGAAAGTAGACACCTCAATGTATTTGCTAAGAGGCATGGTGAGTATTTTGTAGCTCTCATTTGTATTGAAAATTGAATAAAGAAAAGGAATTTTTTTTTTCAATTTTCAAAACTTTGTGACAAAAAGAGATCTGCAAAATACTCAACATGCCTCTCAGCAAATAGCTTGGGGTGTCTACTTTCCAAAATGGGGTCATTTGGGAGAGTTTTGTGCTATCTGGGCATTTCATGGCCTCCAAAACTGTGATAGGTAGTGAGGAGTGAAATCAAAAATTTACACCTTTAGGGGAGGAGGGGTGGGGGGACACACAGGGCTAATGGTTATCTATATAGCAGTTGATGTCCCATCCAACGTTAAGCCCCAAGGGGCTGTAACATTGGATATCAAAAATCCATCTCGTTTCTCTGTGTGAGATGTGTCTTTTGAGGTTATTTCCCCTCCAATGAAGGGTATACCTCTTTATAGCAATAACCTGAAGGAGGGAAGGGTCCCTCTTATGTGTATATTGGCTAAATGTTCCCCTATTCCTACAGTAAGTGCCCTTGTGGTCCCACCCACATATTGGAGGCCACACGGACACCTAAGAAGATGGATGACCCCTACAGTTCCACATATGATAAAGTCAGTGATGTTATATACCTTTGAAGTGACTTGTGAAGAAAAGAAAGAAGTCTTAATGGTTTTGGATGTTTTGCATACAGTACACCTTTTGCACAGAAAAAAACCTTTCAGGTTCCCAAACATGCTAACTTTATGAGGGGGATTTATTACACTGGGGGCCAAGGTATCTTTCAAGGTTTGGTTTTTCCTATATATGACATTAGGCTTCTCCGGGAGTTTGGGTCCCAAAATTCTGTCACTTTTTAGAACCTGCCAATGCTTTTTGATTACTTTATTCACCCATCAATATTGTGATGAGAATGTTGTAAAAAAAGGACCATTCAAATTTATTCTGGTTTCCCTCCACCCTCTCTTTGGTGGTCAGTAAGCTCTCTCTATCTAAGAGTGACACTGTTTGTAATTCTTTATCTAAATTCACAGGATCATATCCGTTTTCCCTAAACCGATCCTTAAGTATATTTGCCTGAGATTCTAAATCTTCCAACAAAGAACAGTTCCTCCTAAGACACTGGAACTGCCCTTTGGGAATTGCTTTAAGCCAATTAGGATGATGGCAACTATCTATTGGAATGTATCCATTGCGATCTGTCAGCTTAAAGTAGGTTTTGGTTAGTAATTGTTTCTGTTCTTTAAAGATAACCAAATCTAAAAAGTTAACAGATGTTTAACTATGATCGTAGGTAGATCTAATCCACCATTGGTTGTTATTGAGGCTTGACGTGAATGAATGAAACGATTCTTCATCCCCTTTCCACAGAAAAAAGGCGTCGTCTATGTAGCGACGCCAAAAAAGTAATCTAGAATCTTTAGATGACAACAGAACATCATTCTCCCATAGTGCCATGAAAAGATTAGCGAGGCTGGGTGCAAATTTCCCCCCCATCGCTACTCCAGTGCTTTGTAAATAATACTGTCCTCCATAATAAAAATAATTATTCTCGGTAGTGAATTGTAGAAGTCGCAAAAAAAATCCAAAGTACAGGTGTTCAAAGACTGATACCTAGTTAGAAAGTATTTAGCTGCCTGATATCCCAACTCATGTGGGTTAATAGTATAGAGAGAGGAGACGTCTGCAGTTACTAGCATGATGTCATCTACTATCTTCCATTGCGATATTTCATTAATAATTTGAACAGAATCTTTCAAAAAGGCTGGGGTCCTAGTCACCAAGGGCTGGATAAAAAATTCTATGAACATACCTATTCGCAAAGTCAGGGAGTCTGACTTGGGGGACACATACGATTTTTATGCACTTTCAGTATATAATAAATGATAGGTATTAAAAATTCGAATTCTTTTTTGTTTATGATTCCCTTTCTATATCCATCCAGAATAATACTATTTAACAATCTCATATACACGTTCGTAAGGGTCTCTTTTCAGAATGGTGTATGTATCCCTGTCGGATAAAAGGCAGTCCATCTGATCCAGATAGTCTTGTTTCTTTAGAAGGACAATTCCCCCCCTCTTATCAGCTGGCCGAATAATTAATAAAAAATTATCTGTTTTATTCCTCAATGGAGCTGCTCCAGGTGCGCCACCACCGGGACAAACATGGCTGTCCTGGGGTGTCCATATCTTGCTGCTTGATATTCAGCTTCATCCTCTGTTTCATCATAATAATCCTGTAGTGATCTGAATCTGTTCCCTACTGGAATATCATATCTCCAGGGGACACCCAGGGAATGGACTGGGCCGTCATAATACCCTGCCGCCTATGGTTTCCTCTGCGAAAGGGTCCTCATATCTTCCATTTAGAGATGAGCTGTTTGCTGCAGAACATGCAAAAAATTTGTGCGAACACCGTTAAAGTCTATAGGACTCGAACGTGAAAAATCAAAAGTGCTAATTTTAAAGGCTAATATGCAATTTATTGTCATAAAAAGTGTTTGGGGACCCGGGTCCTGCCCCAGAGGACATGTATCAATGCAAAAAAAAGTTTTAAAAACTGAAGTTTTTTGGGAAGCAGAGATTTAAAAAGTAAAATATTCCTTTAAATATCGTGCTTGGTGGGTGACTATAGTATGCCTGTAAAGTGGCGCATTTTTCCCATATTTAGAACAGTCCCTGCACAAAATTACATTTCTAAAGGAATAAAAGTCACTTAAAACTGCTTGCGGCTGTAATGTAATGTCGGGTCCCGGCAATATAGATGAAAATCATTGAGAAAAACAGCATGAGCCCCCCCCCCCCCATTACTAGGCCCTTTGGGTCTGGTATGGATATTAAGGGGAACCTCGCACCCAAATTAAAAAAAAAGGCATAGGGCCCCCAGGCCCTATATACTCTGAACAGCAGTATACAGGCAGTCCCCAGGTTACAAACAAGATAGGGACTGTAGGTTTGTTCTTAAGTTGAATCTGTTTGTAATTTGGAACAGGTACATTTTTAAAGTGTAGCTCCAGCCAAAAAATCTATTTTTAAGCTTTTTGGATAACATAGGGAAGGGTTATCACCCCTGTAACATTTGTTTTGCTGTCTGTGCCCCTGTTCAGAAGATTTCACTTCACTTTCTGTCCCAATGACAATTGGATTTTGAAAATTTTGGGTTATTAGGGAAACTAGGATTGGTGATAAAGCATCAGTGGAGACACCTTTTTCCCATATTAACTCTTATGCCGCGTACACACAGCCGGACTTCCTGACAGAAAGAGTCCGATGGGAGCTTTTGGTCAGACATTCTGACCATGTGTAAGCCCAATCGGACTTTTTCTGTCGGCAGTTCCGACGGACTCAGATATAGAACATGTTCTAAATCTTTCCATCGGAGATGCCGACAGAGTTTAGCCCATTGGCAAGTCCGCCCGTGTGTACGCGGCATTACAGGAGAAAATTTTCCATTCCTAGGGGTAGATTTCCTCTCACTTCCTTTTGTCTCCCTCTGTTTGTAAGTAGGAGTAGTTTGTAAGTCGGATGTTTGAAAATAGGGGACCGCCTGTATATACTAAACGGCCTGCCCTATACACTCTGTGGAAAATTGGGCCTTAGTTGTTGGTGGTACCAGAACACTGTAAGCCCTCACAGTTACTCTTGGTGGGCGCTGGAGCGGGCCCTGCTGTGAAATATTATATCAAGAATTGTAATTACATGCCCCTGTTAAACAGGGGCAGAAAAATTTGGCCTTAGGCAGTGGTGGTGGTGCCACAACACTGTAACCCCTCACAGATTCTCTTGTTGAGTGCAGGAATGGGCCCTTCTGTGAAATATTAGAGCAAAAATTGTAATTACATGCCCCTGTTAAACAGGGGCAGAAAAATTGGGCCTTAGGCGGTGGTGGTGGTGGCACAACACTGTAAAGCCTCACAGATACTTTTGTTGAGCACAGGAACGGGCCCTGCTGTGAAATATTAGATCAAAATTGTAATTATGCGCCCCTGTTAAACAGGGGCAGAAAAATTGGGCCTTAGGCAGTGGTGGTGGTGCCACAACACTGCAACCCCTCACAGATACTCTTGTTGAGCGCAGGAACGAGCCCTGCTGTGAACTATTTGATCAAAAATTGTAATTACACTCCCCTGCTACACACGACTGGTTTTCCCGTCGGAATAAACTCTGAAGGTTTTTCCGACGGAGTTCCGACAGAATTCCGCTGAAACTGTCTTGCATACGCACGATCACACCAAAGTCCGTTCGTCAAGAACGCGGTGATGTACAGCACGAATGATGGGACTAGGAAAAGGAAGTTCAATAGCCAGTAGCCAATAGCTTCCATCTCGTACTTGATTCAGAGCATGCGTCATTTTTGGTCCGTCAGAACAGCATACAGATGAGCGGTTTTCCCGATAGGAATTGGTTCCGTCGGAAATATTTAGAACATGTTCTATTTCTATGAATATACATAAAACTCTGAGCCACCCTATGCAAAAAACAAAATTAATAGAAATAAAAATAAAAGCTGCTGCACCCCTAAAAAAAGTGATTGTGAGAAAGAAAATGGGAATAGGGGGCGCTAGAATGGTTGGCTAGTAGGTGACTAGGCCAATCAGTGTAGTGAAAAATAATAAAAACAAAATACGTCATACAACACAGATAAGTGAAAATATCAAACTAGTCCAGCTGGACATAGGTGTCCAAATTGATAAAGTCCATCCATTTAGTGAATCAGTGAAAAACCATTATTAGAAATCCACAAAACATCAGAAAGAAACAAATCTTCCAAATATAGTGATGTCTTCCGACAGATAGTCCTCCACCATACATCTAGCAATTCAACACCCAATGTGAATGGATAAGTGATCTGCTTACCAGATCTATTTGACCTCTTTCCTAGAAAAGATAGCCAAATAGTGCTTGTGCAGGATTGTGCCTGCTCACATATGTAGGGGTGGTACAGGTAAGATATATAGAGAGCAGAAAACTTCCATCGTATAATACCGTTTATTGAATAAAAAACAAGTGATAAAAGTGGCCAAATGGCTCCTTACATTTTAAAGTGTGTATCCCGTGCCCTGAACTAAAAATATTCTTAGAAGCTATCATCATGAAGATTGAGGAGGAATAGGATAGTCACTCAGCATAATAGGATATCATTCAGCATAATAGGATATCACTCAGCATATGCAGTCTTCAAGGGATCCTACATCCATAGAAAAATCAATCGGTTAAATCAGCATCAGGTGCTTGGCAGCTGGTGATCCAAGACTGATTCATTTTTATGAATGTGAGCCGATCAACAGAGTCTGTGGACAGGCGCACTCTGTGATCGGTTACAAAGCCTCCAGCAGCACTGAATGTGCGTTCAGAAAGAATGCTGAATGCAGGACAGGCCAGTAGCTCAATTGCATATTTAGCAAGCTCTGGCCAGTGGTCCATCCTCAAGACCCAGTAACCCAGTGGATGTTCTGTTGGAAAGGTCTCCAAGTCTGATTTTGCCCCTAGATATTCCTGCAGCATGTAATTCAGACACTGGCGATGGTTGCTGGAACTGATCAGACCTTGGCACTGAGGACTGAAGAATTGTCTGAAGGCATCGGTCAGCCGGCCACCTTCTCCACAGCTCTTTCTGTGACTGAAAGAAGCCTCAGCAACACATTGTCCAGCACCAGGAAACTGTAACTTCCCAGGCTCTGGAAACGCATTGCACGAACCTTTCTACAAGGCCTCCCAAAGATTTTTCATCCTCTGCACCTTCTGCAAAGGCTGGATAAGTTCTGCAACCTTACCCTTGTAATGTGGATCAAGAAGGGTTATAAAATAAACTAAATTGCGCTAGCAAAAAAAACAACAAACTTATTCTTTAGTGAAAAATAAATTAGGAGTGCTTAAAAAACACAATATATATAAACAATAAGTGCATAAAGTGTTTATACAAAAGTGGAGAAAATATGTTAAAAATCAGTGATCATAAATAAAAAGCCACTCATAATCCGTCCATAATAATATGAATCATTTTGACCAGAAAGTCCACTTCATGTATTTCGTCCCCATACACTAAGGATTGGTACACCAAGATACTTCAAATCAGATGTGCATTGATAGCGATGGAGGAAGTAATAGATGTACGCTTACCCCAAAAGATGGACCTCCCCTGTGGCAAGGTCTTATTAGCTTGCAGATTTCGCCCTCTGCAGGGACCAGCTGTTAGTCTCCTGGTCTTGGCAGCATGTACCGCCGACTTCCGTATGGTCGGGATGGTCCAACTGTCCCAATCTCGAAGGGGGAACTCAGAAATGGAAAAATCCACATACAGGAAAAAACGGCATAAGGAGAAAAACTCCAATAGTGTGATAACGTTTGAAATGTTTATTGGTTAAAGCAAACCACAAGTGAACATAAAAATCCAGATTTAAAATTCTATTAAAAAAGCCGGCATAATCAAAGGCAGAACGCCCGTGCAAATAGACTTTCCAGAACACGTGATGGCTAGCACTGCGAGGCCACGCCCTACATGTTTCGTCATACGTGACGTCTACAGGTGCCCCCGTAGACGTCACGTATGACGAAACATGTAGGGCGTGGCCTCGCAGTGCTAGCCATCACGTGTTCTGGAAAGTCTATTTGCACGGGCGTTCTGCCTTTGATTATGCCGGCTTTTTTAATAGAATTTTAAATCTGGATTTTTATGTTCACTTGTGGTTTGCTTTAACCAATAAACATTTCAAACGTTATCACACTATTGGAGTTTTTCTCCTTATGCCGTTTTTTCCTGTATGTGGATTTTTCCATTTCTGAGTTCCCCCTTCGAGATTGGGACAGTTGGACCATCCCGACCATACGGAAGTCGGCGGTACATGCTGCCAAGACCAGGAGACTAACAGCTGGTCCCTGCAGAGGGCGAAATCTGCAAGCTAATAAGACCTTGCCACAGGGGAGGTCCATCTTTTGGGGTAAGCGTACATCTATTACTTCCTCCATCGCTATCAATGCACATCTGATTTGAAGTATCTTGGTGTACCAATCCTTAGTGTATGGGGACGAAATACATGAAGTGGACTTTCTGGTCAAAATGATTCATATTATTATGGACGGATTATGAGTGGCTTTTTATTTATGATCACTGATTTTTAACATATTTTCTCCACTTTTGTATAAACACTTTATGCACTTATTGTTTATATATATTGTGTTTTTTAAGCACTCCTAATTTATTTTTCACTAAAGAATAAGTTTGTTGTTTTTTTTGCTAGCGCAATTTAGTTTATTTTATATGTTTGTCACTTCATAGATATTTGGAGTTTTTTTTGCAGCTGCACTTTTTTATATATATATATTTTCTTATCACACATTGCTCATTAGCGCAGGTTGTTTTCACCATGATCAAGAAGGGTTGCCAGCCAGTAATGATCCCTCTCCTTGATACCAGGAATCCTAGGGTCCTTTTGCAGGATCAGGGAGGCCATGCAGCATAAGTTTGCAGAGGCATTCGATCCTGAGTCCTCTGGGTCACTAAGGATCACATGATCCTCAACCACCTCCTCCCAGCCACGCACAACTCCATGGGTTTCTGGGGACTGAAAACGATCCCTTGAAGACTGCTGCTGATGTTGAGTGTTATCCTCCACCTACATGCTGACACAATCCTCCTCCTTCTCCTTTTCTTCTTCCTGTTTGATCGGTGGGCCTGCAGGAATACTATCTGGATAAAGGGGGCCTTAAGAGGTAAGGAAGTCCTCCTTCTCCTCCTTCTGTTCTACCTCAAGTGCCCTGTCCATTATTCTACAAAGTGTGTGCTCCAACAGGAAGACAAGAGGGACAGTATCACTGATGCATGCACTGTCACTGCTCACCATCCTTGTGGCCTCCTCAAATGGTGACAGGACAGTGCATGCATCCTTGATCAGTAGCCACTGGCGTGGCGAAAAAAAAGCCAAGCTCCCCTGACCCTGTCCTGGTGCCATACTCACACATGTACTCATTTATGGTGTGTGTGCAGCCGCTGCAGCATTGCCAACGTTGAGTTTCACCTGGTGGGCATGTCACAAATGAGGCGGTTCTTGGGCAGGTTGCATTCTCTTTTAATGTCACCCACCTGAACATTGGCATTATATGACCAGCAGAAACGACCACAGACTTTCCTGGCCTGCCTCAGGAGATCCTGTAAGCCTGGGTACCTGCTCAAGAACCGCTGCACCACCAAATTCAGGATGTGAGCTTAACAGGGAACATGGGTCAAGTGTCCCTGTAGGAGGGCAGAGAGAAGGCTGGTTCCATTGTTGCATACAACCATTCCTTGCTGAACCTGGCATGGCGTCAACCTCCTTTGAGCCTGCCCCTGCAGAGCTGCCAGAATCTCTGCCCCAGTGTGTCTCCTGTCCCCTAAGCAGACCAACTCAAGCACCGCATGGCATCTTTTTGCCTGAGTGCTTGCGTAGCCCCTTAAACGCCTACGGAGCACCACCGGTTTAGAGGACAAATCTGCAGAGGAAGAGGCCATAGAGGAAGAAGAAGAGGAGGGGGTGGAGGAGAGAGCTGTGGCAGAATCACCACTACTAGCATTTTGGAGGTGTGGTGGCGGAACAAGCTCCAACAATACTGAACCCTTTCCAGCATCCTTCCCAGCTGCCAGCAGAGTTACCCAGTGCGCCGTGAAAGAAAGGCAACGTCCCTGTCCATGCCTGCTGGATCATAAGTCAGCGGTAATATGCACCTTACTGCTGACCGCCCTGTCCAACGAGGCCAAGACATTGCCTTCCACATGTTGGTAGAGAGCCAGAATGGCCTTTGGGAACCTGCCACTGAGGTACCACACATTCCAAAAATTCAAGAAAGGGGGCAGAGTCTACCAGGTGAAAAGGCAGCAGTTGCAGTGCTAGCAATTTGGCCAAGCTAGCATTCAGACACTGAGCATGTGGATGGCTGGGACCGAATTTCTTTCGACGGTTTAGCAACTGGGGTAGGGAAATTTGCCTGCTAAAATCAGGTGTTGGTGTACCACTAGCAGATTGGCCGCAAGTACTGGGGACACCTATTTCTATACCTTCATTCCTCTCAGTGCAGGTTTTTGAGAGCACTGGAGGTATAGTGGGGTTGGAGATCCCAATTGATGAGGAGCAAGGAGAGGTCCACCTCGTTCTTTGATGTGGGTCTTTTAAGTGCTGTTGCCAACGGACTGCATGGGAGGTCATCATATGTCTGGTCAAGCATGTGGTGCCCAAGCGGCTGCTGTTTTGGCCATGCTTGATACGCTTCAGACATATGTTTCAAACAGCAACGGTGCAATCTGCTGCACACGTGTCAAAAAAGGCCCACACCAAAGAACTTTTCAAAATATGCGGGGAGTCAGCAGCGCCCTGCACCTGCTTAGCTATGCAGTGTGATGCAATAGGGTGGCTGCCTATAAGCTGCCCCCTGGAGGGCATCCTGCCTTGTTGGAGATGTGCCTCCTGCTCCTCCTCCTCCTCTCTTCTATTAGGCACTCAAGTAGAGTCAGTGACCTCATCATCCCCTCCCTCCTCATCACTGGAGCAAACTTGGCAGTATGCTGCAGCTGGGGGAACATGACTGCCAGTTTCTTGACCTTCTTGGGCACCCCCTCTCTCTAGGCTCACGTTACTCCCTTCCTCAACCTGGGTACCATCAAATCGCTGCGCATCTTCCTGCAGCATGTACCCGATACTATAGTCGAATAGTTCGGGGGACTCCTCCATGCATGATGGTGGGGCTAGGGAAGGAGTGACTGTTGACATGGAGCCGATGGAATAGGCCGCTTTGGCAGCTGCATTGGCAGGCAAACTACTCTGAGCCTGGGAGACAGAGGATGAGGATGAGGATGGCTTTGTTATCCATTCCACCAACTCTTCTGCATGTTGTGGCTCAATAACAACTATGGGTGTACTGTATGTATTGTGTACTGTGTACACCACCAGAAAAGTAGTAGCAACTGCACTAGGGGTGCACGGTACTGTGTACACCAACTGAAGTGTAATAGTGGATATATATCCATATATATATCCATATCCATATATATATATATATATATATATATATATATATATATATATATATATATAAATAAGACTGGCTGTATATATATATTAAATATACTGCAGCTAACTGAATAACCTGCCTGCCTGCCTGCTCAATCTAAATGACACTCTCTCTCCGTCCATGCCAATGTGCCGACGTGCAGGCAGCCTTATATAGTGTGGGGCGATGACTTGGTCCCCCTGAGCCATGATTGGCCAAAGGCACCCTGCCTTTGGCCAATTATGGCTCTCTTAGCTGAGGGCGCTGGGATTGGCCAAAGCATACATGGTGCATGCTTTGGCCAATCATCATACAGCAATGCACTGCGCTCCCGCAGTGCATTATGGGGCGTTACACGGCGCTCGAATTTGGCATGAATGCCCCATAATGTTCGGTTTTCGACTAACGGGCGAACAGCCAATGTTTGAGTCAAACTCATGTTCAACCCGAACATAAAGCTCATCCCTACTTCCATTATATTCCATGTTGGGTTGCCTCCCCTGGGGATATAAATATGAATTTACATAGCTTTTAGGTGTTTGCGGAGGTCTGTTTCCTCTATATGGTCCTGAATGTGGAAACCTGCCCTGGTTTCTAAATTGGTTAGTCTGAGGGTATTGATAATTATTCCTCTATCCATTAAATTGTCTATTTGGAACGTGGTCTCCCTTTTTCCTAGGCTAGTGTGGTGTGCGGCCACCTCCCCCACCCAGGGGCCCAAATCCCTACGTTTTGGGAAGATAACTTTATTACCTGTACGGGTCTGTAATTTTCCATGGGTGGTTGAGGTCGCACACCACTTTGGCTGTCACTGCTATCCATATTGACAGCTTCTGATGGCTGTGTATACATTTCCCCATAAATCTCCTGCCATTTAAAAACATTGTGGGACTTGTAGTCCACATCTCTTAAATATTTCTTTTGTTTCTTAATTTTTTGTTCCTCTTCCTCTTCTGCCATAATTTCTTGCAATTCTTTAGTGTATACCTGATATAAACCTTCCTTATTCATAGGGATAAGTTTTTCTTTAATTTCGTTTATTTCTTGTTGTAGATTAGCGACCTTGGCTCTTTTCTTTGAAACTAATGCCGCGTACACATGATCAGTATTTCCGTCAGAAAAAACTTGGATGGTTTTTCAGATGGAATTCCACTCAAGCTTGCCTTGCACACACACGGTCACACCAAATTCCGACCGTCAAGAATGAGGTGATGTACAACACATATGACGGGAATAGAAAACGGAGTTCAATACCCAGCGTGCCACCCTTTGGGCCTCTTCTGCTAATCTCGTGTTTGTCTCATGTTAGTAGAAGTTTGGTGAGAGACGATTCGCACTTTTCAGCTTCGTGCTTTTCAGTCCGTTACTGCTCTTCAGTTTGTGCTTGTGGGTTTGTATCTGGTTTTCAGTGCGTGTAGTCAGTTCGTATCTGTTTTTCAGTGTGTTCTTGTGCGTGTAGTCAGTTCGTATCTGTTTTTCAGTGTGTTCTTGTACGCTCGTTTCTGATTTTCAGCTCGCTCTTCACAGGCCTTTCTGTTCTTCAGTGCGTTCTGTTCGTTCTGACCAGCCGACCGTTTCGAAGCCATGTTGCAGGTACGTACTCATCGTAGAGTTTGTGCTATGCGGGGGCTTGGTGTTGGGGTTCTTGCTTTGACCCAAGCCCAGTCCATGAACAGGGTGGGGAGGAGTTCATGGATCAAGAATTGGTTGCTTCAGCGTTAGCGCCTTGAGGCGATTCAGTTTGCATTTGCAGCGCTATACAAATCATTCATTCATTCATTCATCCAGCATGACCAATTCTCTCATATGCCTTTGCTGCGTGAGATCCAGGAGAATAACCCTGATGATTTCAGGAATTTTCCCCCGGATGACGGACCCCCTTTTTCACCGTCTGTTGGCTTTGCTGTCCCCTTATAGTACGAAGCAGGACACCTTATTGCGGCAGGCCATCACTCCATATCAGAGGCTAGTTGCCATGTTGCGGTACTTGGCAACGGGGAGAAGTCTACAGGACCTCAAGTTCTCTACAGGCATCTCCCCCCAGGCTCTGCGGATCATTATTCCAGAGACCGGTTATGCCATCATACAGGTCCTGCAGAAGGACTATATTAGGGTAAGTTTTCTCCTTTAACATCACATTCTATATATTTAATGTATGCTAATGTTTTGTATTTCTTTCATCATTCCCTAATTACCATGATTGTAATATGCTGTGAATGTCCCCTTTGTCCTCATGCTTGCTGTAAGTTTTTAATGCTCCTTTTTTGTCCTTCATGCATATTTGCCTTCACTAACCTCTCTGGCATGCTATCCTGGGCCCATATACACCTAGCCTAGTCACTTAACAATGTATTTTGTCAGCTCCATTGTAGTGCTTTACCCTAAACACCCCGTAAAATGTGTCCAAATGTTATTGTTGTCCTTAAATTCAGGCAGAGTGCCAGAGGCTTTTTTTGGGGTCCAAAACTCATTTATAACCCCACCCCCTAAAATGTTTCCAATGGGCCATCAGAGGGGGTGAGGAATCTGATAAGTGGACCTTATATTTTTGTCTTTAAATACGCCTTAAAATAAATGTTATACTGATGTTGGCCAAGAATGTTTGTGTCTAATCTGCTTTCAATGTTATGTGCAAAAGTACTAATATTTTTTTTTCTTTTTTGACTCCACAGTTTCCTTCAATGCTACAGGAATGGCAGACTGTGGCTTCCCAATTTGCTCATCGTTGGAACTTTCCCAACTGCGGAGGGGCAATCGATGGGAAGCATGTCCACATCGTCCCACCACCCCACTCGGGGTTATACTATCTTAACTATAAGGGGTTTCATAGTATTGTGTTGATGGCGGTGGTGTCGGCGACATACAAGTTTCTTTATGTGGACATGGGGAAGAATGGCCGGATGTCGGATGATGGAGTTTGGGATTGCCACCTACGGAAGAGAACGTGTAAGGACTCCCATTTGTTTTTATCGCTGATGAAGCATTTGGTCTGGGTGATCACCTGATGAGGCCATTCCCCCAGATGACCCTCACCCCAGAGAAGAGGGTTTTTAATTACCGGCTGGCCAGAGCCAGAAGAGTCGTGGAGAATGCCTTTGGGATAATGGCGAGCCGGTTCCACCTGTTTCTTACAGGAATAAATATGGCGGAGTACAAACTTAACCACATAGTTCTAGCATGCTGCATACTTCACAACTTTTTGAAGAGAAATGCTCTGAATTATGTTGCCTCAGTTGGGTCTGAGGCCGGACTTCCAGAAAATACACTGACGGCCCTGGAAACTGGCCGTCCTGGCTTGCCCCCCCAAAGCGCACGTGTAGTGCGTCAAAAATATGTTGATTATTTTACGGGTAGGGGGGCCATTGCTATGCCAGCAAATTTGTCATTTATTTTAGATATTAAAAAAAAATTTCATCTGATCAAATCTTGATTTTGATTTACTGTTTGTGTTTCTTTTAGCTGTTTCCTAGGTTCTCCTAGTGCACTTGTAGTGCCAAGCAGTTTTTCCATTATTAAATAACACCCATTGTCACTGTAAACACCAACTTAATACAAAAAATGGTATTGAGCATTGAACATTGTTGAGTATAAAACCTTTAAAAAAAAAATCTTTTTTTTTTTAAAGTTTTACCTTGAAAATATTTTTTAGTACATAAACAGGCATGTTTCAAAACATAACACAACTCAGGAACTTACAAAAGTTCAACATTGAAAAACTGAAGGCAATATCAGACATTATAGTGTCAAAAATGTGTTGATATTGCCTTCATCAGATGGGGTGATGTCCCCCTGTAAAAGCCAAATTTTGAAGATGCACACAAATTGGGAGTCAAATTGGGGATTTCCCTCCTGATCCCATGCCTAATGTCAACATGTGCTATCTCCCATAATGGGGGATCAATGGACGTGTTTTGGGGGTGCAAATACTTCCTCTCAGCTACTTGAGTTACGAGGAAGGGGTTGCACCCACAAAACATGTACATTGATATCCCCTGATGGCAGATAGCACATGTTGACACACTGTGTGCATCTTCAAAATTTGTTTTTTTAAATGCGTCAAAAATTTGAAAAAATTTGTCCCCAAAAATAGAAAATGGTGTCATTTTGTTGTTCTTTAGATTCTTCCTAGTACATCAATCATGTTCTTCAGTTTTTGTTCTATGTCATTTGTTTTTTGCTTGATGAGGTCTAAATCCCGACTACAAAACATTATGTCCTGAATTAGCCTTTGTGCACTGTCACTCGTGAAATAAGGAGATTGTTCTTCCACAACATGCACATCACCTAAAAGAAACAAAAACACACCATGTATTATAAATATGCAGGCATACATCTATTACTTGAATTTGTGGTGTCACACACTCACCTGTTGTGATGATAATCTCAACCACCTCTACTTCCTCCACATCCTCAGGTTGTGGTATCCTCTGTTCCCCTTCTTCAGGAGAGGGGGCTTTCCTGGTGTCCTCAGACGTCCGGAGTCTTTTCTCCCCTATGAGAATGAAACAAAAGGTATACTTAGTACACAGATATTTGAGGCCAGAAATAGGAATATGAAAAATTGCTTGGAAGTGGGGTACAGTTGTCTGTTTTGGCAGAGTTCCAAGCTGAAGACATGTTTTTTCACTTACCAAAGCTGGAATACTTACCTTTTTTGTACAAGTTTCACACATGGAGACACCCCAAGTATCCACTGGAGTACCTGTGTGGGACACCCTAAAAAGTTTGTTCCTATGTCCCACACTAGTGTGGGTCCAGATGTGTAAACAGCTGCTGAGTGTCCTCTCCTTACCTTACACTGAATCAAGTTTGCAATTCTTTCTAGTTTTGAACACATCTAGACAACAATTCCTAAACTTCTTTTAATACAAATTAGCATAACCAAATGTAGTTAACCTTGTATCTGCCCAAAACATTGTATTTTTTTTTTTAAAGGTGTTTATTTTTCGATTTTTATAATAAAAGGAATACAAAAACAATGAAATAATAAAAGAACCAATAATACAGACTGCTCTACAGACATGTATGTCATAGACATTTAGATTAATGATGATATAGCAGAACTCATGAAGTAGTACAGCTGTATAAAACAGTAATACCCCAAACGGAAGAAAGTCACACCATTCATACACACACCCATACACACATCTGTCACTCATGACCCCCATTAATACAGCACAATTCCCGTACGCCTTGTGGAGTAAACTCTTATTGGAGCGTATGCAAATTTCCATCCACATTGATATATATATCAAGTAATGTTTGCTAAAACACATCCTCCCATCTCCTCACTGAGATAACTGTGAAGAGAGGACATCCCCCCAGAAGTCCTTTGAGACATCCAGCCATGGCCGCCAGATCTTGGTGAACCTCTTAGGGCATGCCCTACTCCTATATATCATTTTAAATTTTGAGAGGGTCCCATGAAAAATACGGAAGAAGGCTTGGGCTGAAGGGGGGTCAGTATCTTTCCAATGCAATAAAATTGTCTTACGTGCATAAAATAATAAGATACGTATCAACATTCTAACATAAGTGCGACAAACAATATCATTTAGTACCCCCAGAAGTCCGACCTCCGGAGTTTGCAGCAGCGGTATATGTAGCTTACGGTTGAAAAAAGAAAATACATCTTTCCAGAATATTGTAAGTCCAGGACATGTCCAAAACATATGAAAGAAATTGGCAGTAATCCTTTTACATCTAGCACATGCAATATCTCGACCCAGTCCCATTGTAACCAACCTAGTGGATGTATAATGTAAATGATGTATAAACTTAAATTGTATCAGGACATCAGCCGTGCTAATGATATCCTGGAAGCACATTTCCACTGCCTCCTCCCAGTCCTCTTCAGAAAGCTCAGGCATAATCCTTTGCCATTTACATTGAGAGTTCTGAAAAGGATCCACGCCCGTCACCTGAAGGCGCCCATAGAAGGTCGTCACAAGTTTGTTTATTTCTGGAAATGACAGAAGGTCCTCCATGGAGGATTCCTTGAGCTCTATGGTCAATGAGCCAAATTGTGTCTTAAGGGCATGTCGCAATAAAAGGTATTTGAAGAAGAATTTGTTTTCGATGCCATATTTAAGTCTAATAGATTCAAAGGGCAGTAGTGTATTCTCCTCAAAAATATGAGAGAGATGTGTGATCCCAAAACGGGCCCACCACGCCGAATCTGGATGACCATAGAGTTCAGGAATATTCGGATTCCGCCACAGGGGAGTCTGTGGCGAAATATCGACTTGGGATTGTGTCAGTATCTTTCCCCCTTCCCTCCAGGCCATAAAGCAAACCTCAACGGGAGAAAATCTGGAACCGCCCATTTTTTTTTACCTATGTAGTTCGTCCTTCAAGGAGGTAGGGGATGCAAACAAAGATAATAGAAAAGCCGTGGAAGGAGTTTGGGGATCAGAGTGCAACCAATCATGGATATAGGTGAGCTGGGAAGCGAGAAAATAGTTCCTTAAATTTGGGCAAGCCAATCCGCCTACAGGCTTGGCTGCCTGCAATGAGGATTTGGCTATACGAGGTTGGCTACCGTTCCAAATAAAAGTAAACAAGGCAGAGTCAAGTTTTGCAAATAATTTTTTGGTGAGGAAAACCAGGGAGGCCCTAAAGCTATAGAGAAATTTTGGTAGAAAGATCATTTTAAATATATTTATGCGACCAATTAAATTAAGGGGCAATGATGACCAGGTATGGAATTTCTCCGTCATCTGTTGAACTATAGGGGTGACATTAAGTTCCTCGTACTTAGAAAGGTCAGCATATATCTGGATACCAAGGTACTTAAGGGAGAGCGTCAATTGAATACATGACCTCTGCAGACAGTTGTAGGGAGAAGGGGGACTGATAGCCAAGGCCTGCGATTTTTCCCAGCCCACCCGGAGTCCCGAGACTGCACCAAACTCTCCCACCACCTGCATTAATTTAGTAAAAGAGCTTTCCCTTCCATCTAGATATACCAGGGCATCGTCTGCGTATAAAGAGATTTTTTCCTCTAACGGGCCCGAGTGGATGCCCCCAATCTCGGCCGTCTGCCGCACAGCCAGAGCCAATGGCTCAATGGCTATTGCGAACAGCAGGGGAGAGAGAGGGCACCCTGCCTAGTACCCCGTCCTAAGGAAAATGATGCAGAGATATCCATGTTTGTATGAACCCTAGCCCTCGGGTCTGCATATAGTAAGCGGACCCAGTGAATAAAAGTTGGGCCAATACCCATCCATGCCATAGCTTCCCATAGGAAAGGCCAACTCACAATATCAAAAGCTTTTAGTATATCTAGGGACAGAACTAGCCCAGGTCGCCTCGCACGTGCTGCCTCATGAACATGGAGGTATAACCTTCGGATATTATCAAATGTACTCCTGCCAGGCATGAAACCGGATTGATCTGGAGGTATAAGGGCCAGGATGACAGACTGAAGTCTAAGGGCGAGAATTTTTGCTAAGATCTTTACATCACCATTCAGAAGTGAAATAGGCCTGTAGCAATATTTACTATCCTTACCAGGTTTGGGTATAACCACAATAAGTGCTTCATTTAAAGATTCAGGAAGCTTCCCTAACTTAAGGGAGTCCTGAAACAGTTTGGGGAGCCTAGGAGCCAGTACCTCTGCATGCGCTTGGTACCACTCCGAAGGGAGCCCGTCCAGGCCCAGAGTTTTATTAGAGGGAAGGAGGCTTATGGCCTTGGTGACTTCCTCCAGCGTCAAAACATCGTATTTAGTTGGCAAACAAACTATGTTTCCTACGACCAATTACTGTGCCCATGAACATGAAAGTAGCCATTTTAAATTGTACAACAGTAAAGAAAAGCACATGGAGCAGCATGCAAGTAATACTTATGCTGTATGTTCACTTTGTGTGTGAGGTGATCCTGGACGACATCTAGTGGTAAAGAAGCATAAATTCACTTGAATTCCCTGTCTATTTATACCTGACTCACGGACTCCTCCTTGCTCTGAGGAAACCAGCGACAATTGGCTGGTGAAACGCGTCAGCAGGTGACGTCAACATGCTATCCCTGAAGCCATGTGCAACACTGTGGATGTCTGAACAGCTGTGACCGAATGGCGGAGGACCGGAGTTTCACTATATCGGATCATCCAGTTCCAGCATTACAAGCGCAGCGCCCGGCGGAGGTTACAGCTTAAGCAGCAGTCTGGCATCAGCCTTAGGACTTACATTCTAAGCCACCATCGGGGAGAAGCATGGCAAGACAGGGAATCGGATCGCTGCTCGGGTGGTGAGATAAGTACCCCCTCATATATGATCAATTGTTCTCTCTACTGCTCTTAGCCCAGCCGCCCCTTCTACCTGCTGCAATCATTCTATGCATATAATAGCTGCTTTCTATTGCGGATTCTCTGCTGTGCTTGATGCTGCTTTTCTAACGCTTATCTGCTGTAATAGATGAACTGTCCGATACTGCTGGTCATCCCTGTTGTGAATCCCTGGCATTTATATTGGCAAGTTCTTGCCCATTTATACCTGATGTATTGGCCTATGGACTCTGTCACAGTTCATATCCACCTCTACCCATACATCTGCTATACCATCCCCCTGAAGAGCGATCCACAAACTGTGTTACTTTAGTTCAGCCAATTTTTTCGCTATTTAAACTAACAACAAGTGGTGAATGGAGTGTGATTCTGGTATGTTTGGCCATGGCTTCCCCTGTTTTTAATGACAACGTTGTCAATTTTATGGTTAGGGCCAGTGATAGTCACTCACTATAGCCCTTATTGCTTCAATTGTTTCTTATTTGTGTGGTGTGTTTTTCTAAACTGTTAAAAAAATTTGGCTTGGTCTTCAGACAGTGCTTGAGGGTTTTTTGTCCTCTTGAGAGAACTCTTCCCTCTGTTTTTTGTTGTAGTACCACAGCCTGGGGACATATATGTCATCTGCTGCTGTTCATGATCTCTGGGAGTCCTGGACCAGATTGTGCTCCCTTTATGGACCTCTCAGGCTACCAATTTTTAGTTACAAAGAGTTGATGTGTGCCCTGGGGTACAAAGGCTTCGCAAATTCAAGCAGTTTCTCCAGCGTTGCCTTCCTCTTTATTTTGTCATCAGCCAGAATTGATGTAGTTTTTTTATATGAAAATACTTACCTATGTGTTTTTCTTCAAAAAGGACAGTTTGTTTGTGAGTTGGCAGGTACATTTCAAAAATAAAATGTCAAATTAACAAGGGACAACAACCAACCTCCTTGAGCTTTAAAAATACAAGATAATAATGTTGTTGTGGAAACTTGACACACAAAAAAAAATTATGGAGATCACTAGAAATTAATTTAACTACTTCCCACCCGGTCAATGTACATAAACGGCCGGGTGGACGCTCTCTCCTTCTGAGTGGACGTTCAGGAACATCCCTCAGAAGGAGGGGGATCGCGCGTGCGCATTGTTGCAAAGGTTAGACCGATGAAGCAACTGCAGGCCCCGGAATCAATGATCGCGGTAACTGGCACTTCCCTTTCTAGCAGCTGGAAAGAGATGGGAGGGGTTAGATTGGTGGCGTTGGTAGATGAAGAAAAGTTATTAACTGAAGAAAACATCTGCCACTTACGTGTCTTGGTTGGACAGAAACGTACATAGTGGCCCGCTTCCCCACAGTAGAGGCAGAGGTTGTTCTGTCATCGGTGCAGGCGTTCCTCCGGAGACAGAGAGGAGCGTATTAGGCCGATTTGCATAGGCTCCGGTGCTTCAGTGGCAGTAGTAACAGGAGCTGGCTGAATTGGAGTGAAGCTAACAGGTGCGGAGTAAGTAGGAGCTGGCATCCGGGGCATCATCCAGACTGGACGTGGCTGCTGGGCTGATCTTTCAGATCGTTGCTCATGGAGCCGACGATCAATTTGAATGGCCAGTGTGATAAGGGCCTCCAGGGTATTTGGGACTCCGACATGTGCCAATTCGTCTTTCAGACCTTCTGATAACTCCAAGCGGAACTGGTGTTGCAGGGCTGCGTCATTCCACTCTGTGTCTGCACTCCAGCGTCTAAAGTCTGTAACTTAATCTTCGGCCGTTCTGCGGCCTTGCTGGAGTGCATGAAGGGCAGCCTCTGCTGTGGTGGTTCGTTGTGGGTCGTCATATAATTCGGCCATAGCGCCGAAGAAGGCGGACATGGACTGTAACAATACATCGTTCTTCTCCAACATTCGATCAACCCAGAACTGAGGCTCACCCTGAAGCAGTGATATGATGAATCCTACTTTGGTGGCTTCAAGGGAGAAAGTTTGAGGCTGCAGGGCGAAGTACACATGCGTTACGGAAGGATCGAAATTTTCCCCGGTCACCTGAAAATCTCTCTGGCGCTGGAACTCTGGGTTCAGGGGGCAACATCCCCACTGAGGTTGCTCCAGTGGCAGTCCCTGAGGCAGAAGGCGCAGCAGTGCTTGCTGGAGTAGCTAGAGTCTGTACACGTTGTTCCAGTTGCGTATAACCCTCCTGTAGAGATTTGACTGCTTGGGTAAGGGCTGTAAGGTGCTGACAGATGTCATCCATGGCCGACTTCCCACTTGTAGGCTCAGATGTGGCTGTCTGATACTGTTACGTACCTGTCAGATGAGCCTGACGTGCAGTGGGAAGGCTTTCTCATACAACCCCGGCTCAAGGGCCACCGGTGTTGCAACAGTGGCCGCAAGAGCCTGGCGGTGTATGGGTGCCTGGTTCGTCTTTGGTCTTGTCAGTTCAGCTGGTGCAGCGGGAAGCAGGCTGGTAGGTGCAGAGCTGGGGAGACACTGAATATGAAGTCAGACAAGCCGGGTTTGGTAACAGATGGTCAGATGTAGATATAGACGACAAGCAGAGAATGGTCAGGATACAGGCAAAGTTCGGCAACAGGACATCAAGCAGTGTAGAGCTGAGTGTGGTTACAAGGCAGGCCGGGGTCAGAGATCAATCATAGTCAAACACAGGAAACAGATTGGATCACAGGAACAGGAAGTCACGGGAACAGGTATGAGCTGCAGATCAGACAGCAAAGACACAGTGCTGCTGAGGTGTTTAATTAAGGCAGCCTGTTGCCAATCGCTGAAATCAATCTGCACTATTTTAACCCCTAGGTGGCAGAGCCATGACACAGGGATAAGGCCAATATTTCTGGCATGATAATTTTCATACTGTGTATGAGATATGGTAGGATTGTAATATAATATAGAGTTAACACTGTAATTGGTTCTACCTAGTGGCTGGGATAGTTTGAATGAGTTGTAGATGGCTGTGGATAAAAGTGTAGATCTTTGGAGCACGCTGGGAGGATGGTTTGCCCCTTTCCTCACAGCTTGTCTCAAGGAATTTATCAATATATATGTATATAGGTGCATGTATATATTTTTCCTTTAAATAGGCTTTTTAATTTCTATTTTAATTTTCATCAGTACAATTTATGAGGTATTGTTAGTAATAACAATGGTGATTTATGGATACTAAGTATGTTTCATATAAACTGATGATTAAATATGCTTTTTATAATTTTCCTAATATCAAAATATTTTATGTATAATGAGGATAAATAATTGCATTAGTAATATGCTATATTACATGTATTAAATGCAAGTGAAAGTTTACCATGGTTTTTAATATATAAAAAACACATATTGATTCCATCGGTATAGATTACACCAAACAGGAAAATACTGTAAAGACATTTCTGGCGTATCTCCTACAGTATGTGTATTTAGAGTGTGGTGTGTGATGCCTAGACCTAGCCTTCGTTCCCAGTCGATGCCATGTACGGGGAAACGCGTTGGGTGGAGCACCAGTTCTTGACGTCACCACGCACCAGCTGGCTGGCTTGAGCCGTGGCTGTTTGAAAATCGTTTCATTGTCTTTGGATGTCAGTGCCTGTGAAGCTTTTAAAAATCTTTTAAACGGGAGTACTGCACCACAAAGCCTCTTCTTCCTTTTATCTTGTGATAAATCCCAATGTTGGAGATTATTAAGAAAGAGCTGCCATCGCATTCGTAAGGAATATCATATGAGTATAGGAGCCCGCCGTATCAGAAGGGATACCTGCTTTGGAGGAGTCCCAGGAGGAGTATTCACAAGCTGAATGAATCTTTGCTGAGCGAGTTTGATCTCTATAATCTGAGATCCACCTTATCCGGTAAGCGGCCTCTCATCATATTTTCCAAACAGAAGTTTCAAGCCTTATCCTGAGTGTTCAACATCTTGGTTTATTTATTGGAGCACAGCATGGACTTGAGTATGCACACCAGTTAAATTGTATTTATATATTTTTGTCATATATACTATTGTATTTGGTTGTGCAATTTTACTTTATCCACAAATTTATGAGCTGAATATTCAGGCTATTTGAGTTGCAGCACCTTGCCCACGGTCACATTAGATTTTGTCATTTACATCTCCATCTTTTCTTTTTTCCTTTTTTTTCATTTTTCTTCACTATTTGTATATATTAATTTTCTTTTTTTAAGATCAGGGGCAGCGCAGATATTTCACCATACACTAGTCATAATCTAAAAGCTGCGTAAATTCCAGAAAATGTTCCCTAGTTTGTAGACGCTATAACTTTTGCACAAACCAATAAATATACGCTTATTTAATTTTTTTTACTCGGGACATGTGGCTAAATGCTTTTTGGCCTAAATGTTTGACTAAAATTGAGTTTGTATTTTTTTATAGCAAAAAGTAGAAAATATTGTTTTTGTTTAAGATTTTCTGACTTTTTTCGTTATCGCAAAAAATAAAAACTGCAGAGGTGATCAAACACCACCAAAAGAAAGCTCTATTTGTGGGGAAAAAAAGGACGCAAATTTAGTTTGGGTACAGCATTGCATGTCCGCGCAATTACCAGTTAAAGCAGTGCAGTGCCAAATTGTAAAAAGTGCTCTAGTCAGAAAGGGGGTAAAACCTTCCGGGGCTGAAGTGGTTAACTTTGGCCGCAAGCCACATAGGTTTTATTTTTTGCCTTTTAACCACTTCAATACAGGACACTTAGACACCTTCCTGCCCGGACCAATTTTCAGCTTTCAGCGCTGTCGCAGTTTGAATGACAATTGCGCGGTCATGCTACACTGTGCCCAAACTAAATTTTTATCATTTTGTTCCCACAAATAGAGCTTTCTTTTGGTGGTATTTGATCACCTCTGCGGTTTTTATTTTTTGCTAAACAAATAAAAAAAGACCGAAAATTTTGAAAAAAATAAAAGTTTGCTTTTGTTTCTGTTAAAAAAAATTGTAAATAAGTAAGTTTTCTCTTTCACTGATGGGCACTGATAAGGCGGCATTGACAGGCACTGACAGGCACTGATACGGCGGCACCGATGAAGTGGCACCAATGAGCGGGCACTGACGATGGGCACTGACGATGGGCACTGAAATGCGGCACTGATGAGCACTGGTAGGCGGCACTGATGGGTGGCACTCATATGCAGCACTGATGGGCATGATACGCGGCACTAAAATGCGGCACTGATGGGCATCTCTGGTGGCACTGGCAGTGGTAGGCATTGCAATGGGCACTGACTGGCAGCTGCCTGGGCACAGATTGGCAGCTGCCTGGGCACACAGTGACATTTCCCTAGTGGTCTAGGGGCATACCTGGTGGTCCAGTGTGGATCGCTTCCCTGGTGGTCCTGGGCAGCTTCCCTGGTGGTCCTGGGTAGGATCCGAGGGGGGGCTGTGCTGATAAACAATCAGCACAGACCCCCCCCTGTCAGGAGAGCAGCCGATCGGCTCTCCTCTACTCGCGTCTGTCAGAGGCGAGTGAGAAAAAGCCGATCACCGGCTCTTCCTATTTTACATTGTGATCAGCTGTGATTGGACACAGCTGATCACGTGGTAAAGAGTCTCCGTCGGAGACTCTTTACCTAGATCGGTGTTGCAGGGTGTCAGACTGACACCCCGCAACAACGATCGCCGCGATGCGCGCCCCCGGGGGCGCGCAGCGGCTCGATATTCCTGATCACGTCATATGACGTCCGATCAGGAATATCAAACCACTTTGCCACCATCATTCTGTAATAGGGCGGGCGGCAAGTGGTTAAACTTATTGCCAATGGCAATATACTTTGCAGTGAGTTTGCATACAGTCTTTTTGAAGAACTCATATTTCTGTTCTGTGTCCATTGATACCAAAATTCCCTCCCAGTCCCAGTCTGTAAATATAAGATTTGCTGTAAATATAGGAACCGCAGATGTACAAAAGCAGCAAAAATGGAATGGAAATCCTCACCTCATTAGGACCACTCTTAATAGCAGCTGCAGCCTTGTTCTCCTTCCGGAAAATCTCAGGAACTTCAATACAGGTCATGAACAAATAGCTAATTTCCAGATTTAATGGATATTCCCCATAAAGTGAACCTGTGCTTTGCCCATGCAGACAAACACTCAAACAATGCATGAATTACAAGAACAAAATATTTTTAAGGATGATCTAAAAGTTGAAACATGGAACAGCTTG
This sequence comes from Lithobates clamitans, assembly GCA_037952925.1. NCBI lineage: Eukaryota > Metazoa > Chordata > Amphibia > Anura > Ranidae > Lithobates > Lithobates clamitans. The sequence goes on from JBBGZY010000513.1 coordinate 2,880,066, forward strand.
CCTAATTTAGTTTTAAATATTTGTCACAAAAAAGGCTCAAAACAGTCTAAAATTGTCACCAGAAACAACTGGGCCCTACCAGGTGCACAGACAACAAATGGTAATATCACTGTGATGTTGTCATGGAGGAGTGGAAGAGGACTCCAGTGGCAACCTGTGAAGCTCTGGTGAACTCCATGCCTAAGAGGGTTAAGGCAGTGCTGGAAAATAATGGTGGCCACACAAAATATTGACACTTTGAGCCCAATTTGGACATTTTCACTTAGGGGTGTGCTCACTTTTGTTGCCAGCGGTTTAGACATTAATGGCTGTGTTGAGTTATTTTGAGGGGACACCAAATTTACACTGTTATACAAGCTGTACACTCACTACTTTAGACTATAGCAAAGTGTCATTTCTTCAGTGTTGTCACATGAAAAGATATAATAAAATATTTACAAAAATGTGAGAGGTGTACTCACTTTTGTGAGATACTGTATTTAATTTCGCTTCATAGAGCATGAATGGGTTGTTGAAACTGACTGAATCACTGAAGACTGCTGCAAGACTGAAATGGGAAGAAAAATGTCTGTCATCAAAGGCAAATTATAAAACATTAAATATGTGTTAAGGTTGGTCAGTTGACAGACTGTGGAAGATGGCGTTGAATGTTTTAATGAAATGAGGTTGTATGACACAGAGGGCAAGAAGAACACTAGCCCTTCTTTGAAGGTAAATATGGAGGCTGCCAGCACTAATCTCCTTGTCAAAATGCTGTCTGTTGTGTTGACCCTCTGACTTTAGTACTTTACTAACACATAGCAAGTAGGCAGATCAGAAAACTCTGTGCAAAGTTAGACTTCTTTATCTGTATACTTGCTCTGGATTATGGACTTTAAGCAGTACTAAACCCAAAAACAAAAATATATTATATTACACCTTACAACGAGTAACAATCTCAGGGCTTGTCTAAAGAAGGGAAGCTGTTACAAGTAAATAACATACATAAATACGAAAGGGGATCTTTAAAGTATAGGTATCATCAATCTCAGTCTACATGTTTCTCTCATGAAAGGTTTCCTTTAACTTTTTTTCTGGCTCCCTAAGACTTCTTTTAGTCGGGCGTCCAGGGGGTGGGAAAAACAGACTGTTGAGCAGCAGTTTTATCACCCCTGACCACCCACATAAACCATACCACACAGCCATAGGGGGCTGTATGCATGCTGTAACCAATCCTGGATGTATAAGGGGCCAAAAGGGGCAATTTCCCCAGCCCCCCCCCCCCCTGCCAGAGGGAGCCTAAGACTTCTTTGTATGTGGGTATGTGGGTGTCAGGATACAGGACAGATAAGCCTGACTTCAGAGGAAAAAGAAAGGGGTGAGGGCTTCTGACAGAATTTATTGCCTTGTTTACGAAACACAAGTGGGTGAGACTAGGGAAAAGTTTGAAAAATGTTGGAAAGTGAAGGCAACAGCCCCAACCCCATTGTATTGGAGTGAAGTTAATGACCAAAATCCATTTAACGCAGTGAGAAAAATGAGAGAGAAGCTCACTCCCCCGCTGGACCCTGATTGGGTCAAGGGATGAATCCAACACTCTGCGATTTCCATTAGGGTAACACTTTACCGAAAATTGTGAGATTGATCAAATTCAGGACGGGTGTTGCCCTGTATTGGAATTCGGCAAGAATGACATAGCAGAGTCTCTTATGAAATCAGTAGAGAGTAAAGGATCTTCCTTCCTTACATGACTTGCACAGAGTGTAGTAGTAAAGTTGACTTGCTAACCAGTGTTTTTTCCATGTTCTTAACCCTGTCATATAATTTATTTCTGTTGTTGAGGGGCCCCTGAACTTGAAGTGCCCCAGGCCCCCCAAGATCTAAATCTGGCACTGGCTGTAACCACAACAAATTTAACTTGGCATGCTGAGTTTGCCAGGTGGCAAGGAACCATGGGATCTGAGGATCCAGCAGGCAGGCAACACTAATATTTCAAATAAGCTTATATTGGATTGTCATAAATAACTATTGTTTGTATTGCTATTACAAAACAGATGTTATAAAATGAGATTGTGTGCTGTGACCATAGATCACCTTTAAAGAAGATCTATCATTGTATATTTGTAACCAGTCTCTTTATTTCTTAATAGTGTGGTTGGACAGATCATTTTGCCCCCAACCCCCCCCCCCCCCCTCCATCTGACAACACTGCTAGAAAGGAGATGGGTTTGTGATTGATAGCTTTGGCTTCTGACAGCAGGGTTGATCTGAATACCAGCACTGCCATTCATAAAAACAAATCACAAAACCTGCAGTGCTGTGTCTAAGGGCTGCTTTTAAACACCCACAGCCCAACCAATAGATAACACACTTTGTGAGCTTTCGATTTGTTAAATGAGTGATCAGAAATTTTGGGTTGTGTTATACACAGCACCAGCGCAACATTGCTGATAGTTCATTCCTATATAGGGAAAGCTCACACAGCACTGCAGCACTCTGTGATTCATTTTCCGGACTTTGTATATATACAAGCTGTCCCAAAATATCACACAGAGGGCAGCAGCTCTGAGAGATATGTCACTGTCATGCTCTGCTTGTACATTCATAATAGTCAAAGATCATTCAGAGTACACACACAGGGCAAATACGTAACATAAAGCCAAATCACTAAATTATCTTTTATTATTAATAATAAACATGCAGCACTGATTGTTAGTTCATAATAATGACAGGTGACTCAGCTTAAAAGGGGCAGGGCTCTATGCTGGCTGTAGCTCCTCCCGCAGGAACACCCATAATTTGGGCTTCAAAAGGGGGTGGGGCTACAGACAGCATATACATTTGTTTTTAGGAGACTGCAGAGCCAATGATCAGAATGGGACCAATTACTATGGATTTCAACATGCAGGTTAAAATGCATATTTTAGTTCTAGATATTACTTAAAACACCAACACATATTTTACATATTTTCTAAAAGCAGAGGACCTATAAAAAAATTATAAAATTAAAAAAAAAAGAAATATTGCAAATTTTTATATTTGTTTAATGGGAACTAACTGTGGGCAGAGATTGTTTGCCAAAGTTTTTATATCCACCGTCAAGGAAGAAAGGAGGGGTTCTATCACACATAGGGGTTGATTTACTAAAGGCAGATCCACTTTGCACTGCAAGTGCATTGCAAGTGTACTTGGAAGTGCAGTCGCTTTAGATCTGAGGGGAAGATCTGAAATGAGGGGAAGCTCTGCTGATTTTATCATCCAATCATGCACAAGCAAAATTGCTGTTTTTTATTTTCCTTGCATGTCCCCCTCAGATCTACAGCGACTGCACTTCCAAGTGCACTTGCAGTGCACTTGTAGTGCAAAGTGGATTTGCCTTTCGTAAATAAACCCCTATAGTATGCTAGTAACTCAAACTTTTGATAATTCATCATTAATTTTAGGAAAGAAAGACTCCAATCTGAAGAAGAAAAAACTTCAGTATCATAAGGCATGTTTTCAAATCCATTCAGTATAATCCTCCATGGAAAGCTCATTCGCCCTAATTTGCAAAACTCTTGAAACATTTCAAGGGGTGGTTTCTATAAAGGCATGGGGGGGTGGGAGGTCTTCTTTCCTGATTGTAATGTTGTCTGTGCTGTTTAAAAGCATAGGCTCTATAAGAAAATGTTATTAAAATTACTTTTATATTTTAAAACGTGTTTGTTTTATAAAATACATATGAGAAAAATGTATGTATTAGAGGCATGATAGTATATATGATTGTACAGTATTCAGCTACTGTACATAACTAGTTTATGTTTTTGCTTAACCTGACATAAAATTAATAGGAAAGGTTACGATGGCTACTGCCCTAGATAACTGAAATAATCTATATGTCATGGGAGTTTATGTGCACCACTTAGCTTATTATGCTGAACATACTCTGACAAAGAACATGCAGCTTCTCATCTGCTTTCAGGCTCTTAGATTTTCCATAATATAAAAGCCACATGGAAAATAGTAGCACTGTATGGTAATAGGCTACTTCCTTTGTACAGTCATGATGTATTCTTTAAGATGACAACCATACATCTTATACATCTTATTTTATTTACATCAAATGATTTCTCCATTTTTTCTATAATGACACAAAAACATTGCACTCCTATGAAAACAGGATGTCACAAAAAACATGAGAAATAGTTTTCATTAGTAGATAATACTATAAATACAGTCACACAATAAAGTAAGGGCACCCTATGAAAATTGTTGAGTTTTTCAACTGTAGCCAGGTGCAGCCAGCTGTGTGAACCCTTGGTTATCCACCCTACATCCTGTGTGAGCAGTGACAGGAGCGAGCTTTGTGTGTGTGTGTGTATGTGTAGAGTGAGATGGCCCGCAGCTGCACTAAGGAATCCAGTGTGTGCTTATTGGTTATGGGAGATCCGCTGGAGAAGCGCTAGACTGTGTGTGTGGATCCCAGAGGCCCATGCTCCAGTGACAAATGGACCCAATGCGCTTCCCTCTGGGATTCCCTAGAATTCATTTTTTTGCTGCAAAACCTAATGACCGCTACATTTTTTTTGTGATACAAACTCACGTGTTTTGCTATAGGGTTAGATAGTAAGTTGTTCTTAACATAATATATGTGGTCTTTAATCCCACGCCTGAATTTGCACTTGGTCTTATCCACATAAAATACTTTGCAGGAAGCTCATTGGATTTATTGTCTCAAAGCCACGTCAACTCGTGGCTTGAGTGGAACATTTAGCTTCAATCCATTTTTTTAGGTCATTAGGTATTAGACCTATTTTTATGACATCCATGTCCATCTGTAATATAAACCTATTTTGTGTGCTATTAGCCTTGAATTTTCATATTGAGATATGAGATATTTAATCTTTACCTTTCTGTGTCTTATACAGCATATCTCTGGATAACGAAATTTTGATAAAAGATTGGTATTAGATTTAATGTTGTTTACAGTTGTTTGGATGTTTTTTCCTAATTGGAAGACACGTGTATTGCTCTGTGTCTGATCTTGTGGGGTCTAGTGGGGCTGGGGATAGTCAGAGGGTGGGCATTTGTGTCTCACACATTCCCCTTGGCCTCCTTTGGCGGGGAGTTTTTGTTAGTATCATGGTGCCTTTTGGTTCTGCCCTTGCCCCTGGATTGGGGCCTGGGGGCGATGTCCATTTGCCACCAGTGCCAGGGCCTCTCGGAGGCCTCTCTTCCAGCCTGGTCCCTGCGTCAATGTGGCTGAGCTGCCACATACAGCCATGCTAGACTCTACTGTCCAGGCGCGGCTGGTGGAACGCATTTCAGGCGGCATCCCCAGGGAGAGAGGACACATGGTGGAAATGTTACAGGATGTGGAAGATAGGGTAACTAATATAGCGGCTGTGTATTATGGTCTTTGGATTTTCTATAATTCTTAAGTACTGGCTTACTTTTTTTTTTTTTTTGGGGGGGGGTTGTTTTTGTTATGGGTTTTAACCCTTTTAGGTGCAATGACCTGGGAGTCACATTTGTGAGTATTTGGGCCTCATTGACCGATCTTTCTTTGATTGTAAGGTAAGTCCTTTGAATACCCCCATTCTTCTTTATGTAGTTTTACTTGGTGAATTCCTTTATAGTCGTGGTCATTTCTGTTTTGTTACAGAGTGTGCCCTGAGGTTGGGTACATTATACAGTGCGAATATTATATCTAATAGAGGGTTTATATAAACAAGGTTAGGCATTTGGGCATTCATAGAGCTCTTACAAGGCCCCATTTCCATGTGAGTGGCAATGCCATTAGTGGTCGATTTATGTGCTCTATATTTATCCTTGTTCAAAAATAGATTAGAAACATGCACTTTGGTTCTTTTCTTAGATGGGTTATTCCTAACATGTATTGATGCTTGGTTCCTGATCTGCCTTCTACAACACAGGATATGTGTAGTCTAAGATATTTGTAAGACATTGCTGTAAGTAACTTATTGCATATGAGGGATGGAATGACACAGGAAGGAGTTGACCAGCTGATCTCATTAGCACACACCCTGCATCATCTACCCTCAGCTGGTCAACTCCTTCCTGTGTCATGACCTATAGTCTGTCCAGGAAGTAAGGCAGAAGTAATCGAGCAGTGTTTTTAACCAGCTATGAAGACAGTGAGGTAAGCGTATGTAGAATAAATGGAAAGCTGTTTTATTTTTTGCAAAAGAATCACACTAATGCTATATTGGTACATAGGGGAGCTGGAATCTTGAAAAAAAAAAAAAAGGTGAACAAAGGTGAACTTAACCTTTAAGCTTAAAGAAAATTTTGACAGACAGGCTGTAAACCCCATAGGAGGTTGTGATAACTTTATGGAGGTAAGTAAGCTGTTAGAGTAGAGGGGTAGTGCAGTTTAGCTTAGGGGTTGGGTAGAGTTAGCAAAAGTTTAGTTACAATTTTACCTGTCCTTTTAGTAATGTAATTAGGTCTTATCCATGCCCTCAGCCTGTGAGTACTGTATACTCTGAAAGAAAAGCAACAGATGAGGGCTGCAAATCTGCCATTCTGCTCTTTCTTCCTGTCTGCATGTTACTGTTAGCCCATAAACATTACAGCACAACTGATTGCCTCCTTGTATATATTTGTACAAATGTTATATAATTTTACCCATTAAAACTTGCATAGTAATAGTTGTACTGCCAAATCTACTTTCATTAAAGTTTTCTTAACATCACAGTTTGAAATAATAACAATTACGGGATGGACTGAAACTGTAACGTGTTTTTCTTTTTTTTAAAGAATAATATGAAGAAAAAGACTAAAGCCTCATGCACATTATCAGTTTATTTTCGTTCAACACAGCGGGTTGAACAAAAAAAACTGACAGCTCGGGTCGAAGCTGCTGTACTAACAATCTGATGTTAGTACAGCGGTCTCCCCCGCTAAGCTATTGTGTCCTGACAGGGGGATGGCCTCCCCGGACCAGCTTCCATACACACAGGCTAAATGTTTTATTGAACAGGCCAATGTTGCCTGGCATTCGGGCCATGTGTACTAGGCTTAATCATATTTTGGTTTTTGTTTTATAGCTTATACCAATAACATTAGAGAACTAGATTGGGCAATCTAACCATTTTCATACAAGCTCCAATACATTCCATTGTATCTCTTTATGTTAACAGTATTAAGCGTTCGTTAAGAGCAGATTGTAACGTGAATGAAATATTTATGGACTGCCTCATTTTGTATGTGACATTATGAAAGATTGACCAGGCATGTGGCTACTGTCAGGGAAATTCAAGACAGACCTAATTGCATTTTTATAGCAGTAGTTTCCTTAAAGTGGAAGTGCAGTCAAATTCTAACTACTTAGACCTGCTCCCAACCCTATTCTAAGCCTATTCAAACTAACCTGTAAAAGAAAGATGTTCACTTACCTATTGTGAGGGCGCTCTAATCCAGTCACTTGATCGGATCCCAGCACAGGCTTCAGTGTAGAGAATGGACAGTCAACAATGGATGCCCCATAGTAAGCTTACGGGTGACATCACCGCATCTGCAGCCAATGTCAGTGATCTCTCCCCTTTGCTGAAGCCGGTTTCTGGATAGATCATGTGACCAGACTGGTAAAGTAAGTATAGACATTTTTCCTTTACAGGGTAGTTAGTATACCAGTTAGGATTTTATTGGTATTCCACTTCAAGAACTACCTGTGCCTAAATCAGGCAAGCACTTGTGTGAGTGTCTGTACCATTGCTAACATGTGTGTCAAATTCAGGTAGTTCTTACTACCACCACTATAAGAACCTGTCCCTATGGCAGTGACACATTGAAATACCAAGATTAGTTCTCAGACTAGGAATGTGGTGGTAATTAAGACCACCTCTTAAGTGCCTGTGCTGGGAGGCTGTCATGTATGTGACAGCTTCCTGCACAGAGATGTATCCCGGCCCCATTCAGCTGCTGTAAATGGGGATACAGGTGATGTCATTACATCATTTGTGAAATTCCAATATTTGGTAAATGACTCGTCACGGAGTGGACAGTGCCTTATGGTGAACTGAGACACTAGTTTCCCCATCAGGTCCGATCTACTTTTGAGTACATGCAATGCGCAGATTTGAACTGGACTGAATAGACCGTGCGAAGCCGTGCGCTTTCAGTCAAAAGTAAAGTGAACCTGATAAGGAACTAGGCTCTATGTTCCCCATCAGTTTCTCTCCCCCCCCCCCTCCCCCACACAATTCCTTAGCCATGCATCTATCAGTGTGATGGGCACAGTAGCCAAGGAAGACAAGATCAGTCTAGTCCAGTGTAGACAGTCCTTTTTCAGTGCAAACACAGATTTATGCACTTGTTTGCACCGACACGTGTCTCTGCGTCTTGTTCAATCAGAACAGTGAGAAAAATGCAAGTTTGAACCCCTGTGGTTACCATGCAGCCGCTTGGCATGACTACATTGCTACAGTAATAGCCTACTTTCAGAGTGATCCTATGCGTGTAGCATATGCATACTTACATCAGTACTATGCAAAAAAAAAAAAACATACCTGGAGTTCAGCTTTAAATTATTACACCTATCAACAGATAGAATTGTGCAGTGCTGTCATTTCCTACCAGCAGTGTTTTGACAAAGTGTAACAAATTTTCAAAGCAATAAAATAAACTTTTCATATGTGTGGTTTAAAAAGTAGTCCCTATCCAGAGGAATGTGCAAGATCATGCAGTTTTCAACTTCCATTCAACCTCAAAAATATTCTCCAATTTCTAAATGAGAAAAAAACAGTCAACATTTCTGTAGCTGTCACATTTTTACATTGTACGGTAATGTTGAGGTTCAGTAACGCTGGTATGCTAAACATTGAACAAAACAGGTCCAAAATTAACTCAATGTCAGCAACTCTTGAGCAAGATCTTATTTTCTAGAAGTATTGGGTTTAAAATACCTAAAATGAAACTATATAATTATTTTACAGTAACATGTTTACAATGTGAATAAGACCCCTTTCACACCATTTCAATGGGCAGGGTGGTTTGGGAGCTATGTATACAGCACTCCCAAACCGCCCCAAATATGCTGCTTACAGGACTTTTTTTCTCTTCCTGCAAGCGCACCGCCCCAGTGTGAAAGCACTATAACACACTGGGGAGGCATGATAGGCGCTTTTCAGGCGTTTTACAGGCGCAATTTGTAGTGTTAAAATGCCTGAAAAATGCCTCAGTGTGAAAGGGGTCTTACTGTTTACCTTGATCTAATTTTAATTTCTGAGATTAGGAATGTAAAATAACATTTGTAAAAAAATAGACCTTTCATATTATACAATATCATGCAACAGTGGACCCTCCTTCATCCACATATTCATTGATGATAAACATGAATACACTTGCTGGAATGTGATATTTTATCGTCATTCTAGGTACTTATGCAGCTCAGAATAAGCAAAAGAAATCCTAAAGTGTATGTAAAGCCAAAAGTAGTACTGCTTGTGTACCACTGGGAAAATTAACCAAGCCTTTCATCCACTGTGGGTATACTGGGTCTGGCAAGGGAGCCCATCCATGTTCCTTATCCCAAAAGCATAATGGAAAGCAGGCCACACTCCAATGACATTACCACTTCATAAAAGCTTTACTGTACAACAAATAATGTCCCCCCGTGAGAACCGTCCCCACTGACGCGTTTCACTATAACAGGCTTAAGATGGTACGATTTTCTTTCCTGCAACCCACAAAATTGATTGATTCCCCGTCAACACATTTATCCCTGCAGGGAGAACACAGGGATTATTTCTAGTGGCTAAAGCCGCTGGCAATAATCGCATCCTTAAAATCTGACATACTAATTGTACTCAAGTGGATCAGTGAATCATTGGATCGACTTTGGTGCAATCAGACATGGTTTGAATCTTGGCTGGTCCCTCCTGAACTGGCCAAGATTTGCCCTTCGTCTTACTGTTTGTGGTACAATAAAGCTTTCATGCAATGGTGACATCATCAGTGTGCAGCCTGCTTTCCGGTAGATTGCTCTATGACAGTTCTACTCTACTGATGCGCCCAGCAATAGCGTTTCTCTTAAAGCATTGTGATGTTATGAACTGGTGTTATCTGCCATACATGCATAACATACTCTGCTTATTAAGATAACATTTTGTAAGGGTATTATGCACATTTTAAAATAGAATACAAGTTGTTAAAAGTGTATGTTACAATGTATCAACAATGCTAAGGCATCACGCATTACATTGAGTCCAAAACTGACAAAGTATGCTTTGACCATCTCTCCAAAAGGAAGGGAGCCTAGCATGGCAAAAGAATGCAAGTATAGACAACGTGCTGACTGGGAGCAGAACTCATCATAAGAGAGAGAATCAAATGGAAAATCCTAAGTCTGAAATTGGCAAGGCCATTTCAGAGAATGCAGCAGCTCACACTCAGCTACAAACTGGCTGCCAGAAGCAGTAATGATCACCACCATTATCAAACAATACATTAGTATTAGTACATTAATGCTAGTCTACAAACAGACAGCAACACACTCCTGAGATATAAAGATCAAGCAGGGTCATCTGCCTACAGCATTTCAAAAGGTCAAAATTCACCAGTTCACAAGTCATAAATCACCTTTAAGACAAAATTTGCCAGTTCTAATCAAGTGAATAATTTAAAATGTAAGCTGGATGAATATCTTGTAAATATTAAAAGAATTACATTCACTGAGCGCTAAATAGATTGAATAATACAGTAAAGCAGTGTGCCCATTGAACAACAAATGTCTATGGAAAATTGGTGAAAACCACAGTCATAAATAGAGTCAACTGAATCTTGGTTAAAAAGGTCAAATCTTGGGTGAAAGTTGGATGAATTTAGTTTGAAAAAAAATGATAAATAGACACCTACCTCTCTACCACTGAAGCTTGCTTAGGAAAGTACTGTCACGGGTCAGAAAGAGCATTTCTTACACACAGCATAAAGCATTTGTTACAAGCAAATTGCTGAAAAAATATCAGAACAAGGAGGCAACAGATATTGTGAAGAGGAATAATACAACGTTTTATAGAGCAATATATATAATTATTGCATTCTATATTAACGGACGGGGACACCTGAAACTTATGCTATTATAAAAAAAGGAGGTGACACAATTCTTAAATCATTGCTCTGTTGCATGACAACCCCACCAGCTGTATATTACTTATTTATCAGTGTGCTAGATGCCTGTATCTCCCTCAGTACTCTGTGTCTCCTCTATTCACCTTTACCTTACTTTTTTACGGACAACATTACTATATTCTTTAATGTGTATGTTACCCCCACATTTTATATTTTTGATATGTGTCTGTTGTACCATATATTGTATGAAAAACTATCCTGTTCTCCTTGCATTGATTCCTTTGTGTGAAATTCCTGGTGATCCTGCCAGTCCTTCTGCTTTCCATTTATAAACTGACCGTACCAGGGCTTGGAAGCACATGCATCCCAGGGTGGTCAGTTTTCTTCTTTGCATTCTACTTGGGAGCTCAGCCTGGCTGTACTCCAGTGGTTGGACTTATGCTGCCACAGCCCACTGAACAGCTAATCACTGGGGCTCTCTAAGCCCCTTATGCAGCTGAAAACAGAGTTCATGTGATAAAATAAAAGAAAAAATGGTATGTATATTTTTTTTAATATGTTCACAAATGTTTTGTCTTGGTTTCTATTTTAACCAAATGGGTTGCTTTACAAGGCAAGGCTTCCCATATACTTTAACAAAAAAACAGGCTGGTGGTTGGAACCACAGCACATAGTGGGCATACAGGTGCCTAACACGCCCAGAAGTGAGTCTAATGTAAACATTCTGCCAGCAGCATTGTTCTGTAAGAGAGCAAAGATTTGAGCAATGGGCGACTGCATAGGTAAGTTATGAGGCTCTTCTTTTCCAAGGACCTTCTTTTTTTTTTTTTTTTTTTTTTCAAAAAGATTTTATTTGATTTTCAAAGAATACAGTTAATAATGCAGTCTTGTGTACAGTCTTGTTTTGTGGCATAAACAGAAGCAAATAATAGAAAAACTACTTGGTTACAAACTTGGTGTTTACAGTGTTTACAGTAAGAGAGGATTTCCGGTGTATGTACCCATGCGGGTTACTGCATGGCATGTTTACCAGATCATAGCAATGCAATAAATGGTAACAAATAGTGGAAACCTGGATGGATCTGTTAGTAACCCTGAATGCATGGCATTTTAGAGCCTGAAAAAACACAGAGAAAATAATACTAAGAGAGAAAATAACGAGAACAGGGGAGGGGGGGGGTGGGTAGATGGGGGGGGGAGGGGGAAGAGGGGGGGGGGGAGCCCTATATAGATTGATAAAATTGATATAGTATGATGTAATGTCGTATAATTATTGTCCAGCATTAATAGTTATTTCTGTTAGAAGTATATAATAATTTATAATCATTTATGTAGACCCACTGACGTTGACGTTGGGACTGGCGTTAGGTTGGCTGGAGTCAGAGAAAGGAGTGTGATTTCGATTGTAGTCTTGAGTTGGCATCGGGAGGACGGAATCGAAATAGGAAAAGGAAGATGAGCTGATGTTTGAAATCTCTTCTTTTGAAAGAGATACATGCATAAAGGCTTGCCATTTGGAGTAGAAGTGATCTAAGGATTTTTTTTGTTTGAAGTCCGTGTTTAGGCGGTCTTTGAGTAAGAGTTGCATGAGGTCCCGTTTGACTTGAGTGATATTGGGGCTTACAGGTGTAATCCAGTTTTTTAAGATGGTTCTTCGTGCAGTTAATAGGCAAGTCAAGGACCACCCTTTGTGTGATGTGGTGTCCTTCGGAAGCTTTGTAGAGCCGACTTTGGTGACGGTCGTTTTGGACCATGGCAGTAGGATTGGGTCCCAGTAGCCGAAGATAAGAAGCAGAGGATCCTTGGGTAGTTTAGTTAGAGTCACTTTAAATATGTAGGCTATAACTTGGTCCCAGAAAGTGGATATGTAGGAGCAGTACCAGTATCGATGAGCTAAGGATGGTTTCTGGTGTTTACAGAGGGGGCAGATAGCTTTGTTCTTGTCCGTTTTGGAAGATAAGAAAGGTATATGTGCCCTGTGGGCTATTTTCAGTTGTGTTTCTCTCCATATTTCATTTGGTGTAATCTTATGGACTGCGTTAAGCCCTTGTAAGATTTTTTCTACTAGATCTGGATCAGGGAAGTCTTTATTCCAGTTTTTAATTGACGATGACGAGAGAGGTGGGGAGGATTTGTTGAGGAGTGGTTTGTATATGTCCGAGATTTTGTATGTGTTACTCTTTATCATTTGATCCGTGACATTTGTTTGGAACCTTTTGTCGTCTTGATTGCACGCCTCCCTTAAGAAACTGATACATTGCCTATAGTAGAAGTTGTGAGTGGAGGGTAGAGAGAAGGTTTTCGCTATGTTAGCGAAGGGTAGTGGTTGACCCGTCTGGGTGTTGCAGAGCTGAGAGAATTTAGTTAGGCCTTTCTGTTCCCATGTTTTGAATGGTTTGTGCTCTAGACACGGCGGAAATGCCGGATTTCCTTGAATCGGGAGGTGTATTGACAGAAAAGGGGATACCTTTAGTATTTTCCGTGATTCTCTCCACGCTACTGCTGTGTCTCTTAATAGGAGATTATGTTGGTGGGGAGAGGGGACTGACTTCCATCTGCAGTGTAAGAGGGCTACAAGTGAGTAGGGATGGGCCATGTGGGATTCCAAAGAGAAATTTGAGTATCGAGAGGACTGGGTTATCCAGTCTAGACTTGTTCTTAACAAACATGCAAGGTTATACATTCTGACATGCGGGAGACTGATGCCCCCTTCGCTCCTGGGAAGATAGAGTTTTTTCAAAGCTATACGTGGTCGTTTGTTCTGCCATAAGAATTTAGATATAGCGTTATTAAGTGAGGTCACATCTTTATGATGGAGAAGTAGTGGGATGGTTTGCATGGGGTAAAGTAGTCTGGCAAAACTGACCATTTTTATTAAATGACATCTTCCCAAAAGCGAAAGGGGCAGATCCATCCAGGTATTTAATTCCTGAGTTATTTTTGACACCAAAGGAGGGTAATTGAGGTGGTATAGCGAAGAGGACCTTCTTTATTTTAAATTCTGAAATATATTTTATATGTAGCAATAACTCTTGGTGGAGCTGCTGGTTTAAGCGGGCTTGTTACCTTCACTCTCCTTCCCTCTGTTTCACCAGCACTGGGTCTAGGGTTCCGCCGAGTCCACCCCCGGATGATACACGCACCAACACCCGAGCACGCCCTCAATGCTCCACTAAACAACTTACTAAGGAAGTATCAGGAAAGAGGCAGAAAGGAAACCGCAGAAGAAACTCAAATATCCTCTTGTAAGATTCTTGACAAATGTCCTGGTAGAATTTGGATATTACAATAGAATGCGCTCCCCTCGTGGGACACACTCCTTGCTCGCCTGGATAGGCCTCTCTCACCTGCCCAGCAGCCAGCACGCAGCACGAACAAAAGTCTCCGCCACAGACCTGCCCGGGATAAACCCGCATGATCCTCTGCCAGAGGATGTATTGTTTTTTCTGCAATGAACATCAGTCACAGTGCCTGAACCTTTAAGCCAACCCAGCAACACTATGCTGTATAGTTACTTTAGGATACGTCCTCCAACCGCGTCACCAGGCCCCTCTCCAGACCAGCACGCTGCATGATTCTTCCATGACGGGTCCTCCCCTGGGATCTCCTCGGTTGTCCAGCTTCTTCACTCTGGATAGACAGCTCAGCACCATTCCTCGGCTGCTGTGGTAGGCCCCAGACAAGCTTCTGGGCCCACCCCTGCACCGTAGCAACCACGAGACAGCTCTCTAACGCATACCTGTCGGCCAGGAGGGCCAGCAGGTGGCTGTAAAACAAACCCAAAAATATGGCGTCTGTCCCATAAATACCCTCGCCCAGAATGCAACTCTGAGGACCACCTCCACCGAGTTGTCTCCGGGACAGAAGAGCATCCATACGCTTCGACGCGTTGCCTTTCCAACACTAACCAGTGATAACAGCGAAACACACGCAACGTCAGCCAAGCTAGAACAGAGGCAAACCTAACCTTCTTAACAAACAAGTTACTAAATTTACCTAACATATGGTAGATCGCAAACCTACCAGCGCTACATATATATATATATATATATATATATATATATATATATATATATATATATATATATATATATATATATACATATATATATATATATATATATATATATATACATATATATATATATATACATATATATATATATATATATACATATATATATATATATATATATATATATACATATATATATATATATACATATATATATACATATATATATATATATATATATATACATATATATATATATATATATATATATATATATATATATATACAGTACCATGCAAATATTGCACACTGTGCAAATTGTAAAGTGAGTATGCTTTAAAAATACAGCAACAAATAGTTTTCCATGGCTTTATGTTCTTCTTTTTACTGAAGATAGTTCTGAATAGGCTGCATTTTTGGGTCATTGTCTTGCTGTAGAATACATACGATTAGATGACTACCCGATGATACTGCATGATAGACAAGTATCTGAGTGTAGTTTTCATCATTGAGGAGACCATTCATTCTGACCAAATCCACAGCAAAAATGCAGCCCCGACCTGGAAATGAAGCTCCATAAGGCTTCACTGTTGCCTGCATACACTTATCCCTTTATCATTCTTTAGGCCTTTGATGAACAAATCTAATTCTGTTAAAGACAAATATTTTCTATTTTAAAATGTATCTGTTGAGAGCACCTTCTTCATTTTTTCTGCACACCAGTTCTTGTATTTGTATCCATAGTTGAGTTATAATTGAGAATTCTCTGGACTGTAAATGGCTGTACCAGGGTCCCATTGGTTTCTACTTAGTACGAGCTTATGATACAAATAGACATCTTCTGACTGTGAAGAAAAGTCAGCATGATGTGCCTTTCATCTCCTGCTAAGTGTTTTCTGTCCATGATGTTGCCGGTTTGTGCTTCTGTAGCAAAGCTTGGACAGTGCATCTATAAGCATCAGTCCTGTCTTTGGTGGCTTCAGCTTGTTAGACTAAAGGGGTTATTTACGAAAGGCAAATCCACTTTGCATTACAAGTGCACTTGGAAGTGCAGTTGCTATAGATCTGAGGGGAAGATCTGAAATGAGGAGAAGCTCTGCTAATTTTATCATCCAATCACGTGCAAGCTAAAATGCTTTTTTCTATTTTCCTTGCATGTCCCCGACAGATCTACAGCGACTGCACTTGAAAGTACACTTTCAATTGCACTTGTAGAGAAAAGTGGATTTGCCTTTCGTAAATAACCCCCTAAGGCTTTTCCTCACACAATTTGATGACTGCTACACAGCTATTATGTTTTATTTAATGATTGTATTCTAACTTACTAGTAATCTTATTGATCTTTTAACATTGGTATGCTTGTTTTATCATGCATTGGAAGGTGTATTTGTTTAATCATGTACTGGACCATATGCCTGCAAACTCTCTAAAGTTGTTGTTGTTCTAAAGGCAAAGGGTTATCTCATTCTCTGCATTAAGGTAAAAAAAAATTTCCATTGTCTGTGCCTCCCTTTCCCACCCCTAAAATCTTTCATAGGTTTTTTAACCTTCCTCTGGATCAACTTTGCAATAGGATTGTGTATATAGAGGTTTTCTATTTATTTAGTTTTTTCTCTGTTGGTTGAACTAGAAGGATTTGTGTCTTATGTAACATATGAGGACCCAAAATGTGTTACTTATAGTGGCCTAGAGTTCCGAAGTTATATAGAGCATTTTTGTACAGGCGTTTAGAAGCGTTTCACGTTTTTTTCTGACAGAAAATTCTTCTCAAAAATGGAAACCAGAAGGGTT
Source organism: Lithobates clamitans (assembly GCA_037952925.1). Classification (NCBI taxonomy): domain Eukaryota; kingdom Metazoa; phylum Chordata; class Amphibia; order Anura; family Ranidae; genus Lithobates; species Lithobates clamitans. Next base: position 2,896,924 of record JBBGZY010000513.1, read on the forward strand.
TTTCTTTCTGTCTCTAAATGCTGAGCTTAAAATATGCCTTTAAACGATCCTATTGTGCATGGACACATAGGATAACGTTGAGCAGCTTCTACGGGCAAAACTCCTGTAGAAGCAACGTTTTTTTAAGCTCGGTGTGCATGGGCACAAAGTGTGATTGTAAATCTTCAAAAATGTACCACAATCCATTTAACATTATTTCCTATGGGTCCCGTTCACATCAACAGTAAGCAGTTTGCTGCAATGCGTTTTTTGGAAAAGGTGTATGGAAATTTTTACATGCAGTACGGTGTATTGTTGGCTCCATAGACTTCAATATGACCACATCAAAAATGTATGCACAAACATTTTTGGTGTGTTTTTGGAGGGTTTTGTGTTTAAACACCAGTTTCCTCCACCTAAAAAAAATAAACGCAGAAGCATGAACATGCATCAAAAATGCATCAGAAACATACCGAAAAAATGCATCAAAAAAGCATTAACTGCACACACATAACCTTAGGCAATCTGATAAATGTGTCCAGTGCCTTGAAAAAGTATTCATTCCCCTTGAAATTTTCCACATTTTGTCATGTTACAACCAAAAACATAAATGCATTTTATTGGGATTTTATGTGATAGACCAAAACAAAGTGGCACATAATTGTGAAGTAGGAGGAAAATGATAAATGGTTTTTAAAATTTTTTACAAATAAATATCTGAAAAGTGTGGCATGCATTTGTATTCAGCCCCCTTTATTCTGATACCCCTAACTAAAATCTAGTGGAACCAATTGCCTTCAGAAGTCACCTAATTAGTAAACAGAGTCCACCTGTGTGTAATTTAATCTCAATATAAATACAGCTGTTCTGTGAAGCCCTCAGAGGTTTGTTAGAAATCCTTGGTGAACAAACGGCACCATGAAGGCCAAGGAACACACCAGACAGGTCAGGGATAAAGTTGTAGAGGAGTTTAAAGCAAGATTAGATTATAAAAAAATATCCCAAGCTTTGAACATCTCACGGAGCACTGTTCAATCCATCATCCCAAAATGAAAAGAGTATGGCACAACTCCAGACCTGCCAAGATATGGCCGTCCACCTAAACTGACAGGCCGGGCAAGGAGAACATTAATCAGAGAAGCAGCCAAGAGGCCCATGGTAACTCTGGAGGAGCTGCAGAGATCCACAGCTCAGGTGGGAAAATCTGTCCACAGGACAACTATTTGTCATGCACTCCACAAATCTGGCCTTTATGGAAGAGTGGCAATAAGAAAGCCATTGTTGAAAGAAAGCCATAAGAAGTCCCATTTGCAGTTTGCGAAAAGCCATGTGGGGGACACAGCAAACATGTGGAAGAAGGTGCTTTGGTCAGATGAGACAAAAATTGAACTTTTTGGCCTAAAAGCAAAACGCTATGTGTGGTGGAAAACTAACACTGCACATCACCCTGAACACATCATCCCCACAGTGAAGCATGGTGGTGGCAGCATCATGTTGTGGGGATGCTTTTCTTCAGCAGGGACAGGGAAGCTGGTCAGAGTTGATGGGAAGATGGATGGATTCAAATACAGGGCAATCTTAGAAGAAAACCTGTTAGAGTTTAGAGTTAGAGGTTCACCTTCCAGTATGACAATGACGATGACCCTAAACATACAGCCAGAGCTACAATGGAATGGTTTAGATAAAAGAATATTCATGTGTTGGAATGGCCCAGTCAAAGTCCAGACCTAAATCCAATTAAAAATATGTGGCAAGATTTGAAAATTGCTGTTCACAGACGCTTTCTATCCAATCTGACAGAGCTTGAGCTATTTTGCATGCTATTTTTGAATATGTGCAAAGCTAGTAGAGACATACCAAAAAAGACTTGCAGCTGTAATTGCAGAGAAAGGTGATTCTACAAAGTATTGACTCAGGGGAGCTGAATACAAATGCACGCCACATTGTTCAGATATTTATTTGTAAAAAAATGTGAAAAACATTTATTATTTTCCTTCCACTTCACAATTATGTGCCACTTTGTGTTTGTCTATCACATAAAATCCCAATAAAATACATTTATGCTTCTGGTGGTAACACGACAATATGTGGAAAATTTCAAGGGGTATGAATACTTTTTCAAGGCACTGTATATAGTTCAAGTATATGAAGACAGAGTTTACAATTTTATTACTGCATGAATGATTTTCTTTTTCTTTAATCATTTTAACTTTAAATTGGAAAGATTATCACAGAGCAGTCTGATATGATACGTTTTAGAAATAAGTGGCTAAAGTCACAGCTGGTATTGGTATGTTTAATGACCACGAGGGTAGACCACAGACTACTCTAGGGGGTTAGAGACTTCCCTTACAATGTAGTGTCTGCCGCTAAGCATTTAATAAGCTCCCTTTGGGTTGTGATTTTTGGTCATCAACAGTGACTGCCTTATCCTGTATACATAACCATCCTCTGGGTGAGAGCATCTGTTACATCTGCTCATTAGGATTAGGTGACAACTTGTCAGTATGTTCACAGCTGTAAAAAAAAAAAAAGGTTTTCTACAAATCTTGCAGCTTTTTTTCTCAATGATTTGTACTCCATCATGTGTTTATATATACTTGTGGTTTAAAATGTGTCTGATGTATCTTACAGGAGCATTACTTATCTTCAGAATGATGCATACTTCCATGTTATGCTTACACCAACCTTTGTCTTACAAGACATTGAAACATTTCCTACCAATAAGACATATGGGTGTAATGAATTAGAGGAGACAAAGAGTGGTATGCCGCTATTCATACTCACCTATCAGAAGTCACTTTTGGGTTCCTGAGCTTTGTTCATTATTCTATGCTTTAGTAAATAAGCCTGACTTTCACACATACCAGTATATAAAATTTGAAAGACAACATTCCTAGCAAATCATCAATATTTGTACTGCACATTCCTTGGCATGTTTTATTCTACACTTTGAAGAAAACTGAGGCTGCCTTAAACCTTTAAAAGCAAACAGCAAACTATGGATTCCTGGAAATAGTAGATTACACAGCAATATTCTGTCTATAAAGGAGTAAAAAGTATACCAGACCAAGAGACGAAATGCAGGTACTATGGACTGCCAGATCTATCTACACACAGTATGATTTTTATAATACTGCAACATTGTCATTTTCTGTAAAATTCAATGCAATATGGCAATTTGTACACTATATGTATCAAAACAGGGCTATAGATTAAACAAATAATGTGCAAATAAAAGTGCATACGATTTTAACACAGGCTGGGCGGTCAACAGGGAAAACGATGGTCATCACTCCACAGTCAATCCCAATGGAATGCCAAGAAAGAAATACTAATCTCCATCGTGAAGTCCATAATAAACCTCAAAGTTTATTGAAAGCTTACAGGGTTCACTGACAAGCTTCACAGCAGGGTGTATCATCAGGTAGATAGTGTAGAGCAGTGAGCACTAGATGGTGCGTGATGGCTAATGCAGACAGACGCTGAGAGTAACCAAACTCCTACAAACAAACTCTGTAGACTGTTGGTGAGCAGAACACCTCCAAAAATTGCATTTCCTACCTGGATGAAGAACTCTGCACTAAGGTAAGTCAGATTTTAGGCATCCTCTGCAACAAAATGTCATTTTTGGTGAGACACTCCCTAAGGGTTAATCACTTCTAAAGGGATGCAGACACTGAAACTTTTTTCATCAATAGACAGAAAGCTCACCAGGTGATTATAAGGAACCAGTCACACCTATTTAGAATCACTCTGCACAGGACATAGTCTATTAACCACTTGCCAACCAGCCGCCATCATTATACTGCGGCAGGTCGTCATGTTCCCGCGAGCCGTCGTAGCTATACGTTGGCTCCTTTAAGCGGGATAGCACGCGCATCGCGATGACCGCCGCCCACGAGCGATCGCGGGCACGAGAGGCAGAACATGGACGTGTGTGTGTAAACACACAAATCCCTGTTCTGTTCTGAGAGGAGATGCAGATCGTGAGTTCCTAATAGCTAGGAACCATGATCTGTCATCTCCTATAGTCAGTCCCCTCCCCCACAGTTAGAACACACAGTCAGGGAACACAGTTAACCCCTTGATCGCCCCCTAGCGTTAACCCCTTCCCTGCCAGTGACATTTATACAGTAATCAGTGCATTTTTTTAGCACTGATTACTGTATAATTGTCAGTCGTCCCAAAAATGTGTCAAAAGTGTCCGATGTGTCTGCCATAATGTCACAGTCATGATAAAAATCGCAGATTGCTGCCATTACTAAAAAAAAAAATAATAATAAAAATGCCATAAATTTATCCCCTATTTTGTAGACGCTATAACTTTTACGCAAACCAATCAATATATGCTTATTGCGATTTTTATTACCAAAAATATGTAGAAGAATACATACATACAAACTGAGAAAAAAAAATTGCTTTTTTTTAAAAAAAATGGTATATGTTTATTATAGCAAAAAGTACAAAATATTGTGTTTTTTTTTTTTCAAAATTGTCGCTCTTTTTCTGTTTATAGCGCAAAAAATAAAAACCACAGAGGTGATCAAATACCACCAAAAAAGAGCTCTATTTGTGGGAAAAAAAAGCGTCAATTTTGTTTGGGTACAGCGTCGCACGTCAATTTTCAGTAAAAGCAGAGCAGTACCGTATCGCAAAAAATGCTCTGGTCATTGTACAGCCAAATCTTTTAGGGCTGAAGTGGTTAAAGAGCTATTTCTTCAGAGCAGAAACAAAGTTTGCTAAAATCCTTGCAATGTACATTAATCACCGGGGGGAGGGGGGGAGAGTTGTTTTTTCGCAGCAAAAATGGAGGTACTCTTTAATATGTATGTGCAGCCAAAATTTTTCGTTTTTGTTTTTCATAAGGTAGGGGGGTTTAAAACTGTTTAGTTTATGCTGTCTGTGAGAAGAATTATCTTCAATTCCTGTTTTAAAGACAAAATAGGAAATGAGGGGGGATCTCTTCAAAAGCTCCCATACAGATGTCATTAGAATAAGTGACTCCACTGGAAATTTATCTGCACCTCTTCTTTTGGTGACAACTGTAAATTTTGGCATTTCTTATCACTTTCTGCTCTGTGACAATGATTGCCAGGCCAAATACATATGGCAAAAACTCAGAGAGCAATAAAAACCTGACAGGGGTTCTAACTCTTTCCTACTCCAAAACTAAAAAAGTATTTTGACTTAATACACATATTAATGTACTTAGTAATACTTGTATGCCCTGGACTATTTATAGATTATACATGTATTTATTTACACATGCTTTCTGTTTCAATCTTTTTTTATTTATTTTAGTAAGATTTTAAATAGCAAGAAAAAACACTGTTGAGTAGCACAATCGGGTACAAAATAGAACTGTCATCATAGCTATTATATATATATATATATATATATATAAATATATATATATATATATATATATGGGAAATTGGTGACAATAATAGATGGAAGATGATGAGGGGTTCGCTATGGAAAGTCCCTAAGTAGGCATGGGCACCCAGTAATGGATATGATTCTGTTAGCATGCAATTTATACAGACATAGGCGCAACAACCATTCACCTACTGTATATTATACTGTATACACACAATTTAATTTCATCAGAAGACCTTCACATATACTATACTGCTTATTACAAATCGTATATATATATATACACAGTATCTCACAAAAGTGAGTACACCCTTCACATTTTGGTAAATATTTTATTATATCTTTTCATGTAACAACACTAAAGAAATGACACTTTGCTACAATGTAAAGTAGTGAGTGTACAGCTTGTATAACAGTGTAAATTTGCTGTCCCCTCAAAATAAATCAACACACAGCCATTTTTTGTCTAAACCACTGGCAACAAAAGTGAGTACAACCTAAGTGAAAATGTCCAAATTGGGCTCAATTAGCCATTTTCCCTTCCCGGTGTCATGTGACTCATTAGTGTTACAAGGTCTCAGGTGAGAATGGGGAGCAGGTGTGTTAAATTTGATGTTCTCACTCTCACTCTCTCATACTGGTCACTGGAAATTCAACATGACACCTCATGGCAAATAACTCTCTGAAGATCTGAAAAAAAGAATTGTTGCTCTACATAAAGATGGCCTAGGCTATAAGAAGATTGCCAAGACCCTGAAACTGAGCTGCAGCACGGTGGCCAAGACCATACAGTGGTTTAACAGGACAGGTTTCACTCAGAACAGGCCTCGCCATGGTCGACCAAAGAAGTTGAGTGCACATGCTCAGAATCATATCCAGAGGTTGTCTTTGGGAAATAGACGTATGAGTGCTGCCAGCATTGCTGCAGAGGTTGAAGGGGTGGGGGGTCAGCCTGTCAGTGTTCAGAGCTTACGCCGCACACTGCATTAAATTGGTCTGCATGGCTGTCGTCCTAGAAGAAAGCCTCTTCTAAAGATGATGCACAAGAAAGCCCGCAAACAGTTTGCTGAAGACAAGCAGACTAAGGACATGGATTACTGTAACCATGTCCTGTGGTCTGATGAGACCAAGATAAACTTACTTGGTTCAGTTGGTGTCAAGCGTGTGTGGCGGCAACCAGGTGAGGAGTACAAAGACAAGTGTGTCTTGCCTACAGTCAAGCATGGTGGTGGGAGTGTCATGGTCTGGGGCTGCATGAGTGCTGCCAGCACTGGGGAGCTTCAGTTAATTGAGGGAACCATGAATGCCAACATGTACTGTGACATACTGAAGCAGAGCATGATCTCCCCCCTTCGGAGACTGGGCCGCAGGGCAGTATTCCAACATGATAACGACCCCAAACACACCTCCAAGATGACTACTGCCTTGCTAAAGAAGCTGAAGGTAAAGGTGATGGACTGGCCAAGCATGTTTTCAGACATAAACCCTATTGAGCATCTGTAGGGCATCCTCAAACAGAAGGTGGAAGAACGCAAGGCCTCTAACATCCACCAGCTCCGTTATGTCATCATGGTGGAGTGGAAGAGTACTCCAGTGGCAACCTGTGAAGCTCTGGTGAACTCCATGCCCAAGAGGGTTAAGGCCATACTGGAAAATAATGGTGGCCATACAAAATATTGACACTTTGGGCCCAATTTGGAAATTTTCACTTAGGGGTGTACTCACTTTTGTTGACAGCAGTTTAGACATTAATGGCTGTGTGTTGAGTTATTTTGAGGGGACAGCAAATTTACATTGTTATTCAAGCTGTACACTCACTACTTTACATTGTAGTAAAGTGTCATTTCTTCAGTGTTGTCAGATGAAAAGATATAAAAAAATATTTACAAAAATGTGAGGGGTGTACTTACTTTTGTGAGATACTGTATATATAAAACCAGGGAAATAGGTTAACTTTTATTAGGTCAGTTCCAAATTTTCTTAACAGGTTAGTTGAAATGTTTCACACCACACCAGCATTTAGACTCTATGCTGTCCTTGTTAATGGGCTCTTTGCCATAATGGTTGGAGTGATGCATTGTTGAATTCTAACTTTTTGATCAGAAAATGGCAAAACATAAAACTGTGATCTTCTCCAGTGACTGGATTGAGTGTGACATTGAATGTAGCAGAAAAGTGTTCTGAGTGTCCCTTGACACTGCTAATGCTTTGGTGCACATATTTGTGTGTGTATCATTTTCATGAAATTGCTCCTTTGATCTGGCACAGGAAGTCTACCCCTGGTCACCTCTGATCTACACCATGTTTGGTTCAAATTAGGAAAACATGTACTAGTATGGGATTTAAATTTCTGTTGCTGTTTTCATACCTAAATGTACAATCCCCTATATAATCAGTGCTTGCTCTCATTGATTGACTTGCCCATATTGCATTTGGTTTTTACTGAAGTAATAGGATTAGTTGTTACCCTGCAGGAAGAGGGTCGTTGAAATAAGAGGTATTATTGATGTGCCATATAGGATTTTGACTAAAGTTTTAAACATGCATTAGTTGGAATTATGCCCCGTACACACGGTCGGATTTTCCGACGGAAAATGTGTGATAGGACCTTGTTGTCGGAAATTCCGACCGTGTGTAGGCTCCATCACACATTTTCCATCGGATTTTCCGACACACAAAGTTTGAGAGCAGGATATAAAATTTTCCGACAACAAAATCCGTTGTCGGAATTTCCGATCGTGTGTACACAAATCCGACGCACAAAGTGCCACGCATGCTCAGAATAAATAAAGAGATGAAAGCTATTGTCCACTGCCCCGTTTATAGTCCCGACGTACGTGTTTTACGTCACCGCGTTCAGAATGATTTTCCGACAACTTTGTGTGACCTTGTGTATGCAAGACAAGTTTGAGCCAACATCCGTCAGAAAAAATCCTAGGATTTTGTTGTCGGAATGTCCGAACAACGTCCGACCGTGTGTACGGGGCATTAGACTAGCAAATATTCATTTGCTATTCTAACACATCTGGGTGGGCTCCGAGCACAACGCTCTGCATCCAGAGCCGACCCTATTTTGAAGACAGTTAGAGCCTCTGGCTCTAGTCAGGTGCTTAAAATAAAAAACAGCTGCTGAATCCTGAAAGGGGCTTGACACATGAAAAGGGGGTGGTGGCGGCAATGGAAAGGAGCCGTGGCGCCCGTGCGCCTTTAATGGACGGGCCGCCCCTGGTTTTCATATTTTTTAAAGTAAGAGAGGTCTGTCTGAAAGGGAAAGATTACTGTTGTACTGCATTAGCTAACATGTTGCTCAGTGAGCCTTGTGTCATGTATTAGTTGCTTATCTGAAAACAAAGAATTGTATACAGTAAAATATTTTTTTTGTTGTCGGAAATTCCGATCGTGTGTACACAAATCCAACGGACAAAGTGCCACGCATGCTCAGAATAAATAAAGAGATGAAAGCTATTGGCCACTGCCCCGTTTATAGTCCCGATGTACATGTTTTACGTCACCGCGTTCAGAATGATCGGATTTTCCGACAACTTTGTGTGACCGTGTGTATGCAAGACAAGTTTGAGCCAACATCTGTCGGAAAAAATCCTAGGATTTTGTTGTCGGAATGTCCGAACAAAGTCCGACCGTGTGTACGGGGCATAAGAGTCATTTTTGGTAAAGTCTGGCTACCATAGACATTTTTTTTAAATGATCCTCAAAAAAAAAAAAATTAAAAACCTACCAGGATGCCTTTATTAATCTAATGTTTATTGTATCTAAATTGTATAACTACAAACAATATAAATTCACTTTGCATGCCTTTTCAAACACAATTATTAGCCTGTAAAAGTAACAGTGACATCATCATTGTTCTGTACATAGCTGGTGAAAGCCTAGCACACATGGTAGAACGTCGGCTGGCATTGGCTGGTTCAATAGAAACCGACATTCGGTCCATGTGTATGGTAGCCAGTCCAACAGAAGCTGGCCGTTCAGCCGCCTTTTGTCGAAAGCTCATGACCGAAAAAGGTCTGCTGACCAGCTTCCGATCAGCGCTCTCAGCTAATGGCGGAGGGAACTAGCCAGAGTTTTCTGGCGGGGGGCTGTGTGTGTACTAGGCTAAAGAGAACAAGCTGTAAGAGGGCCAACAGATCCTGGTGCCCATCGGTCTCTTTAAACCTGAGGTCTGCCTAGCCTCATTGCTGGAATGCGTTCAGTTCTGTTCCCTGTGTTCTGTGTGCCTAAAAGCCTGCAGACCCTGCTACTGACCCAGCTGCCTCTGGCACCTCTCTTTGGGATCCCCTTGCCTGTTATGTCTGCTACAGATCGGTGTTACTGACCCTGGATTGCACTTTTTACTAAGAATCTTCCTGCTGACTTTGCGCCTCACTCTCAGCACATTGCCAACCCATGCCTGTCCCTGACCTGGATTCTGGTCATAATTCTGTACCTGCCTGCCTGGCTGTTACCGAACTTGGCTAGTGACCTGACTCCTAGCTTCTGCTCATCCAACCTCGCCATCTCCAAGTTCAAGTTCACTGAACCAACTTCCTGGCACCTGTGTCTTTCCGCTGCCATAGTCATCCCTGTATCCACCATCAGGGCTACTTGGATAGAAATTGTACAAGAGGCCACCCTCGTCATCTTGGGCTGCTCAGTCAGGATGTGATAGGGACACAGCAGACCAAACCACTACATGCTACCTGCAGAAAAGTACCATAGGGAGATGGAGACAAGACCAGAGAGAGCAGCAGTGAGTGGTCTTTATTACAGAAAGCTCCTATACAAGGAAAACATATTATAATAGATTAATGCAAGGATCTGGAAGAAATACACAAAACACCCAGATTCAATTAAGAATATGCATGGCTCTTGTATTTAAACAATATTTGCTTATCCTGGAGTTCATCTACAAAGCTTAATTTAGCTAAATGTATTCCAGTTGTATCAAAACAAAAGGTGTGCAAAGACTTAGGGCCTTTTCACACAGGTGATCTGATCAGGTCCTCCTGTCAGTTTTTCAGGCGAACCTGATCGGACCCTCCAGTCTCCACTATGGAGCGGCGGATTTCAGCTGACACATGTCTTTACTGTAAGAGCGGCAAGGATGTGGAATTCCCTTCCACAGGTGGTGGTCTCAGCGGGGAGCATTGATAGCTTCAAGAAACTATTAGATAATCACCTGAATGACCGCAACATACAGGGATATGTAATGTAATACTGACACATAATCACACACATAGGTTGGACTTGATGGACGTGTGTCTTTTTTCAACCTCACCTACTATGTAACTATGTAACTATGTCCGCTGACATCCACCGCTCTCTGATCCTGCCTGCAAAATCCAGATGGATGGTGTCCTATTTTCCATCCATCTGGCAGATTGGATAGGATCAGATGAAAACGGACTGGCGGTATGTTTCCACATGATTTCCCCATAGAGGAGAGCAGAAATGTGTCCGTGTCCGCTCTGCACAGTGAGCAGAGACAGAGCTGTTATCTGCCTGCTCTCAGCGGGGATCTGTGGAGCGATTCTGCAAAACGGAGGCGCCCCCGTGAAAGGGGCCTAATAGTTCATTTTCTTTAGAAAGCAGCCACACCCTGAGAAGAAAAGCCTGTCCTCTGGCAGCATAACGCAGAGAAGTACTGTGATCTGTGGACTTTGCCGAGGTCCAACATGCCCCCTGCTGAATCAGTTCTATAGCTTTGCAAACAGCAAAGCTCATGCTCACTTCTGATTGGAGAGCTATATCTCTGAGTGAGCAGGGGGAGTGTTGGTCCTCTACAGAGAGACAACTGCTTCCACACAGAAAGAAAAAGTCTTTCTCTTCAGCATGCTAGCAGGAGGTTTTTCTACTCTTTCTAAAGAAAATGAGAATGTGTAAGACTTTGCACATGTTTTGTTTTGATGCACTTGGAATATATTTAGCTGATTTAAACTAAAAGTTCAGCTGAGCTTCAATTACAAATTTTTGTAATCTGTTTGGGTTTACACCATGTTACTGTTTTAGAGTTTGTAATGCAAACTCCATATAAATATATATTTTACGGCAAAAATATAGCCCCTTTAGAATTTCATGTTTCTCTGTACATATTTTTATTAAATGTAAAGTGCATTTATAGATTCTAATCCTGTGGTAAGATGAAAGAAAAGTGATTGTTTTAGCAGACTGAACAATTTACAAGAAGTATTTTTGAATAGATAAGATCTTTTGTTCTTAAAAAAAAATGGATACACCTGTTTGCTATTGAGAAAAATGTCAATTATTTGATCCATTTTGCAGTCAACATAATTGTGAAGAGAAAATGAGTGAGAAACTATGCAAGCCATTTTTTACAAAGTGTAACCTCCTGACCACAGAAAGAAGGAATGAATTATAGGAATCCATACTTTCATCTATATGTCTGTATGTCAGTCCCCCACCTTCATTAAATAAAGCTCACTTTGAAGTATGGTGAATGTTCACAGAAAAGAGTGCTGAAATCACTGATATTCACTGTTGTAATAACTTAAGGTAAGGTAACAATGGAGAAAAATAGTCCTGCCATTTTTTTTAAGAAAAATGTTACCACTAAAATTTACAATATCATGATTTGTATAAAATACAAAACTATGTTAAATAATCCACACTCTCAGTGCTCACTCTGTAAAACTGTGAGGGTAATAATTTACTTATTAAATACTTTGAGATGTTCAAGGATTAAAAAGGTTGGACCCTTGGCTGTCCATTTTTCTGTCATTTTCTCTTTTTTTAGAGCTACACATACTGCTACATGACCTTTTCTCCTTTCTTTCTTTTTGACAAATTGATTTTTGAAGTATAGATATAAAAAAGACAGGCACAGACTTCTGTTTTAGAAGGGTGGGTTTGAAACTTAAAAAAATAATTAAACCTGTTTCATTGAAGATTATACGTTCAAGTGGATCCCTCCATGAGGCTCTGGAACTTTAATACTTATTGATACAGAGAAGTAAAAGGAAAGAAGACAATCATTTCAAAAGCTCACTGGCTTTGGTTAGGTGGCTCACTTGCAGCCAGGGCTACCTTCTAATGAGCACCCAGGAAATTCACTAATGCTGCGTACACACGGTCAGACTTTTCAGCTACAAAAGTCCGACAGCCCGTCCGACAGACTTTCGACAGACTTTTGGCGGACTTTTGGCGGACTTGCGGTGGACTTTCTAATGAACGGACTTGCCTACATACGATCACACAAAAGTCCGACGGATTTGTACGTGATGACGTACACCGGACTAAAATAAGGAAGTTGATAGCCAGTAGCCAATAGCTGCCCTAGCGTGGGTTTTTGTCCGTCGGGCTAGCATACAGACGAGCGGATTTCTGGGTCCGGCGTAGTTACGATGTAAAGATTTGAAGCATGTTTCAAATCTAAAGTCCGTCAGATGTGCGGCTGGAAAAGTCCGCTGAAAGTCCGGGGAAGCCCACACGCGATCGGATTGTCAGCCGGCTTTGGTCCGTCGGCGTCCGTCGGACTTTTGTAGATGAAAAGTCTGACCGTGTGTACGCGGCATTAGAGCTTAAACCAGAAGGAGTGCCAGACCAAAATAATAATGAAGTCCAAATAGCTTTAATGATGCACAAGATGGGAATGCGTTCTGGGGGCAAAACAGTCTCCGCATTCATCCTTGGCACAAGACAAATCCAAAGATGTGTGGAAGCGTATACTTATGTAAGTACTTTCTTTAAGCTACATACTTCTAGATCAATTATGAGGGGCGCCAACTTCTCTTTTCACTAATATATCCTACTATGTGATGTGAGGCTACTGCCCCTTTTATAGTGCACTACACAATAATTCTATTCAAAACAAAGTAAGACCCTGCCCTATTGCCCAACCACAAATGTGTAAATGGTAGAGCACCTGCTAAATTTAAAACGTGTGAGAAAACAAATGTCAAAACATCATTTTTTTTCAAATAATAGGTTCAAAAGTCCATATATAAAACATATGACCAATCACGATGCTCTTCTGAAAACATATTAGTGCCCAAATCTTCAATATATACAGTGCTCCACTTAGTGTGAGAAATAAATATGCACTCACCAAAATCCTTTGGCCAACAGAGTGGCCATCAAGCAGATAATTGCCAAGTCCACCTTTCAGGGGACCAGGAAAAATCCCAGCAGTCTCCTCTCTTCCACTCTATACCACTGCAATAAAATGCTCTAGGACGGACAACAAGAGGGAAGTATATAGTCTATATTTTAATAAAATATGGAGCTAAACAGAACAAAACATATGCAACCACATGTTTACATAGAAAAGCAGGCATTCAACATGTGCAGCTTCCAAGCTAATGTATCCTGCACCGTCGCTCGCTGTGCCCAAGGATGGCTTGCTTTCCACTTGGTAGAAGGGAGGTGCTTTAACTTTATTTTCAAAATGGCCAAAAAAGTTGTACCTGCTATGACATGTATCTAAGAGAAGAGTATGAATTGACATTTAATAGTACTGAGAAATCATAAATACATCCAACTATTTTCTTCACAATTATATCTGCTATGATATTGGTATCATAAAGTGGTTGTAAACCTCAGACATGGCATATTAACAAAGCATATGCCTCTATAGTCTGTACTTGTTCTAACTAAAAGCATTAAGTGTCATTTTTTTCTGCTGTCTCGTTCCTCTGCTATCAGCATGATTCACCTCTGACAAGTTTTCCTGACACCAAGAGAAAAAACGGTGACCGAGGGGGGGGGGGGGGGGGGACACCTCCAGCTGATTCACAGCCTCAGCTCTGTTCTTGTGTGCTGTGTGGAAGGAGGGGGGGTCCCTTCCCTCCCATCAGCTCTCAGGTCTCTACTCACTGAGGTCTGCAGAGTGTAATTTTAACTCTTCATCAAGCTTTATAATTCAGCACATTGAATGGCTGTAGAGAAGAGAAGACTGCAGATAGACAGGTACAACTTATGTAGGATAATTTGTTTAATCTCTGTGTATCATCTGAGGCCAGTCAATTCATTGGGTATATGTAAGGGTTTACAAACACTTTAAGGTAACAAGACAATAAAGCAAATCAATAGTTTAATTTGTGTTAACATTAAGAGGGATTTTGCAAATAGCATTAAATGTTGACTTTACATTTTTCTCTATATAAATATATTTTTAATGTTAATTTTAGATACAATAATAAACTGAGTCCATTCAATGCACTGTTCATCAGCAGTGTTAAAAAGGAATGTTTTGTCATATTCTAGTATGAAGCAAACACAGATTTCATACAAGGGATTAAATAGGTGTGGTTAAACAGGAGGATATTCAAAATTAATATTTGGAAATTCTAACTACCAAATCATAACATATGGTTTGGCTGAGAAGATCCAGCCTTACTGCTGCTGGTGCCATGTAAACATTTATTTAATAATTGACACCACAATATGTACAATGTCATGTGAATAAAGCTGACAGAAAGTGAAATTGGGAACAATATTCGGATAACAAATGTATAATACATTCCTATTTGATATGATACAGGTTAAAACAGGTAATGATTTGTTTAAGAGTGTCACTGACAATGCCTTCATTAGTATATGAGGCATTTTAAATAACCTGCTACCTGGACAGTCAGTCTGCAAACTTTGGTATTTTCCAGACAGGAAGTGACGGGAAATCTCATATGCAGAAATACTAACAAAAAAACTTTATTTAGCAGAGTGGAAAGGGTTTAGAATCTCTGCCGGGTTTTTATTGCTGCCTGTGCCTACATTAGGAAGATTTATTATCACTTCCTGACAGGGAGTAAAAAAGAACAAGTAGCAAGGAAGAAATTATACAAAAGAAAGCATTATTCCCAGAGAACAATAAGTTAGCTGAAAAGCCAACAAAGCAAATACTGCCTGCTTGGAGGTTCAATTTGTCTGACTGAAACTTTGCAATGAGTCCTCTGAAAAGGAATTAACCACTGCAGCTTGTTATTCAGGTCTGTGTGAAAATTGCACCTTGAGCTATTGAGGTATGTTAACATTGGGCTTTTTTTTCCAACAGCCT
Source organism: Lithobates clamitans (assembly GCA_037952925.1). Lineage (NCBI taxonomy): Eukaryota > Metazoa > Chordata > Amphibia > Anura > Ranidae > Lithobates > Lithobates clamitans. The sequence goes on from JBBGZY010000513.1 coordinate 2,912,294, forward strand.
TTAAATAAATAGAATAAATTGTGTGAAAGCATAGAGATCAAACTGTTGTCTAAATAAAAGACAAAAATGGTTTAAAAATATGTTTTATAAATTTCTTTTAATAGCGCTCCTATCAGTGAATATTGGAGTAAACGTTTTGCAGTAATGAGAAGAAAAACATTCCATTTACATTCTTCCTGGCTTTTATGACATCTTGTGTAAAAAGTAAAAAAGAAATTTCAGTTAAAGCAACTGTGCATTACATCACAGCCAGGTAGCCCAAACGATTTCTTGTTTGTAGAATATTGATTAGACTTTGTATTTGTAGCGGGCACCTACTTTCATGTAGGTGACTCTTTTCACTAGTTTACAGTTTCAGGTAAATTTAGGCAGGCCTGTACCATTATAACAGGCCTGTTTGTTTATCTGGGATATGAGTGACAGGCAGTTTATGTATGAGTTCTGGCCAATCATTAATTTGTTTGGTAGGAGGCGGGACTCTCATATAAAAGCTGGGGTCACATGGTCGGAGGGAGTTCGTAGTTCGCAGAGGAAGCCCAGCCTGGTTCCCGGAGGGGAGAGGTTCCCCCTCCGGGGGGCCAACGGAGCCCTCCCCTGCGGGGAGGGTGGGGGACCGGCACTCGCAGAAGAGTTGATGACACCGTACAGCATGTAGTCACTGGAGTCGTTGGACGCCCCTGCGGGGAAGGGAGCGCGCCAGAAAAGAGAGAAGAGATGGAGAAGCCATTTCAAAAGAAGTAGCAACTAAGCGGAAGACAACTGGGCGATCGATCGTTTATGAGTGGTACATGGACTGTTGATCAAGTGAGTGCAAGCCCAAGGGAAGGGTGCTACCAGAGGCTGAGGGATGTTGGTACGCAAGTCAGTGAGACAGGCGGTGATGGCCTGTGACTTTGGGTTCAACAATGCCCCGAGATTACAATCAGTCAGGCAGGAGGAATTATTCAGAGTAATCTCTTCTTTAGCTCAACTTGGAAGTACCCTGCAGATGGGAAGTAGTGGTAAAAAGGTGGCAGTAAAGCTACAAGCACATATATAGAGATACAGACTGTTCTTGAAAAGTTCTGCAGGTTAAGAAGTTATTCAGAGTGACTCTTTACCAAATATTCTCTATCAAATCTACTTCCATCTTCCCTGATGAAGAAGTCATCCAGAGTGATTTCTTATTATCCGAAATGATTCTAAGTCTTTGCATGAGAGGCAAAGAAAAGATTATGAAGCAACAAAAGAGTATCTCAGAAAACCCTTCTCCTATCCCAGTTTATGTTACGCAAATAAAAGCAGGAGAAAAATACAATATTAACTGTTTCTATTTTATGGGCTGCGATGGGCTAGGTGGTAAACGTGAATTACAGGTATAATAATTAATCAGCAGCTCCTTTGGGGGTAAGTGCTACATATTATAATAATAACACATAATAAACAGACGTAGAAATAACCTCTTGGTAAGACATTGAACATAGTGGTTGGAGGAGATGACTCTGAGGTTCTGAACATAAGTTTTGAATGATCCTGAAATGTGCCTGTTCAAAGGATTCAGACTCATACCTTGAGCCTACATTCTTACTAGTTTGCACATGAGTTATTAACAAGAATTGATATGGAGTGTGGATTGGACATTGAGGCAGTTCAGTGCACTACATACAGTGTACATTTCCAGGCATTAATGCCCCGTACACACGGTCGGACTTTGTTCGGACATTCCGACAACAAAATCCTAGGATTTTTTCCGACGGATGTTGGCTCAAACTTGTCTTGCATACACACGGTCACACAAAGTTGTCGGAAAATCCGATCGTTCTGAACACGGTGACGTAAAACACGTACGTCGGGACTATAAACGGGGCAGTGGCCAATAGCTTTCATCTCTTTATTTATTCTAAGCATGCGTGGCACTTTGTCCGTCGGCTTTGTGTACACACGATCGGAATTTCCGACAACGGATTTTGTTGTCGGAAAATTTTATCTCCTGCTCTCCAACTTTGTGTGTCGGAAAATCCGATGGAAAATGTCCGATGGAGCCCACACACGGTCGGAATTTCCGACAACACACTCCGATCGGACATTTTCCATTGGAAAATCCGACCGTGTGTACGGGGCATAAGGGTGATAAAGTGACAGGTCAACAGATAGAGCCGTCATTTGTGTGCAAAATAATACCCATGCATCACCAGCACACCAATATGTATCCAAGAAGAGCACTGCTATATTGCTATGTAGTGCTTTCCAGTTCTTGTTTTAAATCACCATGTTGTGCTTTATAAATGTGTAGTGCATTTTTCTTTTTTTTCCTATCATCAATATGATCATACCTCTACTTCTTAAATAGACCACTTACTTGCTCATTGAGTACTGAATTCATTTATTCAATTTTTAACGTCATCTTGCTGTCTGGACACATGTATAATGTTCTGAAACTTTATATTGAGTTATTTAATTGACACACATTCATTATACATTTTGAGCTCAAGTACTTACTACATATTAAACATAATACAAAATTGTTTATTAGTAGACAAGTTTCCAAATTTCCCTAATGTAGAGCAATGTTTGCTAATCATAACAGGACCTCACAGAATTCGTTATATTGCATTAGCCACTGGCAGTTTTAGAATTACTTAATCAATTATGTTGAAAAGGGACACATGTTCATCAAATTCAACCATTTACAACTCCCACAACTTTTGTATACAAACTTTTTCTTCAGATACAGACATTTGAGCAAGTATTGGTAATGGCCCAAATGTTCCTGATTCTGAAAGTGATACTTTGCAGTGCGATTTGCGTCAATACAAAATGAATGGGCAAAAATTGCACTGCAAGAAATTGCATGCAAATTAAAATGGAATGTGGTGCGATTCCTGTCCTAATCGCATGTGATTTCACCTACTGTGTGTGTGTGTATAGAAACGTCATCTAGTGGGCAATTTAGAACTCACAAAATCCAACAGAGGGAGCGCTATTCCAGTAAGTAGGTAGAGACAGATTAAAAGTTTAAAGCAGCAATCATTTATTGGAAAACTGGAGCTCCTGGGGGCGGGCGGTAAGCCCAAGGCATGCAAGATCGATGAACATCCTCGTTGGTTGCCCGCACAGTACTGTCTCCATAGTGGAGCACTTCTACCAGCTCCTGACATTTCCCCTAGCCAGCGGTGACAAGCCCTGACCACAACTATTATTTCCGGGTGCGCCGGTTGTTGCTGGTTTCTGTCCATTTATCCAGCATCCATTGGGCTCACCACTTGCCCCCAGGAGCTCCAAGGTTAGAGGCAGTTGTTCATTCCACCAGGCTTATTAGAGTAAACTACAGAACCCGTGAGTCACAGTCCCTCACTAACAGGCACACTAACATCTCCCTGCATGGGCCTGTGATCGATTTACTTAATGTCATCAGTCTGTTCAGTTTTCCAAGAAATAATTTCTGATTTAAACTTTTGCAGTGTGATTTGTGGAAAAAAAATTGCCTTGATGCAAATCACACCTGCAAAGTATCGGTACTGGGTATCGGCGATTACTTGACCGAAAGTATGGGTACTCATACTCACCGATAAAAAAACGATATCGGTGAAACCCTAAATTATACTGTAGATAAAGAAAAGCTGGCAGCTCAATCTTCCGCAATGAATAAATTATTAATCCAGGTGTGGTACAGAATAATACAGGGTTTATGTATTTTGGCGTGTAGTCTTTGTCATAGCCATAAAATTCCCAGAAGAACAATAATATCTATATACATACATATGCAGATACAAACCCTGCTCCTACCTACACAGGCTATGATAATTGAATGAGACAACTAAGTTCAGCCCAAGAAGGCAGCCTGGCTGGTGTTGGGAGGAAAGAAAAAGGGGATAAAAAAAAATAGCAAAAAACAATATATATATAAAAAGATAAAATTAAAACTGTCAACTATTATGCAGGAGAAAACTGCAGGAAAAAGGATGAAGATAGGGCGTCACAAAAACACCTAATTTTACAGAGGGAATTCCACACCAAAAAAACCCATACATATGCTCAATGCACTAAAAGGGTTAAGTGGGTTCTTTGTCAGCAAGAGTTAGCTCTTATGTATGGAAATGATCAATGTACAATAATGCAGGATCAAACATGATGAACTAAAATGTTTTAAACGTATGTTCAGTTTATTAATTATGACAGTGGCAATCCAAAAGCAAAACCATTATAAAACATTTATAAAACATCCGGCAAAAATCAGGAGGTTAAAAAATAAATAAATTATAGGTATCTAAAAAAGTCTACCTGAGGAAAAAGGTCAACATCCCACCTTTGGTTCAAGCCCTGAAGCAAGCACTAGAGGACTATACATCATTTATACCGTAACCTATAAAAAAGATTGTCCATAGCCAAATTATAGAACTAGAAGGAGAGGTCACTCAAAGTTAAATATTCCCTTACTCCATCCAAACCAAAATGGCTGCAATCAGTTGCTACATAATGTGCCTTGCGAACATGGGACTATTCCATAAGAAGATACTTTATTTGATGGCCTTATTTTTGTAAAATTTTTTGAGTTGATTTTTTGAGTTGATAAAATGGAAAAGCTCTGGCATTCCCAACGAGAGTAGAACAACTGGCATTTCTTGTAAAGTGGCTACAATCTGGAGGTTTCTAGAAAACGCTGTACTCAATGGCCTTCTCTCACAAATTGACCCCCCAATCAGACACTCATCAGTTGTACATCAATTGTACATCAATACCCCTATTAACATTGAGGAAGTTGAGGAGGCTATAATCCTTTGACTAGACAGTGAAAGGTGGATTTCTGGTGCTTACACTGCTTGCAGTTAAAAATAAATTTAATGGTGTACTAATAAGTGCAAAGCTGTATTTGTTTCTGAGGGGGACATGCAAGGAAAATAAAAAACAGTATTTTTTCTTGCACATGATCGGATGATAGAAATAAGCAGAGCTTCCCCTCATTTCAGATCTTCCCCTCAGATCTACAGCGACTGCACTTCCAAGTGCACTTGCAGTGCACTTGGAGTAAGTGCACTTGGAGTGCACAGTATATTTGCCTTTAGTAAATCAACCTCACAGTATATCATGCGTCCAGTGTTCAGTGATATCGTAGCACAGCATAAATTACCTTACAATTATATGTCATATTAGATAGGCATACATTGCTAAAAAGCACATTCTTCTATAGAGGATGCTCATACACTTTGTTACCTTACCAACGGGCATGTCCTATTTTGGATTGAACACACTACATATTGTATCCGCTTCACTGCATTCAGTGACTTGTCCGAAGTCCAAAGTAAAACAACAGTTTAAAATAGAAATGAAAGGCAAAACATTTGTTTTTCTGATTATTGGAGGAGAGCAGGATGAGTTCTCAGGTAATCTAGAAAACCGATCACGCTGTGCTCTCATGCCTAGTGTGCTCAGTTTTTAAAAGGGAAAGGCACATATCAGGAATATGAAATGTTGGGTTTTCATCAGTGGCGGTTGGTCGTAATCTTTTTTTTGGGGGGGGCGGCAAACAGCGCAGCCGTCACTCCCCCCCTGGTCGGGTCGGTCAGTCGGTCAGTGCACTTACCTCAACCACAGGTGGCTTCCCCAGCTCTCCTTCCGTGGGCATCACGAGCAGGCATCACCTTCTCCTGCTCTGCGGTTTCCATTTCCTCCCTCCTTCTCAGTGGCCAATCAGAACGCTTCTCCTTTCAGCCAATCAGGAAATGCTTCTCACACCCGCCGCTCCCTGATTGGCGGAGAGGCGATTCAGTGTTATGCCCCGTACACACGGTTGGATTTTCCGACGGAAAATGTGTGATAGGACCTTGTTGTCGGAAATTCCGACCGTGTGTAGGCTCCATCACACATTTTCCATCGGATTTTCCGACACACAAAGTTTGAGAGCAGGATATAAAATTTTCCGACAACAAAATCCGTTGCCGGAATTTCCGATCGTGTGTACACAAATCGCACGCACCAAGTGCCATGCATGCTCAGAATAAATAAAGAGATGAAAGCTATTGTCCACTGCCCCGTTTATAGTCCCGACGTACGTGTTTTACATCACCGCGTTCAGAATGATCGGATTTTCCGACAACTTTGTGTGACCGTGTGTATGCAAGACAAGTTTGAGCAAACATCCGTCGGAAAAAATCCTAGGATTTTGTTGTTGGAATGTCCGAACAACCCTTGACTGTGTGTACGGGGCATTAGACTAGCGAATATTCATTTGCTATTCTAACACACCTGGGTGGGCTCCGAGCACAACGCTCTGCATCCAGAGCCGACCCTATTTTGAAGCCAATTAGAGTCTCTGGCTCTAGTCAGGTGCTTAAAATAAAAAACAGCTGCTGAATCCTGAAAGGGGCTGGACACATGAAAAGGGGGTGGTGGCGGCAATGGAAAGGAGCCGTGGCGCCCGTGCACCCTTAATGGACGGGCCGCCCCTGGTTTTCATATTTTTTAAAGTAAGAGAGGTCTGTCTGAAAGGGAAAGATTACTGTTGTACTGCATTAGCTAACATGTTGCTCAGTGAGCCTTTTGTCATGTATTAGTTGCTTATCTGAAAACAAAGAATTGTATACAGTAAAATATTCACATTTTAAAAATCTTATGAAATAATAAACTAAATAGGTTTAAACTAATTTGAAGTTTCCTGTAAAATAATAACTTCTGCTTTGACTGACAATTTTCTGATTTATTTAAGGTGTTTGCAGACCCTGAAGACTGTATTAACTGCCAGCAAGTTTTTACTCAAACTGGGGTATTATGTAAAGAGGTGAGGTGTATGTCATAGCAACCAATCATAAATCGGTTTCTAGAAATCTAGAGCAATCAAACCCTTGCTATTAATAAATAAGTACTGTATGCTTATTTACATTTCTGATTTCCAGTGCAAGACTATTTTATTTTTAAATATGGCACATATTAAGAGCTTATCTGAATTTCCTTGAGGATTGTTCTGTGTGAGTTAGGCCTTGGCTAATACTAGGCCATATGTTTTACATGTGGTTATTGTATAAAAATGAGATTAAAGGATTCTGCATAGATCTGATCACTTTGATCTCAGGGTTTATTAGTTTTCTTGGTCAGGGACTGGTTAAATGTAATGTTGTTACAGGACAAAATCTACAAATGAAACAAAGTTGCAATGAAATCCATGCAAGCATGTAACTGTATACAATGAAATAAGTAGATAATTTAATACACCTTCCTTACGGTATGCATTGCAGAGAATAATTCTGATTTTACACACTTCAGAAGACCTTTTTGAAGAATGAAGAATTCAGCAAACTTCTAACTTGTCAATAATTTTTAAAGAACTTGAAGAGTTCATCTGAATTTGGCCCTTGATGAACATACCTTGCTGTCTTGGAAGGGCCCTTCTTTTTTGCTCCATAGAAAAAAAAACAAGAGTATCAGATCAGTACATTCAAATTAATTATTAAAGAAGAAGTTGATGATTAAAGCAGAACTATGGTTCCATAATAGAAAAAAAATTCTCCATTTGCTCTGAGCACATTTTCCCTTTTTTTGTGAACACTTCCAGTATTAACTGCTAATTCCCAGCATCTGTATGATATGAAGATGGAGTTGGGTATCGGACTCATATAACTCCAGTGCACATGTAGAGGAGTTAAATCATCAGTGGCTGCCCAATGGTGGACCCAGAAGGTGGTGGATTTAAATGAAGACCAAGAGAAGATGTCATTAGTGGGCAATGCTACAAGAGGATGCTGAATCACTGGAGGAAGGCATACTTGAGGGTAAGTGTGCCATAATGTGCAAGTAAAACTGTAAAAATATGTCCATTAAAAGGTCAGTTGTACTTTGGCAACAAAAGTTGATGTGCTACATGATGAACATCGAAGGTCTGAACATGGCCTAAAAGTTCAGGCTAATGGTTTAAGGCCAAAGGTTAATTTTTGCACATATTGTTAAATATGTTGTACCTTGGTTAACCACTTTAATACCGGGGACATTTACCCCCTTCCTGCTCAGGCCAATTTTCAGCTTACAGCGCTGTCACACTTTGAATGACAATAGCGGCCATGCAACACTGTACCCATTAGGAATTTTATCAAATTTTTCACACAAATAGAGCTTTCTTTTGGGGGTATTTAATCATGGCTGGGTTTTTTATTTTTTGCTAAATAAATGAAAAACACCTTGTTTTTTCTTATTTCTGTTATAAACTTTTGCAAATAAATTATCTTTCTTTATAAAGTTAGGTGAAAAATGAAAGTCCACAAACTATAGTATATACAGTATACTGTAACTGAAAATTGATCAATCCTCATTTCTTGAGGCCTAAAAATGCCAGGACAGTACAAACACCCCCCAAAATTACACATTTTTGGAAAATAGACAGTCCAAGGTATTTAGTAAGAGGCATGGTGAGTTTTTTGAAGTTGTAATTTTTTGTCACATAAAATTGGAAACTATGAAATTAAAAAAATATATTTTCACAGTTTTTTTTTACATACTTTCATCAGTGGACTATGACTTTCAAACACACTGTGATCATAGCAATACAGTGTTAACATAGTAACATTGTACTACTCTGGGGAAGTGATCAGGATTTTTTTTTTACACATTATTATGGCTTATACCAACAAATTTTATTGGTATATGCAACAATTTTTAATGAATGAAATTGGTTAATTCAGAGTCTTTTGTTGTGATTAACTGTGATTTGTGAAAGTTATTCACATGGTACAGATGGGCTGTGATTGGCCTGTCTGTACCATGTGTTCACTGTGACCAATCACAGCTAGCAACACAATTGTATTTAATTGATGGCATGAAAGGAAGCCATCCATTGTTTAAAATTGTCATGTGATCATTTGTTATTGGTCACAGCAATCACATAGTACTGGCAGCGGCCCCGTGCAGTGATCAGTCATTGGCTGCGTCCAGTAACAGTCATACAGTCGTGGCAGTCATATGACATCCATCCAGAACAGCAGTGCTCTCCCCCAGCTGTCATTTTACAATATGCCAGGCGGGAAGGTGTTAAGTTGTACAACTGTATTTGATGCTTAAAGACACTTGGGTACACATATGGAAGATATTTTCCTGTTTTAGGTAGGAGTTTTACGTTGTTAATAACAGGTATTAATTCTACTCTTTATATTTCATTATCCTCATACTAATTCTTACATGATGTAAGTAGATTATTTTTTTAGGTTCTTCTGTGAACATTGTAGGTTTACTGTAACAAGCAAAGGAAAGGGATTCATTACCATTAGGTCCTTCTAGGCTCCTTGGGCTAAAATAAAGGAAATAGAAACCATAAGAAATGATATGGCTGCAGATGGCTTCGTTTACGGAGAGCTTGGTATGAAAAAGTCTAATAAATGACATCAGTTTGGCTTTACTCCAAGCCGGGTCTCTAATCTTAAACACAGGGAACTGAAGGCAGGAAGAGTTAATTGTTTAATTCCTCCTAATACATTATGTTTCTCTAGTAAAATATATACAGCTCAGATATAATTATTCCATGTTACGCTTTCTAGGATCTAGTTTTGCTCTGGGTTATATTAGCCTATACACTCTTCCAGGAACTATCTCTCAGATTTCTTAGAAGTCCGTTTATAAAAGCCATGCAGTAGGAATATAAGCAACCTGAAAAATGTCAAAGAAATCTGAAAAAACGAATTTGAATGTTTTGCTTATTCATGAATTCTGAAAGCCCTGTCTACAATTTTTGGATGTGCATTTTTAAATGTACTTTGCACAAACAATATGGCTCAAAAGGAAAGTTAAAATACATTTTAAGCAAGCATATATTTTAAATTGTTATTGTTTACGTAAAGTTATCCTATTGCCAGGCTATTAATTTTTAAGTGTTTACATATTTTTAACAACTATTAAATGCACTTTAAAAAAAGGCCTGTGAACTTTGTGGATATATTACTCCACAATGCCTGCAGTTACAGAGGTCAGTGAAGAGCTTTTAACCTAACACAATGGACACAAACCACCACTCACTCCAACGGCAACACTCTTGACCTTGTATTCTCCCATCGCTGCACTCCCTGCAATCTCTCCAACGCACCCTTTCCTCTCTCTGATCACAACCTTATCCGTTTCACACTCTCTTTGTCTCCTATATCCCATGCTGCCAACCCACAAACCACTACCCGCAGGAACCTTCGCAACCTCAAACCTTCCCTTCTTCACTCTGCTACTGATGGCCTTTATGACAAAATCGCACCCCTGTCCTGCCCAGACCTAACCACTTCCATCTACAACACCACGTTGTCATCCTCCCTAGACGTACTTGCTCCTCTTTCTACACGCAGAACCAGGCCCCATCTGCCATAACCCTGGCAAACAGACAACACCAGAAGTCTCAAGAGACGCAGCCGTGCTCTTGAGCGAGCATGGCGTAAATCTAAATCCCTGCAAGACTTTACCCTCTACAAATCTGTCCTTCTCAAATACAACTCCTGCCTCCACACTGCTAAACAAACCTATTACAACACTCTCATCAAAACCCTCTCATCCAAACCTCGTCAACTCTTTTCTACCCTTAATTCCTTACTTCACCCCCCATTGCCCCCTCCCACCAACTTGCTTACCGCTCAACATATTGCCAACCACTTCAATAGCAAAATCAACACAATTCGCAAGGAGATATCCAGCATTAAAATTCCTCCCCTACCCAACATATCAGGTCCAACACCACACTCAATACTCTCCTCCTTTTGCCCAGTTACCACAGAAGAAGTTGATAAACTCCTCTCCATGGCCCACCTCACTACATGTCCCCTGGACCCTGTCCCCTCTCAATTGCTGCGACCACCTTCCCACTCTATCCTCAACTCCCTAACCCACATCTTCAACCTCGCCCTCTCCTCCGGCACCTTTCCTTCCCCGTTCAAACATGCACTGGTTACCCCCATACTCAAAAAACCCTCACTAGACCCCACCTGTTTGAATAACTTAAGACCTATCTCCCTTCTCCCGTTTGCCTCCAAGCTCATCGAACGCCTTGTTCATGACCAAATGAGTCGCTACCTCACGGACAACAACCTTCTCGACCCCCTACAGTCTGGCTTCCGCCTACAACATTCGACTGAAACTGCCCTACTAAAAATCACCAATGACCTAATAACTGCCAAAACCAATGGCCACTACTCCATACTCATACTTTTAGACCTCTCTGCTGCCTTTGACACAGTTTACCACCTGCTGCTCCTCAGCAAATTACACTCCCTTGGCCTCCGTGATTCTGCATTATCCTGGTTCTCCTCCTACCTATCTCAGCGCACTTTCAGCGTCACTTACAACTCCATCTCCTCCGCTCCCCTTCCTCTTTCTGTTGGGGTACCCCAAGGCTCTGTCCTTGGGCCTCTCCTTTTCTCACTCTATACCTCTTCCCTGGGCCAGTTGATCACCTCCCATGGCTTCCAATACCATCTCTATGCCGATGACACACAGATCTATCTCTCCACTCCCCAACTCACCCCCACTATCTCCTCACGGATCTCAAACTTGCTGAATGACATATCAGTATGGATGTCACACCACTTCCTCAAACTTAATCTTTCTAAAACTGAGCTTGTTATATTTCCTCCTACACGGTCCCCCTCCTGTGACTTCACCATTAATATCAACAACACAACCATTGGTCCCTCCACACATGCCAGAGTCCTGGGTGTAATCCTTGACTCTGACCTCTCCTTCAGCCCCCATATCCAATCACTGGCTAAATCCTGCCGCCTTAACCTCCGCAACATCTCCAAAATTCGACCCTTTCTGACTAATGACACTACAAAACAACTTATTCACTCTTTGATTATTTCCCGCCTCGACTATTGCAACTCTCTCCTTAATGGCCTACCCTTAAGCAGGCTATCCCCCCTTCAGTCTATTATGAATGCTGCTGCTAGACTAATACACCTCACTAATCGATCCGTGACTGCTGCTCCTCTCTGCCAATCCCTTCACTGGCTTCCCCTACCCCACCGTGTAAAATTCAAAATGCTAACCATAACATACAAGGCCATTCACAACATCGCCCCCATCTACATCACCAACCTCATCTGCAGATATCGCCCAAATCGCCCCCTCCGCTCCTCCCAGGACCTCCTGCTCTCTAGCTCCCTTGTTACCTCCTCCCATGCTCGCCTTCAGGACTTCTCCAGAGCCTCTCCCATCCTCTGGAATTCCCTGCCCCAGTATGTCCGATCAGCCCCTACCCTGTCCACCTTTAGGAGATCCTTGAAAACTCATTTATTCAGGGAAGCCTATCCCACACCCACATAACTGTCCCTGAGCCACCCCCATCAAATCATTCTTTGCAGCTATTACCTTTTGTACCACCACCCCCTCCCTTTTAGAATGTAAGCTCTACGAGCAGGGCCCTCCTGTACCTTTTGTATTGTACTGTAATTGTGTTGTCCCCCTTATACATTGTAAAGCGCTGAGTAAACTGTTGGCGCTATATAAATCTCGTATAATAATAATAATATAATAATACAGGCACTGTAGAGAAATTCATCCTCAAACTTCACAGCAGGATCGCTCCACTTTATAAAAAATACATATAACATATACAATTGCTGTACAGGTCCTATCGAAAATTGAATATTATTGAATATTATAAAAAATGACCTTTCCTTTTCAATCTGCAGCTCTGTAATTTTCTGTAAAATGCAATCCAATATGGAAACCTGGAGGCATTCTGTACACAGATGGTGCACAGAATGCCCAGCAGAAATGTGATTTTCTGTTTGTGTAGTTGGCTTACTGATTTTCCCTGAAGTGTGTCATACAATTCAGATTTTGAGCATTCCGTGCAACAAAAATGTCATTTTTGGTTAGACACTCCCAAATGGAGGTGAGATACTCCCAAATGGAAATCATGTCTAAAGGGATGCAGACCCTGCACCTTTCCTCAGTAGAACCTGCAGGTGCAGCAGCTGATTGAAAAATTATAAAATCACTCCTATTCACATTAATTTTGCACATGGACACAGACAAAAAAGCAGCTATTTATTCAGAATAAAAAAAATAGGAATCTACAACAAAATGTATTTATTTTTTTAAATCCTTGCAATGCACATACTGTAGATCATCCAGCGGGGAATGTTTCTTTCTTAACAAAAGTTGAGTTATGCAGGCCATACATGGGTCGAATTTCGAAAGGAAATTTCAAAAATCGTATCTATTTTTATTTATCTAATCTTCGTTCGAATTTCGAACCATTAGTGGGCTGCAGTAACAACCGATTTTCGTGCGGCCATCGAATTATCGAGTAATCAGGCATGTTGGAAATTTTTTGAAAAACTAATGATTTTCTAATCAATGATGGGAGAATCGTGCAAGAAATGTAATCGAAAAAGAAATGCGCATGTGCAAGTAAAGAAAATTTCCGGAAAGAAAAGAAGATTCCCAGCCATGAAAATTCTTTTCTGTAGCAACAGGAGGTGAAATTGAAGGCTTGGTTGGTCAAATTTCGAAATCAATGGTGGCATCATTGGATCTATATATCTATATATATATATATAGATATATAGATATATATATATATCTATATATCTATATATAGATATATCTATATATATAGATATGTGTATATATAGATATATATATATATCTATCTATATATATAGATAGATATATGCCTATATATATATATATATATATATATCTATATATATATATAGATATATATATATTTTTTTTTTTTTATATAATTTTATAATATATATATGCCTATATATATATATATATATATATATATATATATATATATATATATATATATATATATATATATATGCCTATATATATATATATATATATATATATATATATATATATATATATATATATATAGATATATATATATATATAGATAGATAGATATATATCTATATATATATATCTATATATATCTATATATATATATCTATATATAGATATATATATATATAGCCTCTTCCATGTGATAAATACATAGGATAGATGTGAGTCGTAATAATTTCTTTACACAAAGGGTAAATGGATGTAATTTTGAAATAGAAGTGCTGCACTTATATACATCATTATATGAGTTGTATGGTGAGTTCTGCACTAAGGCCAGCCATACACAGAGCAAATTTCTTTCCTGCACAGAAAGTGTTGATGCGGAAATCCCTCCTGCCAAGCCATTGTCTTCTCATGATAGTGGCAGGGGAAGCCGTCCCCACTGTGAGAAGACAGTAAATATTGCTAGCGGCTTTTGCAGCCACTAGCGATAATCGCAGGTAAAACCTGGCAGGCTGTATGTTCCCAAGTTGATCAGTCGATACATTCAGCCTGCCCATAAACAGTTCAAATCTCCGCTGGTTCCTGCTGAACAGCCGAGATCAGAACTGTGTATGGCCTGCCTAAGTAGTGTGGCTGGCTAGTATTTTGTAGGGGGTGTCTTAATTGCATTATAGGGGAATATAAATAAAAAAAAAGCGTACGTTAATAAAGTCATTATCTCAGCGACTCAGCTCCCCCTGCTTCCTCTCCCAGTAGTGTCTCAGCAGCCTTCAAGCCTTCTAATCTCGAATGTAAACACAGCAGAGAGGGGGAGCAGGGGGAGGTGAACTGCTGCAGCTACAAAGGACAGGTCATTTGTTTCTTTTTAAGAATATCCAAATACTTGAATGTATGTTTATGCAATCCCATTTACTCAGAAAACCTAAAAGTAATTTTTAAAACAATCATTTATTTTTCTAGCTGTGTCTTTGGAGTAGGCATTTAGGCAGATTGCAAGCTACTCTGAAAGTAAAAATAGAAAGGTATCGACAGGGACAGGCTGAGTTTCTTCTCATTAACATATAATGCAGATCTCAAGCTTTTTATACTTTAAACCCTTAAAGGACATACAGCGTTTAAATCTAGTTTATGATAATAACTGATAATGAGATCTGCAAGCACAGTTCAGACAAGGTTGGATCTCCAGCCCTCTTCTGACATAGTAGGTGAAAACTTCAGTAAAAGAAAAAGGTATGTGATTTGAACGGAAACATTTGACAAATATAAAGTAGGACTTATCCCAATTTGGCTAAAAAAGTGGAAGCACACTTTAAACCTAGAAATGAAAAGAAATGTCTGCACACCACAGTAATGATCCAAGATCCTTTATTGGACATCCCAAGTGACACCACAGGACCAGATTGCCCGGTAGACGCATTTCACACAGTTCTGATGTGCTTAATCATAAAACCTAAACTACTAAGTACACAGCTTGAATATATATATGTGTGTGTGTGTGTGAACTTTTTTCGACTTTCATCTATACTTTTTGCATGATCTGAAATGTGGTTGGTTGAGTAAAATCCCTGATAAATAGTTTTCATAATTCTTTATCTAAAATATTTTCTAGCTAAATGGATGTCTAATCCTTGCTAAAAAAACAAAAAAAGTACTACATAAGAGAGAAATGCAAGAAAAACAAAAAAAAAAAATCAACAATAAATAAATAATAAATAAATAAAACTGTTTTAGTTACGTAATGGAAATACTAGGTGCATATATCCTTTACTGCATGGAAATATCATTTGCCTTCCTAATGTGATGTGTATGATTTGTTTGAATTATAATAGTTATAAAATAAAAGACCACGCAGGAGCCTTACTCTGTAAGGCTTGTTTGGTGTGACTCTCTGTAAAATATGAAACTGTGGTTTGTTTTTTCTGCTAAGACACATCTCTAAGGACCTGATTAGGTTCAGAAACAGTTTTTGTAGCTCCAGCATGCCAGGAGCGAGCCTGCAGTTAATATTCCTGGTAAGATGTGCCACACACACAAGGGAGCATTTGCCAGCAGGTTGCCACCTGCCTTGAAGCAACATCAATGGACGGTGAAGACCCTTTCTGCTTAATTGGATCATTTAAATCCATAAGATAGCAACTGCGGCTTTCATCTCTGGAGCGATCATTTGACTTGTTTTAATGATGTTTAAAGATGCAGTACCCACCACATAAATGTTAATAGAATTTCAGCAGCATTGCAATAGTCTTGTATCTCACTCAGAGAAGCAAGATTTCCTTCTGTGTCCACAATATACAGAAAGAAAGTGGTTGTTCTGGGCTCTGCTCTGCTTCTAAGATCTAGATGGCTTGAGGTGTATCATGTTTTAAATATCGGTATACTTCTGTTTGACGAGTGACTAAAAAAGATTTTCTACAAATAAATTGCTGAGCTAAAAATAAAATAATACCAAAAATGCTTAAAGCGGTTGTATACCTTTATTTGTAACTTTTACCTACAGGTAAGCCTATAATAAGGCTTACCTGTAGGTAAAAAAAAATACCTCCTAAACCTGTAAGGTTTAGGAGATATTCCCCTCGCAATGAGCCGCTGACTGCAGCAGCGCATGCGCACAGGGGACTCTTGGCTGACAGCCCGGCAAACTCCAGAGCTTGCCGGGCAGAAGTCTCCCACGCGCATACGACGACATCGCGGCTCCGGCCACTCACAGCGCCGGAGCCGCGATACCCGGAAGACACGCCGAGGGGAGATGTCAGCTCCCTCGGCGTGGACCAGGTGAGATGCCGGCGCCTCGTTCTAAGGTAAGTATCTCATAATGAGCTAGTATGCGGTGCATACTAGCTCATTATGCCTTTTCCCTTGCAGGTGTAAAAAAAAAAAAAAAAAGACAGCGGGTATACAACCGCTTTGAATAACATGAATCATCCACAATATACAAAATATGTGTGTCACCATTATACAATATCATTAAGGCATCAGGCCGCTGTAACCAAAATAAAATCCAAGAAACAGTCCCACAGATTCTAAGTGCTGACTATTCTTTTTAATTATTTATAAACAATTTTCTACACCTGTGGTCCCCCAAGAAAGGTTTGTACTTTGTTTACAACCTTGTGAAATTAGTTGGGGGTTTGGAAAAAGGGTGGTAATATTAACTGAGAGTACAAATTATATTTTATTGGTATTGGGAAAATATTCCCTAGTACTTGCCAAGCAAAAGAATTACTGCCTATAGATATGACAATAAGAAAATAAAACATGTTATAAAGCAAGTACAGTAATGACAGCACACAAAACTTGGTGATTACACTTAAAGTATAAGTTCACCTTTTTTTGTTCCAGCTCCCCTATGTACCAATATAGCATTAATGTACTGATTTGGCAAAAATAAAACAGCTTTCCATTAATTCTACAGCGGCTTACCTCACTGTCTTCATTGCTATTTAAAGTAGGGTTCCACCCAAAAAAACAAAAATACCTGAAAAATAAAAACAAAAAACAAAAAAACATTTGGATATTTTTTTTTTTACTTACCTCTAAATGCCTGTTGCTAGGTGGTCCCTCGTAGTCTACCTCTTCCTTTGCCTGGGCTGGTGACATCACTTCCCCCTCGGCACAGGAAGGGCTCGGCTCTGCTCCCTCCCTCCTGTCAATCATCTGGGACCCATTACAGGTCCCAGGTGATTAAGTGGCCAATCACAGCGTGCAGCGCCGCTCGTGCATGCGCAGTGGGTGCCAGGCTATGAAGCCACAGCCCGGCACCCACAGTTGAAATGCCGGCGCCGACGAGCGGAGGGTGGGGACGAGCGGGGCTTCGATCCCCCGCATCGCTGGACCCAGGGACAGGTAAGTGTCCAATTAAAAGTCAGCAGCTGCAGTATTTGTAGCTGCTGACTTTTAATTTTTTTTTTTAATGCACCCCCTGGGTGGAACTCCTCTTTAAACACACCGCTCGATTACTTCTGCCTTACTTCCTGGACAGACTTTAGGTCATGACACAGGAAGGAGTTGACCAGCTGAGGGTAGATGATGCAGGGTGTGTGCTAATAAGGTCATCTGGTCAACTCCTTCCTGTGTCATGACCTATAGTCTGACCAGGAAGTAAGGCAGAAGTAATCGAGCAGTGTGTTTAAACAGCTATGAAGAGAGTGAGGTAAGAATTGACGGAAAGCTGTTCTATTTTTGCAAAATAAGTACATTAATGGTATATTGGTACATGATAGGGGAGCTGGAATTTAGGAGAAAAAAAAGTGAACAAAGGTGAACATAGCCTTTAAAATATAATTTACATTATAAAAGGTGTGCAAGAACTACCAGTGATAACAGTATGCCGATTTAGGAAGCAATTCACTAAAATGTAGGAGTTTTTTTAACCACTTTAAGACCAGAGGTCAATGGTGCCTAGATGCCCAAGCCAACTTTAGCAGGGTAAGCATGCATCAGTTAACGTGTCAATAATTCTGTGACTAATTTTCACACCTTAGTAATTTTTATATATTTTCAAGGACAGATAAGGTTTTTATTTGGTACACTTTGTTTAATGAAAAACACACTGTTTTTTTTTAACTATAAGCTGAAAATCACATAGAAATGTCACTATATGATGAATACCAAGATCAATCACCAGCGCTATAATTACAACCAAGCACATCAAGCCAATGTGGCCATCATATGCAGCCAACTGTGCCCAACAAATGCAGCCAACTCTGCCCATCAAATGCAGGCACTGTGCCCATCTTATGCAGCCACTGTGCCGATCATATGCAGCCAACTGTGCCCAGCAAATGCAGCCACTCTGCCCATAATATGCAGCCTCTGTGCCCAGCAAATGCAGCTAACTCTGCTCATCATATGCAGGCACTGTGCCCATCTTATGCAGCCACTGTGCACATCATATGCAGCCAACTGTGTCCAGCAAATGCAGCCACTCTGCCCATCATATGCAGCCACTTTGCCCATCATATGCAGCCTCTGTGCCCAGCAAATGCAGCCAACTCTGCTCATCATATGCAGGCACTGTGCCCATCTTATGCAGCCACTGTGCACATCATATGCAGCCTACTGTGCCCAGCAAATGCAGCCACTCTGCCCATCATTTGCAGCCACTCTGCCCATCATATGCAGCCACTTTGCCCATCATCTGCAGCCTCTGTGCCCAGCAAATGCAGCCAACTCTGGCCGTCATATGCAGCCACTGTGCTCATCATATGTAGCCAACTGTGCCCATCATATGCAGCCTCGCTGCCCAGCAAATGCAGCCAACTGTGCCCATAATGG
This sequence comes from Lithobates clamitans, assembly GCA_037952925.1. Lineage (NCBI taxonomy): Eukaryota > Metazoa > Chordata > Amphibia > Anura > Ranidae > Lithobates > Lithobates clamitans. The sequence goes on from JBBGZY010000513.1 coordinate 2,931,308, forward strand.
GGGGGGACGCAAATGAACTGAAAAATACTGAAACAAAAACATCAATTGCAGCCACTGTGCCATTAATTGCAGCCACTGTGCCATCAAATGCAGCCACTCTGCCCATCATATGCAGCCACTTTGCCCCTCATATGCAGCCTCTGTGCCCAGCAAATGCAGCCAACTCTGCTCATCATATGCAGGCACTGTGCCCATCTTATGCAGCCACTGTGCACATCATATGCAGCCAACTGTGCCCAGCAAATGCAGCCACTCTGCCCATCATATGCAGCTACTCTGCCTTTCATTTGCAGCCACTTTGCCCATCATATGCAGCCTCTGCGCCCAGAAAATGCAGCCAACTCTGCCAATTTTATGCAGCCACTGTGCTCATTATATGCAGCTAACTGTGCCCATCATATGCAGCCTCGCTGCCCAGTAAATGCAGCCAACTGTGCCCATAATATGCAGCTTACTGTGCCCATAATATGCAGCCAACTGTGCCCATCAATTGCAGCCTCTGTGCACATCAAATGCAGCCAACTGTGCCCATCAATTGCAGCCTCGGTGCCCATAATATGCAGTCACTATGCGCAACAAATGCAGCCAACTATGCCAGTAATATGCAGCCACTGTGCCCCCCCTGCAATGGTTTGCGCTCGCAGTTCACCTTTTTTGAAGCCTATTAGAGCCTATGACGCTAATCGGGTGCTTCAAAAGCACCCCCCGCTGCTGTAATTCAGGCGCCCGTTGTCCAAAAAGGGGCCAGACGCCTGAATAGGGGGTGGCTACAGCGCCAGTGGCGTCCAGTGCTCAAAATTTTTTTTGGGGGGGATGCAAACGAACTGAAAAATACTGAAACAAAAACATCAATTGCAGCCAATGTGCCATTAATTGCAGCCACTGTGCCATCAAATGAAGCCACTCTGCCCATCATATGCAGCCACTCTGCCCACCATATGCAGCCAACTGTGCCCAGCAAATGCAGCCACTCTGCAAATCATATGCAGCCACTCTGCCCATCATATGCAACCAACTGTGCCCATCATTTCCAACCAACTGTGCCCATCATATGCAGCCTCTGTGCCCAGCAAATGCAGCCAACTCTGCCCACCAAATGCAGCCACTGTGCCCATCATAAGCAGCCACTGTGCCCACCATATGCAGCCAACTGTGCCCAGAAAATGCATCCACTCTGCCCATCATATGCAGCCACTGTGCCCATCATATGCAGCCACTGTGCCCATCATTTGCAGCCTCTGTGCCCAGCTAATGCAGCCAACTCTGCCCATCATATGCAGCCATTGTGCCCATCATATGCAGCTAACTGTGCCCATCATATGCAGCCACTGTGCCCATCATATGCAGCCTCTGTGCCCAGCTAATGCAGCCAACTCTGCCCATCATATGCAGCCATTGTGCCCATCATATGCAGCTAACTGTGCCCATCTAATCAAGCCTCTGTGCCCAGCAAATACAGTCAACTGTGCCCATCAATTGCAGCCTTGGTGCCTATAATATGCAGTCAAAATGCCCAGAAAATGCAGCCAACTGTGCCCCATCAATTGCAGCCTCTGTGCCAATAATATGCAGGCACTGTGCCCCCCCCCCCCCCACCCACCTGCTGTCTGCCCGGCACTTATCCCATCATGGTGGCAGGTTAGGAGCGGGTCAGGCCAGGAACTGTAGGACGGATAGCGCAGTGATGGCTCCTGTGTCCTCCGTGCGTGTTTTCTTCCTGTTCTGCTAGGAGGCCAATGGGATCACCTCTGCCTTCAGCCAACCAGGTGACCGGTATTACATCCGCGCCTCCTGATTGCCTGAGAGGTGGTTCTTTGTTAGAAAAGCAAATATTAAATTGCTTTGCTAACACACCTGAGTGGACTGCGAGCACAATGGTTTGCCCTCGCAGTTCACCTTTTTTGAAGCCTATTAGAGCCTATGGCTCTAATCAGGTGCTTCAAAAACACCCCCGCTGCTGTAATTCAGGAACCCGGCATCCTAAAAGGTGCCAGACGCAAGGTAGGTTGTGGCTACAGTGCCCATGGATAGATTCATGCAATGCATGGATCTATCCATACTACACAGAGGGGGTGGCTGGAGAGAAGGGGAGGCGCCTGTGTGCCTTTAATGGACGCACCGCCACTCACTGCAGCTGTATTTGTTTGGATTTATGTAATAGCTTGAAATTTGGGGTTTGTGTATTTTTTTGTTTGGTGCGTTTTTTTAATATTGAAAGCGCGGAGTATGGATATCTTCTAATCACACTCTGCCCCCCTCCCCTCTTTTCCCAGAAACATGTTATTGTTTGTATATTATTAATTATATAATTATATCTCACAAATTACACTATTGTAGTTACACTATAGCAGATCTCAGTGCAGCCTGAGGATGGCAGGGTTTATCTACAGGCTGATGGCTTATATTGTAAATGAAGCTTCCAGCCTGCATATGATCACTACTCCATAGATGACGTAGTGATCACATGACAAAGATGTATTCTAATTAATTCCCATTTATTAGTGGGGACCCAGGACTCAAAGCCAGTAGGGATGAGATTCATATCTGGAGCGAGGCAGGGTTCGCCCATGAACTCTTCTTATTCTCAGTTCATGGATCAGATTAACTAAATGACCAGATTTGGCCAAGTTCATTTGGCCAAGCATCGTGCCGCTCCTGCAGAAGGAATGCATTCATTTAATGACAGTATTATTACCACAACTAAATGACAACTTACTGTGAGGGTTAGATGGTGAGGCTGCATATATGCTGCCCCTCCCTCTATCGCCAGCCAGGTCTGATACTAATATTTGGGTGGATCCACCAATGTTTTTTTGTGGGGTCCCATTGTGGTAAATCTAAACCAGGCCCTCAATAAGGATGTGTCTTGTACTGGTTTTTAGGGAGATCCCCACACAAAAAAAGCAAAAAAAAACAACATTCCCCTAAAAATCCATACCAGACCTTTATCCTTGATGGGGGTCTGATATGGATTTTGGGGGGCCCCACACAAAAAAGAAGAATAAAACCAGTGTAAGGACCCTTGAAATATGAACTAGGCCCTCTTAAGGAGAAGGGTCTGGTATGGATTTTAAGGAGGAAACCTGCCCCCTCCAAGCTAATATACAGATTGTTATATTTTTTTTTCACAAGAAAAAGGATTGATATATTTAATACATGAAAAATACAGAATAGTATAACAAAATGTAAAATGTAAAAGTCCCTTCAAAAACACTTTTACTGCCAGAAAAAACTTTGCCTGTTAACCCTTTCATGCCTAAGCCTATTTCTGACATTTGTTGCTTACAAATTAAAATCTGTATTTTTTGCTAGAAAATTACTTAGAACCCCCAAACATTATATATATTTTTAGCAGAGACCCCAGAAAATAAAATAGCGATCAATGCAATATTTTATGCCACATGGTATTTGTGCAGCGGTCTTTCAAACACAATTTTTGGGAAAAAATACACTTTCATGAATTAAAAAAAAAACTAAACAGTAAAGTTAGGCTAATTTATTTTTTTTATGTGAAAGATGATGTTACGCCAAGTAAATAGATACCTAACATGTCATGCTTTGAAATTGCGCACACTCGTGGAATGGAGACAAACGACGGTACCTAAAAATCTCCATATGCAAAGCTTTAAAAAAAATTTAACGGTTACCAGGTTAGAGTTACAGAGGAGGTCAGTGCTAGAATTATTGCTCCCGCTCTGACGATTGCGGGGTTACCTCACATGTGTGATTTAAACACAGTTTACATTTGCAGGAGCGACTTACATATGCATTTTCTTTGCTGCGTGAGCACATGGGGACGGGGGGCGCTTTAAAATTTTTATTTTATTTTTTTCTTATTTCTTATATTTTATTTTTTATTTTTTTTTACATTGTCCCTTTAAAAAAAAAAATTCGGATCACTTTTATTGCTGTCACAAGGAATGTAAATATCCCTTGTGACAGTAATAGGTAGTGACAGGTACTCTTTATGAAGGGATCGGGGGTCTAAAAGACCCCAAATCCCTCCTTTGCAATTAAAAGTATTCAGATCGCCAAAATTGGTGAATCTGAATACAGTCATTTTTTTAAAATCGACGTCATTGCAGCCGAGTAAACCGGAAGTGATGTTGTGACGTCGCTCTAGGGATTTTACATCGGAGACCCAAACAGAGCCAAATCTGGCTTTGTTCGGGTCTCAGCCTAGACGACGGACACGCCGGCCGGTGGCTCGGGTCTCCCGATGGGAAGGGAGGCCCGGGAAGAGCGACGGAAGGCAGCGGGAGGGGGGGTTGTACCCTCCCGCTCCTTTAGGACAACAGCTGAGCAGCGTTTTGCCACATCGGTTGTTATCACTTAAAAGCCAACCACTGGCTCTAAAAAATGGTACTGGGGTGATGAATGCAGCTGCAGACATCACCCCGGTTTAACCCCTTCAAGCCATGAATGCAAATTTGCGTTTTAGGCTTACATTTATACTTAAAGTGGTATTAAACATAAAAACAAAAATATGATATATTGCAGCTTACCAACCATTACATGTGGTAGCTGCATTAGTATTCTTTTTTTTAGGCTTTTTTCCCTTTTTTTCACCTGGTGATCTGGCCAGTAACACACCTCCTGTCCTAGGGTGCATTCTGGATGATGTAGTAAAGCAGACAACTTTAGACAGCAGCATTGTCAGTCTGGAGAGAAAGGAGTGTTAGACCACTTGCACAAGGACGTTCAGTTTAGATCCATCTGTCAGTTTTCAAGACAGATCCAGACTGAACCAGAATGTAGGTATATGGAAGTGCGATGATCATCCGTTTAAATCATATCCGCCTACATCCATGTCCATTCAGATCCTTTTTTTTTTAAACAGGACAGACAACGTCCAGATCCGTTGACAAGGAACGCAACAGATATTATCACATTCGTTCTGTTTATGCCCATTTTTAGGCAAGAAACATTTTTTGTTTATACTTTTGTCACCTCTGATTGGCCTCTGCAACAACTAGAAAAAAACTGATGCAAACACGGATGTAGACTGAACTGAACTGAAAACAGATGTGCAAATTGACGTAAACTGAATCTGTTTTTTTTTTTTTAAAAAGGTGACTGAATGGATGGCATCTATGTGAAAGGGGCTTAGACTGGCAGATTTAGATGGACTTGACTAACAAATTGAAGCTGAACTCCACTTTATAAGCAGCTACAGCAAACAATTGTTGTCCTTTTTGGGATGAAGATTTTAGCCTCGGTTCACACTATGAACCGCATGTGAATCGTATAGGAACTGCACCACATTCCTGTTCAATTTACATGCGATTCAGGGCGGTGAGATTTGAGCCTATTCATTTTGAATGAGCTCAAATCGCACCTCCTCGCACCAAAGTCATGCATGCAGCAATTTTGGAACCGCACTGCAACCAGATCACATGGTACTTTTGTACCATGTGATCTGGTGTTGGCAAATGCATTGTGTTTGGGGTATCGTTAAGATGTCACTGACACCCGCAGCAAATCACAAAGGCAGTGCGATTTGAATGCAGTTTACCTGGGCTTTCATAAATGTAAGCACCCCTGTCCGTGTTAAATGATTTGTCTCATCCTTATACCTGCTACTTTGTCTGGACAACTAAGTCTGTTAACCACTTGCTGCCAAATCACGTACCTGGTACGTCACTTGTCTTCAAGTGGTTGCAGCTGCAGGCATCACCCCAATGCCGTTTTTTAGAGCCAACGGTCGGCTTTCTTGTAATAGCAATTGAAGTGGCTAACTAGCCACACGATTGCTATTACAATCAGTGGGAGGGGACACCCCCCCTCCTGCGGCCTTCCGCGGTTCTTCTGGGCTCTCCCGTCCCACCAGGATACCCAAGCTACTAGCCGGCACATCTCTTGGCTAGTTGGAGGCCCATACAAAGCCGGAATCGGCTTTGATTGGGTCTCCACTATGGTAACCCAGTAGCAATGACATGACATCACTTCAGGTTTACCTGGATGTCAACAGTGCCATTCTTTGAAAATCGAATGTATTCAAAAACACAGGTCTTGGTGTTTTGAATGCTTTCAAGCGCAAAGGAGCGATTTGGGGTCTTATTGACCCCAGATCCCCCTATAAGGGGTAACTGTCACATGCCTATTGCTGTCACAAGGATGTTTACATTACTTGTGACAGCAATAAAAGTGATCGAAAAAAATAAAATAAAACAACAGTGTAAAAATAAAAATAATAAATTAATCGTTTTAAAAAAAGCTAGCGCATAAAGGCAAACGCGTGTGTCGGTCCCGTCTGCACACAAACAGAGACCGTTCCACACATGCGATGTATCGTCATGAACGTCAGCTCATGGGCATTAATTCTAGCACTAAACCGCCTCTGTAGATGTGAAATGGTAACCTGTAAAGGCTTTTAAAGCATCACCTATGGATAGTAAAATGTATGTCGTTTGTCGCCGTTGCATGGGCGGGCGCAATTTTAAAGCATGCCATGTTTGGTATCTATTTACTTGGAGTGGCATCATCTTTTATATAAAAAATAGGGTTATGTTTTGTGTTTTTTTGCATTAAAATTTTAAAAAGTGTATTTTTTTCCCAAAAAGTTCGAAAAAACCACTGCATAAATACCGTGTGACATAAAAAAATTGCAAAACCCACTAATTTATTCTCTAGGGTCTTTGCTTTAAAAAAATATATAATGTTTGGGGGTTCTAAGTAATTTTCTAGCAAAAAAAAAATGTAAACAAAAAGTGCAAGAAAATGCCTGGTCTTCAAGTGGTTAAAGGAAGTTGAAAAATAACTTACCGGCCGGTTCACCAGGGGAAAATAACGAAAAAAAAGCTGTGTTCTCCCTGTGCCTGCGTGGGCTTCCTCTGGGTACTCTGGTTTTCTCCCACGCTCCAATGACATGCTGGTAGGTTAATTGGTTCTAAATTGACACAATATGTGATTGAAAGGATGTGAGTTAGGGAACTTTTGTTTTGATTGTAAGCTCCTTGAGGGCAGGGACTTGTGAATATATAATATATATGTAAGGTGCTGCTTATATTGATGGCTCTATACCTGTAATTAATAAAAAAAAGGAAAACTAACGCAGCCATTACATCAAAGAATTAGTCAGCTTTAATGCAATACTATTTTATTTTTGGGTTTAAAATTTTTGATTCATTTGCACTATTTGTAACTACATTTTTAATTTAATAAAATTTTTATTTTAGTAGGGGGCTCCTACACTTTCTCCTATGACAGCCAAAAACCCAAATCCGTTTCTGGGTCTACAACAAAGAGGAAGGATTGATGAACAGATGTTCACCAATCCTTCACCACTCTGAAATCCTTAATGCCGCTCGCTATCCTGAATGCCTGGCATCAGCTCTGAGCATTATTTAGGCTCAGGATCCATTGATAAAACAGTTTATAGAGAGTTAACTCAGGTTTAACTTTTTTTAATATTGAATTTGAAGCCCGAGTAATGCTTGGGATTAATGCCAGGGAAATTAGTAGTTAAGTAATAAAAAAAACTAATAAAGAATATGCACACACTGAAAACAGAGTAACTCTTTAATTGCACTGCTATAATATATTTTTTCTCGTTTACGTACAGTATATTACCAATTCTGTTTTGTTATGGTATATTTTTTATCATGCATTTATATTTGTTATTAAATGCAACATAACCTTCACACTATACTGCTCAGCACCACCTTTGATGTTTCTGCCCATACATTTTTACATTTTTTTTCCAAATTTACTTATTGCCCTCAAGTACATAAGGAACCCAACCAACAGGCATGGCTCTATCCCTTTTTCCTTATGTTATTCAATTCAATTAAAATTGGATTTCTGGTGTGTTGTTTGCCATCATTCTCTACATAAGAACCGCTCAAACACTTTAATTTTGTTTATACACTGTTTCTTTGGTGGTAAAACATATGGCGAAACTGTCCCCAAAGAATAAATCACTCTATACGAAGCTCCAGACTTCTACAGATGGATGTTGCAGTGGTCGATATTTGGAGAATTTAAAGGCTGGGTGGTCCGACTCCACATCATTTCAACAAAGACAAGAAATGTAAAGAGTAAAGTGTTATGATAACACAAGATAATATGACATAAATATAGTAATGTACATGGGATCTCTATCACTATACTTAGTACATAACTGGCACTGATGCAAGTGGATCAGCCAACGTTTATGAAATCTGTCATTTTTCATTTAATAAATAGAATATATTTATATATTTTAAAGGAGTACAGATGTGTCCATGCATTTTTGTATATAATAGCTTGTATTTCCGGTACTCCATAGCAACAGACAGAGTCCATATTTCTCAAAGCATTTGGGATGGATATTATATGCTGCACTCTGTATTATTGTGTGTATTCCTAGAATGCATAGTGTGTCGTAAATTACAGAAGTAGGGACAAGGCTCTTTTGGCCAAACTTCTTCTGTGGGTCACAGGCGTGCACTTCGTTCTGCACTCCTGTTACCCAGATTCAGCTGACAGCAGGCTAAAGCCCACTGTTATCTGACATCACAGGGCCAGTGCAGGCTCTGCAGGGGTCCAGACAATAATGCAGGGATCTGCCTAAATGCCTAACCAGCACCTCGCTCAGCCTCTCAGCACACTGGTGAGAGCCTGAGCAAGCCGCCCCCCCCCCCCTCATAGTCCTCTGCTAGAGTAAGCACTGGAGGGGTGGTGACTTACAATTACATGATAACTGTCTGTTTTATTGCCACCCGCCACCTGTGTGAATGATGCCTAAGGTTTTGTTCGTGAGCTGTAATGCATCGGCTACATGTAAACAGCCTTAGGTCAACATATGACATGCATGCAGCGGCTTTATGCACACTGCCAATTCTGACATGAAGCTGTGTCGCCCTGCAGCTCGGGGGAGATGCAGGTGCAAAAACAAAGGTAGCCTGTACGCAAGACAAGTGCCCGTGACTGTTTGAACAAACCCTTACAAATTATAGCAACACTCTGATTAACCCTTTAAGGTTTAATAAACTGCCAGCCGCTGGCAACTGTGCCTGGAGCATGCAGGGCACGCACTCTCTGTTTTTTCAATATTGCACGCAAAAGAGGCTGCATATTTGTGTGCTATCAGCGCCCAGAGGTTAAACTAAGAGCATTTATTTTAGCAACACTCTGATTAACCCTTTAAGGGGTGTTTGATGTCGAGCGGCAGGGTTTATGATCATGGAACTGCCATAATTGGCTGTCACAGCAGTCACATGATCCCAAACGCAAGCAGCCATCGGGAGCTTTCCGTTAGCCACTGTTAACTGTTGGGTCTCGACACAGTGGTTTTTGCAATATTGCATCCAAATATGCATCCGCTCTGCGCCAAGGCTCACCCACCAAGAGGCAATTTTTTTTTAGATTATTACTAGCATGTTTTTAAATAATTATAGGTACATTATCAATATAGTGAGTTTGTAAATGATTGCCTTCAAAATCAGAATCTGAGTCTTAATAGTGTTTTACATTTATTTGAACTGGTGACAACACAGTTTTATTCCAACGAAAATCATTATAGTATATTAGACATTTCCACTCTTTTCTAAACAAATTTTCAAGAAGCGGGGCTCCCATGAAAGTGTTAAAGTTCATAGATTAACCCATGGCCACAGGCTGCATATTACTCATTACCACTCGCATATATCACAAAAATTAGGCTTCACTGTAGTTTATGGAAACAATCTGAGACTTCAAAGACCATGTCCCCTCCAGTGATACGAGGAGGAAGTAGGAGACATAAAAGACGTGGAAACTATAGAGTCAAGAGGAAATGCTGTGCTATGGGTCAGCGCAAGGTCCATAGTAACTCAATTCAAACTTTTTTTCTTCACGTTAAACAGCTGAACACTAAACAGCTGTGTATTACATTTAATAAAATACTGCTCACATACGTAGTCAGCTTGTTGGTTTTAGCTAATAATATAGGTCTCTAGATTTATTTAATAAATGCAACTGCTTGTGAAGGTGGACTGATTAATAAAGTTTTTTGGGACAATGAAAATAGAAGTGCCAAATTGATCTATAGAGGAAGCCAGTTAATAGGGGACTGTGACTGTCACCCGTGCAGCTAGTCCCTTGAGTCGGTCTGACAGTGTTATCACACAATCTTCTCTGTATGCAGCTGAAACCTTTAAGATTCTGAGAGGAGTAGCTTTACATTTGATTGCAAAGCATAACTGTTTGTGCCGAACACATTATCTTCCCTGCCATGTCTCCTGATACGCTAGTGCAAGATCAAAATTATTCCACAGCGATGCTAAGATAGTGTCATGTAGCATCTCTGCTTAAATTATTTATGCTGCGATTGATTAAACAATAGGAAAGTTGGCCTGATTAAAGCAAGGAATTAGAATGGCATTAATTCCCTTTTAATTCACATTTCTGCTTAATAACGCAGTAATCAATTTATATCTTCAGGGGAATTGCATCCATGCTACATTTCTACTCTTCATTTCACCCCTACACTTGTGCCACTCTTATTGGTAAAAACTATAGATGTACATAATAAAACTGAATATATATATATATATATATATATATATATATATACAGTATATATCTTTTTTTTCCTGTTTTATTGTTTAGCATACTGAATGTACCTGATTCTGTATCTATCCTTTGGGTCAGTAACACATCAATATGTTATGCAAACCCACTGAATACAGAATAATATGACTTAACCCTCTGAAAGGGGCATTAAAAAAAAGAAAAAAAATTGTATTGGGTTCACCTTAGTTATTTAAAACCTTCTTTCTTAAAAAAAAATAACATACTTGTCATACGTAGCTGCTCTGTGCAACGCTTTTTCATAGAGCAGCCCTGATCGTGTCCTTTCGGGGTCCCCTCTCCGACGCACCAGGCCCCTCCTCTTCAACGAGTGCCCCCACGGAAACCCGTTTTCCAAGGGGGCACCCAGGTATGCTCACTCTCGAGCTGCTCTGCCTGCGTCTATTGACACAGAGCAGGTTGCCAATGGCTCCCACTGCTATCAATCTGCCCAATGAGGAGAGAGACAGCAGTAAGAGCTGCTGCTCTCATGAACATCGCTGGATGGGATCAGGCTCAGGTAAGAAAAAGAAGGTGGGCTTGGGGGATCCTGCAGCACAGAAGGTTTTTACTTTAATGCATAGGTTCATTTCTCTTGATTGTTACTTTATTGGTGTCTGGATGCAGAACTTTTTAAGCCCTTTGAGGTTCACTGTAGTCAACAAATATACCTTTCTCAGCACAAGGTTCTCATTTTGTACTCTTTTCTTTATAAAATGTATGTATACCATTTTTCAAAAGATTTTCACATGCGTCTTCTTATTATTATAAAAGGGAAAAAGATCCTCCGCTGAGTCACCTATAATGTGTAATAAAACAACACCACTAATGAACCTAAAAATCAATCGATAAGTAATTAACACAATCCACAATTCATCAGTGACGTGCGGTGAGGTGAGTGGCTGCTGAGGCACTGGCTGATATCAGAGTGAGAGCAATAATTCTAGCACTAGACCTCCTCTGTAACTCTAAACATGTAATCTGTAAAAAAATGTAAAGCATCGCCTATGGAGATTTTTAAGTACTGAAGTTTGGCATCATTCCACGAGTGTGCACAATTTTAAAGCGTGACATGTTAGATATCTATTTACTTGACATAACATCATCTTTCACAATATACAAAAAAATCAGGTTATCTTTAGTGTTTGTTTTTTTTTTATATTCATGAAAATTTTTTCCCAAAAAAAAAACACGTTTGAAAAACTGCTGCGCAAATACCGTGTAACATAAAAAGTTGCAATGACTACCATTTTATTCTCTAGGGTGTCTGCCAAAACAATATATATAATGTTTGGGGGTTCTGAGTAATTTTCTAGCAAAAAAAATGATGATTTTTACATGTAGGAGAGAAGTGTCAGAATTGGCCTGGGTAGGGCAAGGGGTTAATTACCATAAGTAATATGCAAATAATTATTATATATTGTTATATAAGGTCATTTACTATATTTTCAAAAACTGTACTCAAGCAGGTAGCTTAACGGACAAATTACTGAAGTTTGAAGTTATAACTTCAAACCAGTAATTTCACAATAAATAGATAAATAATAAATTATTATCTTATAATATATAGCATAATAATATATGATTTAGCTTGATTATAACAGTACCTTTTCAACAGCAGGAGATTCTCATTCAACCTTAACTGTGTAAGTAAAACATGTGATTGTATAAATCGTATACCCATAAACCCATGTTTTTTCCTTGTAGTTAAGAGGGCTGGGCTGGAAGGAAGCATGTGTCTTTTAGACACATGCCCCTTCTATGACACTGCAGTGAGATGCAGAGGCGGCTCTTTAATTAGACAAATTAGGCGGTCGCCTAAGGCCTCGCGCTCACAGGGGCCTTGCAGCCGCCTAATTTGCTGCCTACCGGAGGAAGGGGTGCACTGGAGTAGCGTAGGCAGCTAGGCAGCAGGTGGAGCTGCGCTGTCCCTGGGTCTGATGCCCCAGCCAACTTCGGGGGCCGCAACATTACTGACAGCACTGAACATGGACTGGGATCGCTGCACAGGGGTTCCCCATTCTCTGACAAAGTCTCTTGTCAGGCGGAGTCATCTCAGCTCGACATATCACATCAAGGGCTGGTATAGGAGAACAGGACCAGCGGGCGGGTGTAGCAGGACTTGGGAGCAGCCCTGGAAGAAGTACATGCTCGGTGAGTGGAGCAATGTGTGTAATAGAGGCGGAGGCTGGGCGGGATCGCCGTGTGCTCCATTGTAGAGGGGAGTCTGTGGGACTACAATGTCCAGCATGTCTGTGGGGGACGAGCAACTTAGTGTGAGGCTGGAGGTGGAAGCATAGTGTATCAGTCCCACTCTCAGTATAACGTGTCTGGATGGCTTTGCAGTGCGAGGAGCCCTGAACACCCTGATATATACACATATCCCAATTAACATGTCAGCTCATTCTACCTCCCCTCCTACCCTCCCCTTCTGCCCCCTTTATCCCCCCTCCCTCTGTCCTCTGACCCTCCAATCTCCCCTTCCCTTCCCCCATTGTTTTCATCACCCCCTTTCTCTTCTCTCCTTACTCGCCCCAACCTCTCTCTCCCTCTCCCCCCGTTCCCCCCTCTGTCCTCTCTACCCCCATCCCTCTGTCCACTTTCTCCTCTCCCCTTCCCTCTGTCCAGGCTATCCCCCCATCCACTCTCTCCTCCTCCACCTCCCTCTCTCTATCCTCTCCCCCTCCCTCTTTCCACTCTCTCCTCTCCCCCTCCCTCTATCCTCTCCCCCCTCCCTCTCTCTATCCTGTCCCCCTCCCTCTCTCTATTCTCCCCCTCCTTCTTTCCACTCTCTCCTCTCCCCCTCTCTCTTTCCTCTCCCCCTCCCTCTTTCCGCTCTTTCCTCTCCCCCTCTCTCTATCGTCTCCCCCCTCCCTCTTTCCCCTCTCTCCTCTCCCCCTCTCTCTATCCTCTTCTCTCCCCCTGTCTCTATCTGCTACACCCTCCCTCTCTCTATCCTCCCCCCCTCTCTCTATCCTCTACTCCTCCCTCTTTCCACTCTCTCCTCACCCCTCCCTCTTTCCACTCTCTCCTCTCCTCCTCTCTCTATCCTCTCCCTCCTCCCTCTGTCCGCTCTCTCCTCTCCCCCCTCCATTTCTCTATCCTCTCTTCCCTCTCCCTCTGTCCTCTTTCCCCCCTCCCTCTTTCCACTCTCTCCTCTCCCCCTCTCTCTATCTTCCCTCCTCCCTCTCTCTATCCTCCCCTCCCTCTTTCCCTCTCTCCTCTCCCCCTCTCTCTTTTCTCTCCCCCCTTCATCTTTCCACTCTCTCCTCTCCCCTCTATCTATCCTCTCCCCCTCCCTCTTTCCACTCTCTCCTCCCCCTCCCTCTTTCCACTCTCTCCTCTCCCCCTCCCTCTATCCTCTCCTCTCTCCCTTTCTCTATCCTTTCCCCTTCCCCCTCTATATCTTCTCCCCCTCTCTCTATCCTCCCCCCCTCCCTCTCTCTATCCTCTCCCCCCTCCCTCTTTCCACTCTCTCCTCTCCCCCCCTCTCTATCCTCTCCCCCTCCCCCTCTCTATCCCCCCTCTGTCCACAATCTCCTCCCCCTCTCTCTATCCTCTCCCCCTCCCTCTGTCCACTATCTCCTCCCCCCTCTCTCTATCCTCTCCCCCATCCTCTCCCACCTCCCTCTGTCCACTCTGATCTCCCTCTCTCTATCTTCCCCCCTCCCTCTGTGTCTCTTTCCTTTCGCCCCCTCTCTTTATCCTCTGTTCACTCTCACCTCCCCCCTCTCTATCCTCTCCCGCTCCCTCTCTCTATCCTCTCCATCCCTCCCTCTGTCTACTCTCTCTTCTCCCCCCTCTCTTTATCCTCTCCCCCTCCCTCTGTTCGCTCTTACCTCTCCCCTCTCTATCCTCTCTCCCCTCCCTCTCTCCTCTTTCCCTCCCCTCCCTCTCTCTGCCCCACATCTTTTCTCCCCCCTCCTTCTCTCCTCTCCCCCCTCCTTCTCTCCTCTCCCCCTCCCTCTGTCCACTCTCTCCCCCTCCCTTTCTCTGTCCTCTCTCTCTCCCTTCCCTATCTGAGCCCAGTATCTCTGGAACCATAGGTCGTAGGAAACCCAAAGGACTTAGGCTACCTACCCCGCCACCCCCCCCACCCCAAATTTGGGGTCTCTGTGACCTTAGGTAGCCGAGCTACGGCCCTCGAAACTCGATTTTTAAAAATTTTTTTATGTTCATGGCATGGCTTTACCTCACCTGCCTCCCCTGACTGCACGTCCCTGCAATTCATGTGTATGAGAGCCGCTACCTAGTAGAGTCTGAATATAGGGCTCAAATAAATATGATAAAAAGTGACCAGGTACACTTCTCAAATCAATATTCGTATTCAAGACAAAAATCTCAAACACACAAACATAAAAAATTGTAAAAATGCTAATTCATCAAAGTGATTTATTTTAAAAAAATGGAAGAAAGAAGTTTATATTAATATTAAATAAAAGTCCATATAAACAATAGGGCTACCAGTGACTGCAATGTGCATAAAGCAATAATAACATACAGTGGCAGGGTGTTCACACAGTGTATCACGCCTCTTACCAGAGACTGTGGATCTCAAGCTATAGAGATCACATTCGCTCAGTATGCCACACACTCCTGTGTTATTTAGAGATGATAACCTGTCATTCACCGAGAAAGTTCAGCCTCATCAAATGAATACTTTCTCTATTAGACCCCTTTCACACTGGGGCGTTTTTCAGGCGCTCTTAGGCTAAAAATAGCACCTGTAAAGCACCTGAAAAATGCCTCACCTGCAGTCCCAGTGTGAAAGCCAGAGTTCTTTCACACTGGGACGCTGTGCTGGCAGAACGTTAAAAAAAGTCTTGCAAGCAGCATCTTTGGGGCGGTGGAGGATCGGTGTATACACCGCTTCTCCACCGCTCCTGCTCATTGAAATTAATAGGCACAACTCCCCGAAGCGCCTGCAAAGTGCTTCAGTAGCGGCACTACACGGCACATTTAACCCTTAATTTGGCAGCTGGTGGGGGTTAGAAGCACCCCGCCAGGGGCCGAATAGTGCCACTAAAACGACGGTAAAGCAACACTAAAAGTAGCAGCGTTTTACCGTCACCGCCCGCCGCAGTGTTTAAGCAGCCTTAGAAATCTCAGCATATTGTACTTTGTATCTGTCAGCCTTGCAATGCCTCATGGGACTTGTAATTCCGCAACAGCTGGATGGCCGCCAGCTCTTCCTTCACATGAAAAATGCTGAGGATCTCTGTTCCACACATGCTGAGATTCCTAATAGAGAAAGTGTTTGTTTGATGAGGCTGGCCCTTCTCGGTGGATGACAGGTCATCGTCTCTGAATAACACAGGAGTGTGTGGTGTACTAAGCGAATGTGATCTCTATAGCTTGAGATCCACAATCTCTGATAAGAGGCGTGATACACTGTGAACATCCTGCCACTTCACGTTATTATTGCTTTTTGCAAATTTTTCTTATTATTATCTGGTTAATTTGGAATTTCATGTGCAATAGGTAAAGCCCAGTATATCTCCAGTAGTCATCAATGCATGTGAGAAAACACCTTTTCTTTCCTGGAGTGTGAGCAGTGGCATATTGTGTGCAGGGCACCCAGGCATATGGATACCATCCTGACACTTTTCTGAGCTGCCGCCATGCCAGGAGTCAGATCTTGTAAAGCCAGGTGCCACTTGGCATAGTGGCTGCCACACTGGGTCCTACTTCTCTGTGCCCTTTGATTGGACAACGCACCCTTGGAGAGAAGGGAGGGGAGGAAGCCACGGTGTTATATGGTGGATCAGCAGCTGGGAACTTAGGCTAACCCCTCTCTTTAGTTAACCAATAATCTATAATGAAACCAGAAGAGAAAGAGAGCAGCCCTAGAGTCTGGGAATGGACTGGCCTACTATAAACTACTGGGGAGCCCAAAAACCCAAGGACAAGATCAGTGTGGGGGCAATGATGGGGGAGGGGGTCTCTGAGACTTGGGGGGATTATGGAGCCTGTATGTATTGCCTCTATCTGACCTATCCACTACCTGTTCTCCACTATTAGCTGCCCCCTTGGATTGCCGGTCCCCACTATCACTGGCCCCCTTCTGTACAGCCTGCCCCTCCATCATCTTCCACCCTCTATACAGTGCCTTGAAAAAGTATTCATAGTCCTGGATATTTTCCACATTTGGTCATGTCACAACCAAAAACGTAAATGTATTGTATTGGGATTTTATGTGATAGATCAACACAAAGTGGCAAATAATTGTAAAGTGGAAAGAAAATGATAAATGGTTTTCAATTTTTTTTTAAGTAAATATCTGAACAATGTGGCCTGCATTTGTATTCAGCCCCCCTGGGTCAATACTTTGTAGAGCCACCTTTCGCTGCAATTACAGCTGCAAGTCTTTTTGTGTATGTCTCTACCAGCTTTTCACATCTAGAGAATGACATTTTTGCCCATTCTTCTTTGCAAAATAGCTCAAGCTCTGTCAGATTGGATGGAGAGCGTCTGTGAACAGCAATTTTCAAATCTTGCCACAGATTCTCAATTGGATTTAGGTCTGGTCTTTGATTGGGCCATTCTTTTTTTTATAATCAAATTTTAATATTTATTATGAACTTCAACATTTCCATTCAATATTATACATACTTGTATTCCATATTTTACATTAAGAACACCCAAATAAACACCTTGCAAGAAAAAACTGAATACTAAATTATCTTGTCAAAAATTTACCAATTATACTACCTTCCCCCCCCCCCCCCCTAAAGAGAAAAAAAAAAAGGAGAAAAATACTCTTCGGTTCCCTCCTCCTCCTTCTCCCTCCTCCCAACCATCCCTGGGTTAGATCTACTCCATCCCTTCCCCCTTCCCACTCCATTCCTTCTACTTTGAGTCCTGCACACTCTACTGTGTCCTTCTGTGTCACGAGGAGAAAAAAAAAAGTGTTGTTTCCCTCTCTACCAAAACCTCGTGTAATATAAGAGACCACTAATGGCAATTATGTCAAAATAAGAAAATAATTGTATCGTGTGTTAAAATGTTATCAACTGTATTTACATGTAAATAACCCTCTTGACCTGCTCCTCCCCCAACTTTAAGTGACAACCCCATAACTCCACCAAAGGAGAAAAAAAAAGTGTTGCTTCCCCCTCTACCAAAACCTCATGTAATATAAAAGGCCACTAATGGCCATTTTGTAAAAACAAAACAAAAAACAAAAAAATATATAATAGTTGTGTCGTGTTAAAATATTATCAACTGTATTTATATGTAAACATGTAAACAAGCCTCTTGACCTACTCCTCCCCAAACTTTAAGTGACTACCCCATAACTCCACCAAAGAGAAGAAAAAAAAAAGTGTAATTCCTTATGGTGACATATACACTCTCTATTATTTTTCCATTTTGAGTTTTAAATCCCTCCTCTCCTGTGGTCCATCCGTGATCTCCCTACTCCTTATCCTCCCCCCCCTTCCCATCCCTCCCCTCACTACTTTGACTTGACTAACTCTCTGACTGGGCCATTCTAATACATGAATATGCTTTGATCTAAACCATTCCATTGTAGCTCTGGCTTTATGTTTACGGTCGTTGTCCTGCTGGAAGGTGAATCTCCGCCCCAGTCTCAAGTCTTTTGCAGACTCTAAGAGGTTTTCTTCTAAGATTGTCCTGTATTTGGCTCCATCCATCTTCCCATTAATTCTGTCCCTGCTGAAGAAAAGCATCCACTCAACATGATGCTGCCACCACCATGTTTCACGGTGGGGATGGTGTGTTCAGGGTGATGTGCAGTGTTAGTTTTCTGCCACACATAGCGTTTTGCTTTTAGGCCAAAAAGTTAAATTTTGGTCTCATCTGACCAGAGCACCTTCTTCCACATGTTTGAGGTGTCCCCCACATGGCTTCTCACAAACTGCAAATGGGACTTCTTCTTAGATTTGTGGAGGGCACCACTAATAGTTGTCCTGTGGACACATTCTCCCACCTGAGCTGTGGATCTCTGCAGCTCTTCCAGAGTTACCATGGGCCTCTTGGCTGCTTCTCTGACTAATGATCTCCTTGCCAGGCCTGTTGGTTTAGGTGGATGGCCATGTCTTGGTAGGTTTGCAGTTGTGCCATACTCTTTCCATTTTTGGATAATGGGTTGAACAGTGCTCCGTGAGATGTTCAAAGCTTGGGATATTTTTTTTATAACCTAACCCTGCTTTAAACTTCTCTGTAACTTTATCCCTGACCTGTCTGGTGTGTTCCTTGGCCTTCATGATGCTGTTTGTTCACTAAGGTTCTCTAACCTCTGAGGGCTTCACAGAACAGCTGTATTTATACTGAGATTAAATTACACACAGGTGTACTCTATTTACTAATTAGGTGACTTCTGAAGGCAATTGGTTCCACTAGATTTTAGTTAGGGGTATCAGAGTAAAGGGGGCTGAATACAAATGCACACCACATTTTTCAGATATTTATGTGTAAAAAATGTTGAAGACCATTTATCATTTTCCTTCCACTTCACAATTATGTGCCACTTTGTGTTGGTCTATTACAGGGATAAGCAATTAGCGGACCTCCAGCTGTTGCAGAACTACAAGTCCCATGAGGCATAGCAAGACTCTGACAGCCACAAGCATGACACCCAGAGGCAGAGGCATGATGGGACTTGTAGTTTTGCAACAGCTGGAGGTACGCTAATTGCATATCCCTGGTCTATTACATAAAATTCCAATAAAATACATTTACATTTTTGGTTGTGACATGACAAAATGTAGCAAATTTCAGGGGGTATGAATACTTTTTCAAGGCACTGTACTGCCTGACCTCACCATCAACTATCTGCCCCCTTTACTGATTGTCCCTCTAATGAACTGCCTGTCCCCACTATCAACTGCCCCTTCTGTACTGCCTGCCCCTACCATTAACTACTCCCTTTTGTACTGCCTGCCCCTATAGTCACCTGCCCCATCTTTACTGCCTTCCCCCGCCATCAACTGCCCACTCTGTACTGCCTGCCCCCACCATTAACTGCCCTGCTCTGTGTTGCCTGTCCCAACCAGCTGCATCCCTTTTTATTGCAGGGACATTCTTTTTGTCCCACTGACACTAATGCAGAGCTAGTTTTTTTTACTTTCAGTGGCACCACCAATGCAGGGCAATTTTTTATTCCAGTGGTACCACTGCTGCAGGGAAATTTTTTCCTTCCAGTGACACCGCAGATGGAGGGACATTTTCCTTTCCACTGACACCTCTGACGCAGGGGCATTTTTTTACCTTCCAGTGACACCACTTACGCACAGATTGTTTTTCTTTTTCAGTGACACGAATAATGCAGGACCATTTTCCTCCCACTAATGCCAGGGAAATTCTCATTATGCTAACACCTTCACATGGACATTTTTCCTTCTTGTACCATCACTACCACAGGGTAATTTTTTTCCTTCCAGTAACACCACCAATGAAGCAGCATTTTTTTCTTCCAGTGACACCACTGACGCAAGGGCATTGTATCTTTGTATCTTCATGTATCTTTCATAGCTCTTTCCACTTTTTCTATTTCATTTACACAAATATACAGTATATCTGCACAATTTGATTTCCATCTATGCTCTGGGATGTTGTTCTTTATGCTTTTTGATCATTCTCTGTCCGCTCATCTGTAGGCGGATTTGGTCTGAGTCTGGGTTCTTGTTTACCTGTCCACAAACCTTTATTTTTAATTTCCAGGACTGGCATTTCTGGTTTCACAGGCTCATTACCAGTAACCAATAAGTATGTTGCTTGACTCATGGTTTAGCTCTTCTTGTTTTATTGGAAAACAACAAGAATATAGAAACAGGACATTACATTAAAACCCTGTAGCTACACTAGGACAAACATTGCCTTATACAAAAGCACTGCCATCTAGTAGCAGAGCTATTATTCACAGTATAATATATGGGGATGGTTGTATAAACAGTTTGCTAAATATGTGTATTGCAGTATTTATAAAGCCGCGTACACACGGTCGGACTTTTCAGCTACAAAAGTCCAACGGACGCTGACGGACTAAAGCTGGCTGGTAATCCGATCGTGTGTGGGCTTCTCCGGACTTTCAACGTACTTTTTTAGCCTCAAATCCGACGTACTTTAGATTTGAAACATGCTTCAAATCTTTACGTCGTAACTACGACGGACCCCGAAGTCCGCTCGTCTGTATGCTAGTCCTACGGACAAAAACCCACGCTAGGGCAGCTATTGGCTACTGGCTATCAACTTCCTTATTTTAGTCCGGTGTACGTCATCACGTACGAATCCGTCGGACTTTTGTGTGGTCGTGTGTAGGCAAGTCTGTTCGTTAGAAAGTCTGCCGCAAGTCCGCCGCAAGTCCGCCGAAAGTCCGCCGAAAGTCTGTCGGACAGGCTGTCGGACTTTTGTAGATGAAAAGTCCAACCGTGTGTACGCGGCATAAGTGTGCAGAGAGTTAAAGTGGTTGTATGAAGATGAAAAAGCCTTCTGTGTGCAGCAGCCCCCCTCAGCCCCCCTAATACTTACCTGAGGTCCATCTAGATCCAGCGATGTTGCACGAGAGACTCAATTGTCTGGGATTCCCCTCCTCATTGGCTGAGACAGCAGCGCGGCGCCAGGCTCACACTGCTGTTAATCAAAGTCAGTGAGCCAATGAGGAGAGAAAGGGTACAGGGCCCAGCCGCGGCTCTATGTCTGAATAGACACAGGGAGCTGTAGCTCAGCTCGGGTGCCCCCATTGCAAGCTGCTTGCTGTGGGGGCACTCAACTGGAGGGGGGGTAGGAGCACTGAAGAGGGACCCAAGAAGAGGAAAAACCACTGCACAGAGCAGGTAAGTATAGCATGGTTGTTATTTTTAACTACCGGTAAATAAAAACGAGACTTTAGTATCATTTTAATGTAGAATATGAATTGTCTTGAATAAAAGTCTGTTGGCAAATATGAAATTAATGAGTTGTGATAAGATACAAGAAGCAGTAACACATACTGCACTAGCATTGCATTTCATTAATTTTTTTTTTTTTTTTGTAGAAAACACGCTCCATTGAAGCTTCCTCCTTACCTGTATTCTACTGGCTGTACACTGCATGTACAGCTTACAATCACGGCATGCCCTGGGTGCTGGGATGAATCAACTTCTTTACACATGCATTGGTGTTAGGTCATATGCGATTGACTAGACAGGATGGCAGAAGAGACAGCGGGCCTCACTCTATAGTTGGTGAATCGGTTGTACATAAATCCATGTAAATTTGGGTAAATTTCTATAGCTCAAGGGGTATTTATTAATGAAAGCCTATTCTTCAATTTGTCTGAAGTAGAGTAATGCCTCCAGATACTCCAGATGAAAGAAAACTTTGCTTTTTTTCCTATAGATTTAGCCTGCATTTCCTCCATAAGCATAATGTCATCATAATTTTAATTTTATGTAGATAATTTCATAGCTACAGATTCTATTTAAATGGTTGTATCTGGGCAATTAAATAGAGAACCTTGCAGTTATAATGCAGACACTTTAAATACATGAAAGAGTTAATCCTACCTAAAGTGATATTTCAGTAATAGTTGGAGCCTGATTTTCTGAGTCATTTGCTAAAGGTTGCTAAAGTTTGTGATGCTTAGACTTAGGAGTTCCTGCCCACCTCTGGGAATTGCAGCTCCTTCTTTTTTTGTTGTTGAGTGAACAGAAGAATATTATACAACATACCTTTGTAGTATTAGAACATTAACATTTGCATAGGTGCTCCTTCTATTACGTTCTTCATGATGTAAGATAATAAAAAATCCAACAGAAAGAGTGGAAACCCTTCATTATGGCTTAGGCAGATGTATTCTTTTTAGTTCCAGTCACTGATATTAGCTCTGGAAGGTTTGGTTTTGTAGGCCTGTCATAAACAGACATAGGATTCGGCATGTAATGTGAACATATATTATGTTATCAGAATAGGCTGATATAGTAGTCATAGGGTTTCACAAGAAATTTAGCTGCATATTTGTGGTGGCTTTGTACACTATTAAGCCCTGTTGCCCAACCTGAGTAAGAAAAAAAACACAGGCTACTGTCTGCAGGGGCCCCAGGGGCCCCTGTATGTGGCCCCTGGGGCCCCTGCAGACAGTAGCCTGTGTTTTTTTTCTTACTCAAGACATATTCTTTATACTGGCTTCTAGTTGTTAAATGGTTTGTTTATTTCATTCATGCTATTAGATTTTTTTTCTGATCTGTCTATTTCTTACTGATTTTTATGTTTTTTTTTTTTCTTGTTCAATTCTTTTTATTAAAAGTAGAGAACAAAACATACAAGGTTACAAGTAACTCACTGTTACAAAGAAACTGGGTTATGCAGAAACACTGGAATCCAACAAACTGTTATAGAGAATAGAAGATGAGGGATTAGTAAGCTCTCAATAAGCAACCATACTATAAATACAAATGTAATATATGGTAGTGCAATATTTCGAACATTAGCAAAAGATATATAAAACACCAGTGGAAAACTACAACCACCAGGCATTATTGTATGAGAAGAGAGAAAGAAAAAGAAAAATGAGAAGGGAGGTTGAAAAAACAGCCGAGAGTGAATAAAAGATACAAGAGAGAAGGAAAGAGGCAAGGCTGCCAGCCCCCAAAGAAGCAGAGGAGTATACATCCGGCAATGCCGGAATCAGAGGAATCATGGTTCCAGGAGCGAGGGGTCAAATTTTAGTGGAAGAAAATTATCTACACAGGGTTGCCAGACTTTCAGGTGTTTAGGGATCTTATCCAGTATAGTCGCCTCCAACTTACTATGGATTATGGCTTAAGTAACTCTTTTCTTGGTCGCCAAAAGACAGTGATGGGGATTTCCATGCCTTTTCTTTCATTTGCTTAGAAGCCATCGAAAATTGGTATTGAGAGTTTCAATTGAGCTTCCGTGAGGTCTGGATGGCAGTGAATAAGCAATACAAAAGCAGGGTCGAGGGTTAGAGGTATATTTACCAAACTAGCTAGGATTTTGAAGACCTCAGCCCAAAATTGCTGCAAGGCCGGACACGTCCACCAAATATGTACATGAGTGGCAGCACACTCATGAAAACAAGCAGAGGCGTAGGTTGGTAAAAATGTTGCTGTTCTTGCCAGAACCAAGTACCAACACATTAGAACCTTATAGTTGTTTTAATTTGCTAACATATTTTGTGAGGAGGAATTAGTTGTAGCCCAAATGGTGCTCCAATCCTCCAGCTCTAAGTGGATGTTTAGATCTGAGACCCAACTAGTAGCTTATGTCGGGCAAATGAAAAGCTGTCTTTGTAAGATGGGAATATAATTGTGAAATGATACTTGAAGCATGGGTGTCTGAATTGCAAATATCTTTGATAAACGTCATATTTGTCAGGGAAGTAGTATGAGGTACGAGTATATGAGGTGAAAAGATTAGAGATCTGCAGGTAACGGAAGAGTTCTCTTCCAGGGATACAAAATTGCTCTTGTAAAACAGCAAAGGGTTTCAGAGAAGGGGAGGTAACCAATGTGCATAGCCTGCTAAGA
Source organism: Lithobates clamitans (assembly GCA_037952925.1). Taxonomy (NCBI): domain Eukaryota; kingdom Metazoa; phylum Chordata; class Amphibia; order Anura; family Ranidae; genus Lithobates; species Lithobates clamitans. Next base: position 2,955,331 of record JBBGZY010000513.1, read on the forward strand.
CCCAGATGTTTTCAAACCAAAAGAGAGGATGGATTGGTATAGGCCAGATTGAACGGTGAATGGCTAAAGAAGGATAACAGAGGGCAATATGGTGAAAATAATTTAAAGGGCCTTTAAGCCTATCCCACAAGAGTACGGAATGTGCACTAATTGGATTATCTATTGGACCACATTCTTAGTGTAACCAGAGAAAACTATCGGTCATAAGGGGGTCAAGGTCTATAGCTTCAAGACCCACCCACAGCAGAACCTCCACAGTCGCATAATAAAGGATAATTTGAGTAAGGGTAATATTTTAAAAAAACAGCGGACCCCCAGTCCACCGTTAAGTCTACTGCGTAAGGCTATGCTTTTGTCATTCCTTCTATCTTTAACAATGAGTCTTGCTGAAAGAATGATCAAATGTTGCACAAGTAATTTTTAAGGAAGCTGTACGAGCACAAATAACAGGGCTATAACAGCAGTGATCTATAACAGCCTCATCTTAATATGTCTCTTGTCTATCCCTAACTCTTGAAGCATGCCCCTAGTCTCTGACCAACTCCTGTTGCATGCTTGTAGTCTCTGACAGATTTATGTAGCATTATATTCACCGAACATTATGTGCAGCCCTGTGGTAACATCAGGGGCCACATTTGAAGCCCGATATTTTTATTTAGCTGTTGACCATCACAGCTATGAAGAATAATAATAACAATAACATACATTTTATAATAATATATACATACAGCAACACATATCTGTATAATTTATATTCTTTTGTAATATATTAGGATATACAGTATAGTTTATTTCAATCACATTGTTATAGATAAATTGTTTCATACATACATTTCAACTTCATAAATAACTAATGTATGCAGTATGCTTCTAGGTATAGGTATCCATCATTTTTAATAGCGCAGTTGCTATAAAGTTCCAGGTTCCAAAGGGAATATGAGGCTACAGTATGACCAACTGTATTTCCCATTTGTGCATTGTTATGGATTGTGTGCATTCTATAACACAGCCCCGACACAGACACTAGTCATCATCATCTGGAGGGAGACACACACCAGCTTTTTACAGCCATCCCTCAGGGCCCTTTTGTTTGGCTACAAACAGCAACCAGGATGTTTGTTTAGCCAGATGATCAATGACACATTCAGAAGGAGCTTACAGGGAGCTCTGCAAATGTACATCCTCTCACCAGCCCCATTAATGTAAAGTAGATCATTACTTGAAAATGATTCAGTGCCTCCAGGAGAGCTGCAATGCAAATATGGATTCAATCGAACATTCACATGTGTTGTAATACCCATCCAGAGGACAGGCATTCTGATGAAAGATAATATCCTGGTCCTCTGTAATTCAGGCATGGCACTTTAAATATCAACTCAGTTATTGAAAAAAGACACACACTTTTTTTTTTTAAGATGAGAATATTATTTTGCACACAACTTTACTAGGGCTTAAATAGGTAAGAGCAAAACAAGCAAAGACACGGGACAGGGAAAATACAGCAATTACATTATTATTAAGGATAAACAAAAATAGTAAAGCATTAGTTCTTAGCAGGGCACTATTATTTACCATTTAGAAATAGTAATTTCGCAGATAAATGATCTCTGTTTAACTATATAGTATTTAAATATAGTCCACATAGTGAGCCAGGTGAAAGTTGTTCGCTTTGAAGTAAACAACACTGTGCCTATTGCTATTCCATCTAGCAAAGAGGCTGCTGAAAGCTCCTTCTCTTGTGTCACAATTCTTTAGCAATCAAAAGATAGCAGCTGTGAAAACTTAACATGAAAACCAGACTTTTGATGGTAAGCTGTGACATTTCTGCAGCCTGTTTACCACAGCTTACCACAACCTATATGCACAAGTGCTGGTGGCATGAGAAATCCAGAGAAATACTGTAGTATGCTGAACAACTTTTCACTGACTCACTATGATGGACCATTTTGTTTAGTGATCACTGCAAAAGACAATAGGTCACCAGAGAAAAGGAAGCTTAAAGGGGTTGTAAACCCTTGTGTTTTTTCACCTTAATGCATCCTATGCATTAAGGTGAAAAAACTTCTGGCAGTGACTGGCCCCCCAGCCCCCCGTTTTACTTACCTGAGCCCCGTGTTTCCCTCAAAGGAGATGCGCTGTCCCTCTCTGCACGGGGTCCCAGCTCTTGAATGGATTGATTGATAGGCGCGCAGCCATTGCATTCTGATGCTGTTAATCAAATCTAATAACGTGGGCACTGGGGGGCGGGGCCAAGTCCGGCATTCGTGCCTATGGATGCTGAATGATGGACTCGGGAGCGCGCCTAAAAGGTAACCCCCCCGAGAGAGCCCTTCTCCTAGGGGGTTATCTGATGTGGGAAGGTGACGCGAGAGCCGCCGAGGGACCCCAGAAGTCGAGGATCGGGGCCACTCTGTGCAAAACGAGATGCACAGTGGAGGTAAGTATGACATGTTTGTTATTTTAAATTTAACCACTTGCTGACCATCGCACGCCGATGTACGTCCAAACTTTGCCGGCGGATATCATTGTTATGGCAGCAGCTAGCTGCCATAACCCCAGTATCCCCGTTTTCGTGCGGCGGTCGGCTTTCTGATAAAAGTGGTCCCTGCGGCAGATTCGCCGCGAGATCACTTTTATCGGTGGCGGGAGAGGGGCCCCCCTCCCGCCACGATCCGGTGCCCTCCGCCACTTACCGGAGCCGTCGGTAGCGGTGGAGGTGATTGCGACCTGCTCAGTGCTGTGCATGGAGACGAGTGGATGGCGCCCACTCGTTTCCATGACACTGCTGGGCGGAAGCGACGTCAAAACGTCACTTCCGCCCACGCCTCTTAAAGGTATATTTTTTCAAGGTCATTTTTTTAAATTACTTTTTTTTAATTGCATTTTAGTTTAAATATGAGATCTGAGGTCTTTTTGACCCCAGATCTCATATTTAAGAGGTCCTGTCATGCTTTTTTCTATTACAAGGGATGTTTACATTCCTTGTAATAGGAATAAAGTGACACAATTTTTTTTAATAAATAGTGTAAAAATAAATAAAATAATGTAAAATAAATAATAAAAATAAAAAAATATATAAAAACCCCCCGTCCCGACGAGCTTGCGCACCGAAGCGAATGCACACGCGAGTAGCGCCCGCATATGAAAACGGTGTTCAAACCACACATGTGAGGTATCGCTGCGACCAGTAGAGTGAGAGCAATAATTCTAGGCCTAGACCTCCTCTGTAACACAAAACATGCAACCTGTAGAATTGTTTAAACGTCGCCTATGGAGATTTTTGAGGGTAAAAGTTTGACACCATTCCATGAATGGGCGCAATTTTGAGGCGTGACATGTTGGGTATCAATTTACTTGGCGTAACATTATATTTCACAATATAAAAAAAATGGGCTAACTTTACTGTTGTCTTATTCTTTTATTCAAAAAAGTGAATTTTTTCCAAAAAAAGTGCGCTTTTAAGACCGCTGCGCAAATACGGTGCAAAAAAAAGTATTGCAACAACTGCCATTTTATTCTTTAGGGTGTTGGAAAAAAAACATATATAATGTTTGGGGGTTCTAAGTAATTTTCTAGCAAAAAAACCTGTTTTAAACATGTAAACACCTAAAATCCAAAACGAGGCTGGTCCTTAAGTGGTTAAAAAAAAAAACGAGCCTTTACAATCACTTAACCCTTTGCATTTGGAAAGGTCTCTTTACTATAAGGCCTGATTCACACAGGCTTCAGCTTGTATAAAAGCAGTGTAAACAGCAAAAGCATTCACAGAGCTTTCACCAAGCTTTTTAGAAGCTTTTAGGCCTCATGCACACAGGACGTTTTGCAACCTCTCCTAGAAGCCTTTTCTCCTGGCAGCAGCATTTGGGTGGAAAAAAAGCCTGATGCTTGTAAAAGTGTTTTACAAGTTAACTTAAGAGCTTGGGTGTTAAGTAATTTAATTGGCTAGCATAATCATTTATTCTGGCTATTGAAATTAATAAATGCTCCTAGCTTTTAGGCACGTTTAGAAACGTTTAGTAGCGTCAAGCTCTTTTTCTGGCAAAACTCTGTTGCTCCTGGACGCACTGACAGTTGTTTTTTTCCTGCCTCTAAAAGCTCCATCGACTAAACACTGCTTAAAGCCTATATGTGTAGGGGTGTTTAGATGCAGGGGGAAAAAAAACGCCCAATGGTCCTAGAAGAAGCTACAAGAACATTCAGTGTGCATCAAGTAACATTCAGTTCCAATTTGTAAATGTTGAACACAGATCCTAATGAGAGCACTGATTGCCACTTTAAACAAGTAGCTAGCAGGCTTCAGCACTACTAGAAGCTTGTTGAAAGCCTTCTGAAGCCTGTTAGCTACTTGTTTAAAATGACAATAAGCACTTCAATTAAGATCTGTGTATAACATTTCCGAACATGTGCTTAAGGGGGCTTTAAAGGCTTAGACCCCTTTCACACTGAGGCAGTTTTCAGGCATTTTAGCGCTATCAATAGCGCCTGTAAAGCGCCTGAAAACTGCCTCCTATTCTCTGCAATGGGTGCTTTCATATCCGGGCGGTGCGTTTGCGGAATATTCGGAAAAGTCCTGCAAGCAGCATCTTTGAGGCGGGTTGGGAGCGCTGTATACAGCGCTTCCAAAACTCCCCTGCCCATTGTAATGAATGGGCAGCGCTTCACAAGCACCGCATCTGAGGATTTTAACCCCTTCTTTGGGGTTAAAAGCGTCCCGCTAAAGGCCGAAAATCGTCGCAAAAGCACCGCTTAAAGAGCAGTAAAGCGCCACTAAAACGAGCTTCGCTTTACCGTGAACGTGGCTGCGGCCTCAGTGTGAAAGGGGTCTTAGGGAAAGCTGTTCGAAGCTTGTCAAAAGATTTGCAAAAGCTTGCTGAAAGTTTCAAAAAAACTTGCTGTTCACACTGCTCTTATACAAGCTAAAGCCCATGTGAAACAGGTAAGGAAAAATAGCTGGATGTGTTGCATTTTCCATAAAATATAATTAGCTACTATTGTTGTAAGAATGTTTTCATGTGATATGCTGTTTATCTATATTGACAAAGTAAAGATGAGCAGAGATGAGCAGCACTTTGGATTACTTTCTAGGCACACTCTGACTATTGAGAGAAGATCATTTGAGGGTCTATATAATTTACTCCCAAATAATCAGTTTACCCATGTATACTCAGCTTAGTAATTGGCTTGAAGTTGGAAAGAAGCTAATCAGCTTGTATTCCCCAAGAACATTCTGCTGGCAGCATCTGCTATATTCCGAATATTCCGAATATTTCCTATCCCTAGGCAGCAAGACGCTTTCTATCCAGGCATCAGCTGCCTCAAGGACACCTCCTCCTTCCTCCTCCCCCTCTTTCTGCTGCCAGGATCACACGGCTCTCCACTCCAAAGGATTTCTACAGTTTGCAGCTGTGTCTACACACTTCTCCTGAGACAGGCACATCTGACAGCCTAACAGCACCGCAAAAAGAAAATACAATCTATTTACATCCATAGAACACCTGGGTATGGAACTTGGAATAATCAATTGTCCATCACAGGACACATCCTCCTACTAGCCACTCCACCTCTCCCCATGTACACATGTCGGCTTACCGGCCCATACAGACTGCGTTCCAGTTCTCCTGGCTCTGATGAAGAGGTTTTCCTCGAAACGCGTCAGCCTTTCTTAAATACCTACCTCAATATGGGCACACCCCAATTTTAACTTCCTAGTACTTATTTTGTTACCTGTTTTTCCTCTTTTTTTATAATATTATGTAGTATTTGTATGATTTTATATCTATATGACTATATGTCTGTATTCTTTTACATAAATAAACCATACATTTCTTGATGTAAGCGTCTGATCACGCGCCTTCCATCCACTTCCTACTAAACAGTCCTTTCCAGACCACCCCTGGTCAGCTAAGGCAGCGGGACACGCTCCATCATCTCCCCCAGTCCTATCTCTGACTACAATACTACCTTTGTTTTACAGCAAACGATCTCACAAGCGCAGGAGTATTTTTCACGATATCTTGTTCACACTTTTATATTCCGAAGGTGCCCACAGCCAAAATCATAAGCCAGACTTATCAACAATCATCTAATATCATTTTATATTTATATTTATATAGCAATGCCAGTGATACCCTTACAGAGTGTCTAACCAATAACAAAAATAAAATATATTGCATTTCACTGTTGTATTTTCATCTGACACTTGTGTCTCAGGGTGACAACACTTACCTATCTTGTAAAATATGTGAACACAGATCACCAGCACATCCCAATTTCCTCTTAATATCCAACTTTATTGGAACAGATGCGACAAGTATTGCATGTTTTGGACAAACCCTTACTTTGTCATAGCATTTTTCCAGTATATCCTTCCAATGACCAAATATAAGCAGTAATATTAATAATATTAATGTTTTTTACTTCTGATAAGAAACAGTCGGGAGAATTCAATAGTAGTACCAACATTTTTCTGGCACAATGCCCATTTAAAATATCCTGTGCCAGATTCCTAAATCCCTACCATCAGCTCCTTTAGTAACTCTGCTGACACATGGAACATATTCAGGTAGTTCTTTATAGCGACACATGGAACATATTAGGGTAGTTCTTTGTAGCGCCGCTTTTACAAATTGGTGCTATTAATGCCCCAAATTCAAAAACAATTACCTCCAGTTAGGTAATGGAATGGAGGGTAATTAAGACCTACTCTAACTTAGTGTACACAGACAGGTGGAGTGCCTTTCCCTGCACGCAGTGTACAAGAACACCATATTTGCTGCCACTATCTTCTCACTGTCACTGGTTGTTAAGGAAGCTGTCGACTTCACAGCTGACAGCCTCCTATTAACCAGTGACACTGCAGTGGGTGGAGCCTTATGGGGATACACAGATACTGGTTCCTCATCAGGTTCACTTTTCTCTTTGTACTTGCCAGCAGTCTATTACCTATGGCCATGGATCAGCCCACTGCCTGTTGTCAATCACAAGGTAAGCGGACCTAATGAGGAACCAGTGTCTGTGAATCCCCATCAGGCTCCACCCCCCAGGGACAAAACTCTGACAGGTGCACCGGCAGGAAGGAAGTGCAGTTGTGCAGTGTCTGTATGGACAATCGACATCAATGCGCCTCCAAACTTAGGGCTTGCCCCAGATTCACATTCCTATGTACAACAGGTACATAAATCTGTCACCAACAACAACATTTGACCTGAAGGCATATCAGAATTCTAAAGAGTTCTTAGACTTCTTTACGAATTCCTCTGGGTGTCTTGTATAGCAATGGTTACCTTGTTGGCACTGCAGCGGTTAAATAAATCAAGCTGGCATAGTGGCATAGATTGTAAACACATGAGTTTTCAGACCATCAAGACTATAACTTGAACAGCTTCAACTAAACTTTAAAATAAACATTGACGGAAATGAGAGCGCAAGAATAAAAAAGAAGGTTTAGTAAACACTCCAATCTACATGTAGTCGTATTTATGTCATTAAACTTCATCGGAACATAAGATGCACTTTTTCTTCATAAAGGACGCAGATGGTTTGGAAACACAAGATAAATCATGCTTATTTGCTTATTTAGTGACAGTATATGTTTAAACAATACAGTTTTGTTTTACTTTTTGAGATTTATTATGGCAGACATCTGTTACTGACTTGGGGAAGGCAGACCTAAGGACAGATTAACCCAGGCTAACTTTTATGAAACAAAGCTGTAAAGTTTTAACACTTTCATTGAAGGGCCAACTCAAGTGTGAAAAGGACACGTCCCAAAACCTAATAGTCAGTGGTTAATTGATAGCAATACAGTAGCCCAGCAAGAAGGAATGGAGGCTTGATTCCTTCAACAGAGATTAAACCGCCTCGTTTAAGGATCATGGTAAACTAGACAAAGAGGTCAGGAGATTCATGTAAGAGGAATAGAGATTATATATTACTATTACATTTCTGCCAAAAACACTTCAAAGCAGATTCTTAAATCCTCCCATGACCAGACTAAACTAAAAGAAAATGTATCTTGTCTGACTAACTTTCTAATATGAACAGCTGTATAGAAAAATAACTCAGGAGGACAAGGAGAGCTCACACCCTCTAGAATGCTTAGAAATGTGGCTGATACTGAAAAAAATGGGTTTTGCAGAGTAAATGAAAACAACATTTTTGAAGAACAAAATTATATATTAGCATTTCAATCCTAAAGTCATTAAAAACTATGAATGGGCCGAACACCCCTTTGTTCGGTTCACCGTTCGGGCTAGAACATTTGAAATGTTCTAACCCGAACAGCGAACCCCATTAAAGTCTATGGGAGCCGAACAGGAAAAATCAAAAAAGTGCCCATTTTGAAGGCTTATATGCAAGTAAGTGGCCATAAAAAGGGGTATGGGGGCCTGGGTACTGCCCTGGGGGACATGTATCATTTTTTTTTATAAACAATTGTTTTTTCAGGAGAAGTGATTTTAGTTATGCTTAAAGTGCAACAAAAATGAAAAATGTCTTTAAATATAGTGCCTGGGGGTTCCCTTAATGTGCCTGTAAAGTGGCACATCTGTAGCATGCATAAAACATGCTACAATAGAAATGAAATGTCTACAGAAAAAAAAAACCAACTCAAATCCCTTTTAAAATGACTTGCGGTTACAATTGTCAACACCCAGGTATTAAAAAAATAAAGAAAAAAAAAACGCATGGGCACCCCCCCCCAATCTATACCAGGCCTTACCATACCTTAGGGTCTGGTATGGATTTTAAGGGGAACCTCACGCCAAAATGAAAAAAAAAAAGTACTGTGGGCCCCCCAAAATCCATACCAGACCCTTATTCAAGCATGCATCCCAGCAGGTTAGGAAAGGGGAGCGGACAAGTGAGCAGGGGTGGGTGCTTGGGGGCCTCTTCCTGACAACCCTGGGCTGTGGTTGTTGAGTCTTATCGGAAACTGGAAGTCCCCATCGTACCCCTACCCATTCACCAAAAAGTGTCAAAATGTAAAAACCACAAGAAACCATTTTTGACAATTCCTTTATTAACCACTTGCTTACTGGGCACTTAAACCCCCTTCCTGCCCAGGCCAATTTTCAGCTTTCAGCGCTGTCACTCTTTGAATGACAGTTGCGCGGTTATGCAACACTGTACCCAAATTACATTTTTATATTTTTTTTTCACACAAATAGAGCTTTCTTTTGGTGGTATTTAATCACTGCTGGGTTTTTTATTTTTTGCTAAAAAACAACAAAAAAAGACCGAAAATGTAGAAAAGAAACAAAACAGTTTTATAGTTTGTTATAAAATTTTGCAAACAGGTAATTTTTCTCCTTCATTGATGTGCGCATTGATGGCGGCATTGATGGACACTGATAGGTGGCACTGGTGGGCATTGATGAGGCGGCACTGGTGGGCACTGATGGGCACTGATAGGTGGCATTGATAGGTGGCACTGAAGGGCACTGATAGGTGGCACTGATTGGTGGCACTGATGGGCACTGCTAGGTGACACTGATAGGCAGCACTTATAGGTGGCACTGATGATGAGGCACTGATGGGCACTGATTGGCAGCACTGGTGGGCATTGATAGGTGGCACTGGTGAGCATTGATAGGTGGCACTGGGGGGCACTGGTAGGAGGCACTGGTGGGCAGTGATTGGCAGCATTGCTATGCACTGGCAGGTGGCACTGGTGGGCACTGGCAGGTGGCACTGGTGGGCACAGATACTTGGGTGATGTCTCACCCTCTTCGGGACCACTGTCCCTCTGACACAAGCCGGTGATCGGCTTTCTTTTTCTGCTCACGCTGTCAGCGCGAGCAGAAAAAAAAGCCGATTACCTATCTTTTGTTTACATCAGGTGATCAGCTGTCATTGGCTGACAGCTGACCACGTGGTAAGGGGCCGGGATCGCTCCGATCTGTGATCAGCCGAGTCTCATTGACTCGGTGATCACAGAGCGGGCCGCGTGCACCCCGCAGGGGGCGCGCAGGCAGCTCATGCAATGGGAGAACATCATATGACGGCCTCCCGGCAATTAATGCCTGCGCTGTAGCCGTCATTCAGCTATAGCACGGGGGAGTGAATCGGCTAAAAAAAAATAGTGTGCCTCGATGTATATCCATCGTCAATCATGACACCCACTGAACCCAAAAAATTGGAAAAAAAAGGCTCTGCCTCCAGGGAGGCCTCCAGCTGTATGCCCGCTCTGCGCTTTGACAGTTTTTATATAGGCAAGGAGCAGGGCCACCCACTTACATCACCAGGTGGCACTGCCCCCTTCTGATGGTGACTCCGGGTGGCATAGCCGGGTGGCCCCCCCCTTGACTATATAAGAACTGTCAAGGCGCAGAGCAAGCACACGGCGAGTAGCCTCCCAGGAGGCAGATCGTTTTTTTCTATTATTCTTTGGGTCTGACAGGCATCGTGATTCACGATGGATATACATCGAGGGACACTATTTTTTATGAAAAAAATGATAAAAATGTCATTTAGGTACAGTGTTGCATGACCACGCAACTGTCATTCAAAGAGTGACAGCATTGAAAGCTGAAAATTGGCCTGGGCAGGAAGGGGGTTTAAGAGCCCAGTAAGCAAGTGATTAATAAAGGACTTGTCAAAAACAGTTTCTTGTGGTTTTTACTATTTGTCATTTTTTTGGTGAATGGGTAGGAGTACAATGTACCCTATACCCATTCACATAGGGGGGCGGGATCTGGGGGCCCCCATGTTAAAGGGGGCTTCCATATTCTGATAAGCCCCCCCGCCTGCAGACCCCGACAACCACAGCCCAGGGTTGTCGGGAAGAGGCCCTTGTCCCCATCAACATGGGGATAAGATGCTACAAAGCACCCACCTCGCCCATGTTGAGGATGTGTGGCCTGGTATGGTTCGCGGGGGCCCACTCGCTCATCCCCTCCCTTTTCCTGACCTGCCGGGCTGCATGCTCAGATAAGGGTCTGGTATGGATTTTGGGGGGGACCCCACTCCGGGTTTTTTTTCTAATTTTACAGTGGGGTTCCCCTTAAAATATATACCAGACCCAAAGGACCTGGTATGGACTGGGGGGAACCCCGTGCCATTTTTTTCTTTATTTTAATTTTTTTATTCAGCTGTCAGCAGATAAACCCATTCACTGCTGATCACTAATCGGTCATTAAGGACACTGCAGCCTCACTCCTTAACAACCAGCATACACTGTGCCCTGATTGGGCAAAGCTTTGCCTAATCAGGGTGCAGAATGCACTGTGTAGCGCTCAGTGCATTGCAGGGTGTTCGTCAGGGCGAACACCCGGCGAACACCCTGCAAATTTGGGTGATCTGCGAACGACCGAATAGGCAAATGTTTGGCCAGAACTCATGCTCAGGCCGAACCGTTTGCCCATCCCTATTAAAAACATGCATTGCTATTGAGAGGGTTGGGCTGTCCAAAAGCACACATAGAAATGCAAGATGTCACAAAAGCTGTATCATTTTCATTTTTAAGGGAGCTTGTTGTCCCTTTTCCTGTAAGAGCGCTTTATTGGACACTGGACAGGGAAAGGGCAGTTGGTGGGTCCTGAATTCAGGCAAGTAAGCCCCACCAACTGACCTTTACCTGTCTGATGAAAATATCATAATTTTCAAAAAATAAGTAACAAAGTAATGATAAATTCTAAGAAGCGTGCAGCAGAGGAGGGTTTTTAAAATATCAAAAGTAATATGGCTGGCAGGATGGTCTTAATGGATTGACTATATATATATATACCCGCTCTATAAATATATATATACTGTATATATATATATATATATATATATATATATATATATATATATATATATATATATGTATATATATATATATATATATATATATGTATATATATATATATATATGTATATATATATATATATATATATATGTATATATATATATATATATATATGTATATATATATATATATATATATGTATATATGTATATATATATATATATATATATATATATATATATATATATATGTATATATATATATATATATATATATATATATATATATATATATATATATATATATATACAGTATATATATATTTATAGAGCGGGTAAAATAAGTATTGAACATGTCACCATTTTTCGAGGTAAATATATTTCTAAAGGTGCTATTATGATGTTCTTCCACTTCCAGGTTATGGCTCCAACACTGCTCACTGGAACATTCAGAAGTTAAGAAATCCTTCTGTAAACAATTCCATCAGTATGTTTTGCAACAATAAGGTTGTTTTGAGGTCTTGAGAGAGTTCTTAGTTTTTACCCGTCATGAGATGTTCCTTTATGTGACACCTTGGCACGTTTTTATAGGCCATCACTTGAGACTGAACCAGCTGATATTAATTTGCACCGACAAGGGGCAGGATTACTATCTAATTACTAAAAGATTGCAGCTGGTGTCTTGGCTTTCCATGCATTTTTTGCACCTCCCTCTCTTCATGTGTTCAATATTTTTTCCCTGTGTCATTCCTTTTTATCTCCATAGAGAGTCGGTCACAATATCCTGCTATGCAAATTGGATGCAGTGAAACCCATATCTAATTCACATAGGTGTGAACCTACTACTTAATTACCACATGCATTTAATTATTTATTTCCTTCTGTAAATTGTGTTTAATGCTTTTTCATGTGGTATTTACAGAGCGTGAACAGTATAGTGAACTGACAGTTTTAAAACTTTAAGTCATTAACCTGGAACAAGTATGTAAATCAGGAAAGTCAAAGGAAAATCAGTAGTCCTTATCTGCATAGTAGATCTGGGTCAGTGAAGCAAAGTATACATTTTAGAGGATCAGCATGACAGCTAGCCAACTCCAACTTTCAAAAGGTGAGGTCAGTAAAGCAAAATTGCATGCATCCCCTTCTCTTGACAAGGGGGCTGGACAAGCCCCCTATGTGGAAGCAAATTTTTTGTGACAGATACTGTATCAGTGGTGGATATTTTTAAACTGATTCATGACAAATGTCCCCATACATGTGTATTAATATCTTTCACGCACAGGTGGTTTGGTGAGCTTTGAAGCTGTGTGTTTAAAGATGGCTGCCGCATATCCAATTGACCATGTGGTTTTGGGGGGGGTGCAACCATGTTGCTGACATCACTTACAAAACGACCTGTGAGAGGTCAGGAGGAATGATTACATCCTGTGGGTGGTCTCTGGTATACAGGACTATAAATAGCGTCCATAGCATGGGGGAGGAGGGCTGTTTAGAGCTGTGGAAAGATGCAGCCAAGGCACCTCATTGTCCCATTCAAATTTATCCAAATATCCAGTGTAAGCTGTTGACATTCAACTACCAGAGCTAAGTATTATTTGACCTTTCTTTGGAAAATTGGAAATATTATTGGACTTTTTGGGATATTGGGATTAGGAGTGTATATCTAAGTCTTGTTATTTGGTGTAATGTTTATGGTAACTTTTATGTGTAAGGAACTTTATGTCTTTTGATGTCCAGTAAAGTTTTGTTTTATGCTTTTTATCAAAATTGCTTTTGGTGTGTCTGTTCAGTTTAAATATTCAGTAGATATTTGCGTGGCTGTCCAGTATACCTGTATTTTTATATACAGTATTGTGCTGCAACAATTAACAACTAATCTGCCCAAGCGTATGCAGACTTTTGCTTTTATAAATTTTGTTGTTTCTCACTTATATTAGATTACTATTTATAGGCTAATATAACAGCCTTGTGTTGTCCACATTTTTTACAGATATTTTTTATGGAGGAATTAGGGGTTTATTAGCCACTTGTCGACTGCAATATGTATATATACGTTGCGGTTTGCAAGTGGTTTACTAGGGTGAAGCTATCAGCCATAACCCCAATATCCTTTTTTTCAGCAGGCGGCTGGCTAACTAATGAAAGCGATGCGAGTGGCTCATTAGCCATTGGATTGCTTTCCGAAGCGACGGCAGGGGACACTCCTCCCCCCCCCCCCCCCGCCGTTCACCAGTGTTTCTTGGGCTTACCATTTTCATCTCTGATTGCCTCTATGGCCTTGGAGGACCGATGCAAGGTCATGACGTCACTTAGGGTCTAGGGCAGAAGTAATCTATTTTTTTTTTTTGTAAAGCCAAAGATCAAAAAAATGTTTTTGATCTTTTGCTTTTAAAGGTAAAGGAGAGATTTGGAGTCTTTTTGACCCCAGATCTCTCCATAAAGAGGACCTGGCATTTTTATTCTATTACAAGGGATGTGTACATTCCTTGTAATATTAATAAAAATCATTAAAAAAAATTAAAGGGACAGTGTAAAAATAAAAAATCAAATAAGTAAGAAAAAATGTAAAGCGCCCCCATCCCGTCAAGTTTGCGTGCAGAAGCAAACACAGAAGTTGCGCATGCATATGTAAACGGTGTTTACATCACACTTGTGAGGTATTGCTGTAAACATTAGAATGAGAGCAGTAATTGATTGCCATTTTATTCCCCAGGGTCTTGTCAGGGCTGGGATCAGCCCTTCCTTCTCTTAGCTGGCCGCTCAGCTGTAGGCTAATTGCCAACTCCTATCTCTTCACAGTTACTTAGCTGTTGATGATATCTGCTCGTCAGTCCTCCCGACTTAAACCATCCAGTCCAGAGGATCTCTGCCTTCGTCTTGGTCAACATAACAGAAATGCTCAAGACTTGCTTTGCTGACATCCCTTCTGGCTCAAGATCCTGCTTGCTGTTCCACTATATTGATCCCTAACTTCTGGCTTGGCTGACTATCCATTCCGGTTACTGACCTTTGGCTATGTTTTGACTACGTTTGTTCTTTTTACTTTTATTATTAAACAAGTGTGATTTAACTGTACTTCTGTCTCGGCCTGATTTCATGGTTTCTGACAGGTCTTAAAAAAATATTTATAATGTTTGAGGATTATAAGTAATTTTCTAGCAAAAAAATACTTATTTAAACTTGTAAACAAAAAGTGCCAGAAAGGGCTTTGTCTTTAAGTAGTTAGTACACCGATGCCTTCCCTGTACTTAGTCACAACAGATTGAGATAAAACGGTACTGCCACAATACTTACAGAGATGACAGTAAAAAAATTAATACATGGTATCATAAAATGAGCTACATGAATATAGATATTGCCCCCTAATAGTAAGAATGTATGTGTCTTTCTATTCTATTAGAGGGATAGGATATGAGATATGCTGCTACAACAGCAGTTAGGCTCCATTAATTCTACTGTACATTTAGCCTGGTTCACTTTACTGGTGGATCTAGGGCCAAATTACCATTTACTTCATAAGCCCAGATTACATACCAGAAAGCAAATGAATATGGCCAGCTTTATGGTAATTAAAGTGAACCTGTGCTCAGACTAAGGTATTTACCTATTGTGAACAAGCAGTAAAAGCATTTTAAATTGAGTCCCCATTCACTGTGTAGCTATGGGCATTATGAAGAAGGTCATCTTCAAAGGTACTAAAATCCTTTTTATTTTGTTTTTGTTTTTTTTTACATTCTTTCTGTGCCATGAAATACAGTACAGACAAACATGCTGCGTTTGCAACTTGAATTTGGGGTGTCATTGACTTAATATTGACACCCTCTGCAGTGCATTTTGAACACAGTGCAGGAAACACAGATTTCCAGCACCGCATTCTGAATTGAACGGGCCCTTACAACAGAATTTTGCCATCCTACCAGCCCTCTAATGTAAACACACATCATCTGTTGATAAACTTTTAAACTTTTGTTCTTCTCAAAACTTACATTTTGATAAGTCTATTCAGCTGATAATCACATTTATCAGCCAAGGAAATAATGCTTGTCATGCATATATTCAGAATGATACAAAATTAGCAATTTGCTGATCTGCCTGGTCAAAAAACTATTTTACTATTACTATGACCCTATAACGTATTATCATCTTTCCAGTAGAGTAGTTCATTAGCTAATCCTGTAGTTGACAGCAGACTAATTATTATTCAAGTCATTGCCCAATATTATGCAATGGCCAAGTGGTGAAAGTGGAGAACTAGAGGCTTTAGCAAGTGGTTTCAAAGAATACAAGTGACATGGAAATGAAATATTTTGTACTGACCCTGAACCTCAAGACACAATGCTTCTACAAAAAACTGGTTTATCTTACAGTAAATGCTTCCAATTATCCCCGTTTTAAGTGTCTGCCAAAGGCATACTCATTATATATCTGCAAGGCAAGACTAATGACAGCTCTTTTCGCTGAAGTCATTGTATATAATACCCCACTTTCTGAAATTTCCCAATGCTGATCAGATAAGAGGGTTCCAGACTAAAGTAAGCATATTTTTTCCACCGTTTTGGAGACTGTTGGCTCAATGTGATATCCATTACAAAGCAATATATACCTGTCAGTTGGTTACATTATCAATCACTCTAATCTAATTGAATTCATTACTTTGCACAATTATATTTACACAGTTCCAGCATGTAGGGAGCAGTTAACAAAATTAGATCAGACAGGTGGTCTGCAGTGATGAAATGAAACATTTTAACACAGACATATTCTAAGAAGACATTGTGAAAAAACGTATCTTAAATCTCTTGCATAAACATTGTCATAAAAAATCGACTTTTTGGAAGAACACTGGTTTGCTGGAAACAAGCTTCAAAAATGTAAAACCTTTGTCAGAGTGGATGTAGAGTTTGGGGTAAAATAATGGCGAGGTGTGGAGACAGCTCCACATCATCAATTCATTTTGTTTCTGAAGCTGGTATATGCTACGCCATAAAACAAAATCACAATTATGGAATATAATAGAGACAAATAATAGAGACTAATTGGTGCTACTATAATTGACACCCATAGCAAAAAAGGGTGAGAAAAACTGTTTATGGTGTAATAAACAAAACTTCTATGCCTACTAATAATGCTGGGCCCAACTTACTTATATCTCAGCCTAAAGCAAAACGAAATCCACCAATCACTGCTTGCTAAAAGAAGGCTTAAAATAGAAATGTTCAATAAATAGTATTAAAACCTCAATCAAATATGCCAACATCGTTTTCTGCAGTATTGCCATTGACATTCTGCCTACTAATACATGTACAGTGTATATGCTAAATTTAAGACAAGCCTCTGGCGAAGACTGTCATTTTTACCATTGTGTAATGACAAGTCTCAAGTAAAAGTTCAAGCTCCAAATGACTGATCTTTTGGACGATTATATGCACAGCCCCATTGCAAATGAAGATTTAAATAGAGGCTAAGATGGCACTATCTGTGGCTACAAAAGGATAGGAAGATTTAGTTCCACTTTAACCATTTTGGACCAATTTTGTTGGATTTCCCCAAGAAACTGTCACAGTTGACTCCCAAAAAGTACACATTTTTAGCTCTAATTGAACTACTTCAATACCAGACACTTATACACTTTCTCCTGCCCAAGACAATTTTCAGCTTTCAGCGCTGTCGCAAATTTGAATGACAATTGCACGGTCATGCTACACTGTACCCAAACAAATTTTTTATCATTTTGTTCCCACAAATAGAGCTTTATTTTGGTGGTATTTGATCACCTCTGCAATTTTTATTTTTTGCGCAACAAATAAAAAAAGACTGGAAATTTTCTTTGTTTCTGTTAAATTTTTTTGTAAATAAGTACGTTTTCTTCTTCAATGATGGGCACTGATATGGCTGCACTGACGGGCACTGATAAGGCGGCACTGATGGTCACCGATGAGGTGGCACTGATGAGGTGGCACTGATGGTCACTGATGATGGGCACTGATAGGCGGCACTGATGGGCACTCATAGGTGGCACTGGTATGAGGCACTGATGGGCACTCATAGGTGGCACTGATTGGCACTTGTAGGCGGCACTGATGGGCACTCGTAGGCGGTACTGATGGGTACTTATGGATGGCACTGATAGGTACTTATGGGTGGCACTGATAGGTGGCACGGATGGGCACTGATGAGCACTGATAGGTGGGTACTGATGGGCATGGATGGGCACTGATAGGTGGCACTGATGGACACTGATAGGTGGCACTGATGACACTGATTGGTGGCATTGCTGGGCATCACTGAATTAATTTGTTGCATAATGGTACCAGTCAGTGCCAATTTGTGGGCACTGATTGGCATAGATTGGGCATTAATTTGCACATGTGGATGGCCATGGGCGATGTACCTGGCCAGCCACATGTTATGTGCCTCCCTGGTGGTCCGGCGGCTTCCCTGGTGGTCCAGTGTGGCTGCGCTCATAATCAATCAGCACAGACCCCCCCTATCAGGAGAGCCACCGATCAGCTCTCCTCTACTCACATCTGTCAGACACGAGTGAGGAAAAGCCGATCAATGGCTCTTCCTGTTTACATCGTGATCAGCCTGATGAAGTCACATGACAGTGACGTCACGTGTAGGGACGGGATAGGCATCCAAGACTGATATATGCAAATGAGCTTGCCGCTCGTAGGAGATAAGTTTTCTGTGTGTTTTTTTCTTGTAAGTGAAGTGAGTACCCTCACCATTGTTTTAATAAAAACCAACCTCTGATTGAAATACTACACTATTTGGCCCCTTCTTTCCTTCAATCCCCCTCCTGCTCCACTGAGATACAAAGATCCACTAACAGCTCCATCAAGCCCAAGAATCTAAGTGAGAGGCAGTTAGGAGTACAAGGGAGAAACAGCCATTACCAGCAACTTTATGCGGTTACCTCTTTACCGCAAGGTGAGAGGCCACTTCACACCACTGTGTGTCCTGTGCATGACGAGGAGATCACCCCCATGCTCTCAGCACCTTATTGCACTTTTTTGCACATTTTCTGATTAGCCACATTAAGAGGATTTGATCGCATTGGACTACATTCCCAGTCCCATTCTATATTTTGCACATGTTTGCCTTTGTTTGAATTTTCACAAGTTCTACAGTGGACTTATTTTGGTTATATGTTTATTATACACTGCATTTGCGATTTTTGTGATTTTTGCACATATTAATCGCATGTTGCACATTTAATTTATTAATTGCTGTTTTTTGCACAATGTTTTTTGCCTACTTGCACGATCCATTGAGGTTTTTAGTGATTGTATATTGATTTTTTGGTTATATGTTTATTATACACTGCATTTGCGATTTTTGTGATTTTTGCACATATTGATTGCACGTTGCACATTTAATTTATTAATTGCTGTTTTTTGCACAATGTTTTTTGGCTACTTGCATGATCCATTGAGGTTATTAATGATTGTATATTGATTTTAGTGTTTCCAGTAAGATACTTATCACATCTGGCCTTAAGTCTTTATTCACACCAATAATAGATTTGCGCTTACTCTAAAAAGTAGAAGAAATTGTAAGCAGCTAACACCACAACTAGAATCGTTGCCAAACCTATAGATAATAAACAAAAATGTGTAGCGCTAAAAGACAGGAAATTAAAACGGATATAATAAAAGGCCTATACCCAAAAAGTATATATACGTATAAAGGTACATTCAAAATCAAACTAAAAATAAAGATGTGTCGAATGGACAGTCAATGAGTTGGAACTGAATGTATCGCTACCCAAAACGTGAGGTGAGAAGCGCCTTCACCAACATACAGCAGAAAAAAGTCTCAGAGAATGATGTTCTGCAGTCATTCAAAAAGTCTTTACCAATAAATTGGATAGTCCATACGTAAACCAAACTCTAATATCACACCACTGTGTCTTCAAAACATGCAGTGCACTTAGATGTTATAGATGGGGGCTTACCGGAGGGTTTGAACCCAAAACAGTATATACTGTGAGGGTCAAACCAGCTTTTATTGCACCCTGGCAATGGTGAGAAGACCTTGGCCACCTGATGGTGTTGAGAGGGGCTTTCCTAGAGGTATATCTTCTCCACATGTAAAGTTGGATCTCTCCACGCAGGGTTCATAAAGGACACAAAAGGGACTAATAGTGTGATACCGTAGACACCGTATTTATTAAAGTAAAAGAAATACACTTACATGATGAAGTTAGTAAAAAAGCGCCTGTACATAAAAAGGGGGCGGCAGTGGAGTCCTCCCGACGCGTTTCGTCTGAGTAGACTTCGTCCTGGGGTACCCTCCACTGCAGCCCAACTCCCTAATATAGGAACTGTAATCAACCTGATGTGAATCCAGCCCTTTCGATTCAGAAAACGGCACTTCCGGGTTGTCCAAGATGGCGGACCCGCGTGCGTTCCAGACCTCGCTTCGGTGGGTGTCTTCATGCGTTCCACCCACCAAAACGGAAGTTAGATGTTCCCCATGTGTCTGAAAATACTTATCTTATTATGATAAGGCATTAAAAATCATATTGGGTTGCCGTATGTGCTGATTACTGAAGCTAGTTAACATAGTTTCTTAACCCAGATAAAGCCCTAGCGAGATCTCGGTGCATCTCGCGATGTGACGCTACGGCGTCACACCGCTAAGACGGAAGTATTCACAAGAAGCACTTCGCTTGCGTTCCACTGGTGGTTAACCGGAAGTTCCCGGATCTCGGCTTATCGCGCGATGTGACGCTATAACGTCACCGCGCAAGCCCGGAATTAGCTATATGGATCTACTGTTTGCGTTCCACTAGTGGTTTCCCAGAGGTCCACGGTGAAACGTCGGATTGAACTTAGCTTTTATTTTAAATGGCTAAGTAAGAAATTCCTCATGTAACATGCACCTTAAGGGGGCGATGTGATAGTGGTGTAAGTAACCTAGTGTCATCCAGTCGCATAACAACTGGGAAGAAGCAAAAAATATATATGTCTATAAACCCATGTATTTAAGTTAAATAAAAGGAATTCAATGAGCTGGATTCACATAGATGTGCCCATTTTATACATGTGTGACATATATAATTTTACAAAGGGTAACAACCATATGTAAGTACATCTAGAACACAGATCTATGAAACATAGGGATAAAAAATATATAATAAGACACACTTGGGGCCAAACACTGTATCCCTTATGATTCGTCCAGAAAGGCATTAAAATTATATAAGAAAACACACTTGGGGCCAAACACTGTATCCCTTATGATTCGTCCAAAAAGGCATTAACATCAACATCCACATTGAGCCCTGACGGGGCAAAAGTCTGCAACTCGTATGCCCAGAACATTTCGAGGCGTGATACACCCCTTGTTCTAGCACCCCCTCTCCAGGGTGGTGTATATTTGTCAATGATGACAAACTGTGATCCCTCCGGATTTCCACCATGGAATTCCTTGTAGTGCCTAGGGACCGTATGTTTGGGGTCTCTGCTTTTAATTAAGGCGATATGTTCACCCACCCTAATCGAAAATGTCCTGGTAGTACGGCCTATATACTGTTTAAGGCATGGGCAAGTGATGAGATACACTACAAATCTCGTGCTGCATGTGCAGAATGGTTTTATCGTGTACCTCTTTCCCATCACTGTAGAGACAAATTCGGAAACTTTACGTGTTCTAACAGTATTATACTGACATACCGTACATTTCCTACATGGAAAGAAGCCTGTCCAGTCGTGAAAGAACAAGGGACGGGTGGGAGGGTTTATAATATTGGGGGCTATCTGTCCTTTTAAGGAGGGTACACCCCTGAAGATGACATTGGCTTCCTCTGGGATGAGTGGACCCAGAATACTGTCCTGCTTCAGGACGCCCAAATGTTTCCTCAAAATATTTTTAATTTGTCTATGCTGTGTTGAGAAAGAGGTTAACAGAGCCCATCTGAACCTGCCGTCAGGTTCTCTTTTGGGTTTGACTTCCAATAATGATTTCCTGTCAGTGTTGGTAGCCTTTTGAATCTCCATGTTCAGGTCCTCAGTGTCATACCCCTTATCTTCGAACCTGGATTTTAAAATCTTGGCCTGTTCGAGAAATGTCTCCTTTTCGGTAAAATTCCGTCGGAGTCTTAAAAACTGGCTCCGAGGGACCGAATTTAACCACGAGACATGATGACAGCTGTCAACGGGAATAAACCCGTTACGGTCTGTGGATTTAAAATAAGTACTGAATCTGAATTCATTGTTGATGATCTCTATCTGTAAATCTAAGAAGTGGATTTTGGTCTTACTGGCTTGATAAGACAAGGCTATACCCCTATCATTAGTATTATTACTTAAGTCTTTATTGAATGATTTTCTTGCACTTTGCACTTTGCTATTACCACCGATTATTGTGGAATATCACACCGCACCTATTGGGTATAGAAGTGCTCTATATTGATTGTACTTATTCTTATATTGTTTACGTTTTTTTATATGTTTATATCATTTTACGTGTTCATTTACCTTTGTACTACTACCTCTAGCAGCATAGGTTTTTTTTTGTTTTTTTTGTTTGTTTTTTTAAAGAACAGCGCAGCGCCAATTTTTACATACCTTATTTTTATTGCTGTATGGGCTAAGTTTGACCTATATTCGGTGCTTGCAGCAGTTCAATGTTCATTGCCCTTCGTTTACATGGTAGCGCAGGAATAACTATACATTTCGCGATCAACGGCTCTTCCTGTTTACATCGTGATCAGCCATGATTGGATACGGCTGATCAAGTGGTAAAGAGCCTCCGCCAGAAGCTCTTTACCGAGATCGGTGTAGCGGTGTGTCAGACTGACACACCGCACCACCGATCGCCACAATGCGAGCCCCCACGGGCACGCGGCGGCTGTTATCCTGCAGGTTGTCATATGACGCCCAGTCAGGATAACTAAGTCACCGCCAGGCTGTCATTCTGCTATAGGCCGGGCGTTTAGTGGTTAAAGAGGAACTGCAGTCTGCTCACATAATTTGTAATAAAAACATATTTGCCATTCTGAAGCTTCCCTCCAATCACTTT
Source organism: Lithobates clamitans (assembly GCA_037952925.1). Lineage (NCBI taxonomy): Eukaryota > Metazoa > Chordata > Amphibia > Anura > Ranidae > Lithobates > Lithobates clamitans. The sequence continues at coordinate 2,978,090 of JBBGZY010000513.1, forward strand.
GCATATTATTTTATTGTTTACAAATGTTTTTATTAAGGTATAATATAAAAACAGGGTGTACAGGCACCGAGAGGACAATAAGTAAATTCTTGAGATAGAATAAAACAGCTTACATGTACATCTCTCATGTTGCCTTTGAACAGAATAATGAAATAAACAGTAAACGCAATAATTGGGGAGGAAACTAAAAGTAAAAAAAAAACAGAGAAAACTAGAAACCGTGATATTCAAACAACACAAATGTAGGGGTTGTAATACCATTCAACCAGAATACAAATTACAGTAGCGTTTGCATATTATTTTATATATACTGTAATTCTGTACTTGCCAAATATGCTGCAGAAATCTCCCTCCACTGAATCTGGTTGCAACCATTTTAACTGTGGGCAGCTAAAGCTGCTGCCTGTTCACTTCCTGCATTTACACAGACACACAGAGGCACACCTCCAGCACTGCAGCCCTGCAGCTCTCATTGGCCCTCTTATGACTCACCCCCCTCCTTTCCGAGCAAACTCTCACAAGCTTGAGAGAGAGAGCTGTGCATGACGTCATAAGTCTAGGCTTTTTACCAGACAAGAAACAGGAAGTAGGCTGAATAAGGTATTTACTGGCAGAAAAAAAATGTTTTACTATCCAAAGTTAAAATAACAAGGGCAGATGCTTTAATAGATGGAAAGTTTAAAAAAATGACTGAAGGTCCACTTTACCATGCTTATACACTAGACCTTTACCCTTTCAGTGTTCAGAAGGGGGGAAATTGAATTCTAGTTACAAATGACTTCCCCACTTTGAAATCTAAATATTGCGTAGGTAATATCTGTTTAATCATGCCAAACAAACTCATGGTTAAATATTTCTTATTTAATTGCACATTTTGTTATGATCTCCAGGCTTGGGAAGGAGTCCCTATAACAGCAAAACTCTAAAATGAAACCACTACTAAGTACTGGTCTGCAATTAATAACCCAAATTCTTCCCAATAGCTTCTGCGGGTTCTTAAACCACGGAAGGATCCAACTGATATTGACTTGCACAGATTGTTTAAAACCTTTTCATGAGAAAAGATTATTATTTGAAATTTATTTTAAGCAGGCAACTTTCCTCTCTGAAAAAAGATAGACTCTCAGAAGTTGGTGTGAAGAGTTGCCACCATCCCTAAATAGTACAAAAAGAACCTCATGCAAATGGGATTTTAAGGGCAAAATCACTTTAAAAAAATTATGCTAAAAAAATACAAATTTTATTTTACAAAAAAGATTAAAAACAATTTATACAAAAAACAAGTATAAAGACAACACAATTGTAGTGTATTACAGTAATGACAAAAAATCAAATCCAACGCGTTTTAAAATGGTTAATTATTCAATCTTCCTCAGGGATAATTTTTGCCATTTAAAAAATAGTGATTGACATGAAAGTTTCCAATGGTTCATCAGACATCCACCCTATCTGTGTACGCCTTTAATCATGCAAAAGAACCCCCGGATACTGAAATCCAAAAGAGGCGCCAAATTGAAGAGGCGGAGAACCGCTTTATCAAAAATTGCAAACAGCAGTAATGTGGGAATATGGAACTTTGCAAATTGTGACATCCCAACCAAGAAGTATATGGTAGAATTTGCTTCAAAGAAGGGGCAAAATTCAAACCACTCGGGGTATGGCAAGAAATCCCAATCCTGGAGGATGATGGGGAAGGAAAGTATAGGGATTATCAAGATATGCTGTGTGTCTCCCCCACTCATGAACCTAAAACAGCCCAGGATCCACAGAAGCAGCCAAAGGAAGAGGGGATTACCCCTCTAGTATTGAGGATAAGAGCAGGATGGTGTGTTGCTCCTCAGACCAGGTGTCGTCGGATGAGGATGGCGGCCATCCTCAATACTAGAGGGGTAATCTCCTCTTCCTTTGGCTGCTTCTGTGGATCCTGGGCTGTTTTAGGTTCATGAGTGGGGAGACACACAGCATATCTTGATAATCCCTATACTTTCCTTCCCTATCATCCTCCAGGATTGGTATTTCTTGCCATACCCCGAGTGGTTTGAATTTTGCCCCTTCTTTGAAGCAATTTCTACCATATACTTCTCGGTTGGAACGTCGCAATTTGCAAAGTTCCATATTCCCACATTACTGCCGTTTGCAATTTTTGATAAAGCGGTTCTCCTCTCCTCTTCAATTTGGCGTCTCTTTTGGATTTCAATATCCGGGGGTTCTTTTTCATGATTAAACGTGTACACAGATAGGGTGGATGTCCGATGAACCATTGGATACTTTCATGTCAATCACCATTTTTTAAATGGCAAAAATGATCCCTGAGGAAGATTGCATAATTAACCATTTCGAAACGCGTTGGCTTTGATTTTTTGTCATTACTGTAATACACTACAATTGTGTTGTCTTTATATTTGTTTTTTGTATAAATTGTTTTTAATCTTTTTTGTAAAAAAAAATTTGTATTTTTTTAGCATAATTTTTTTAAAGTGATTTTGCCCTTAAAATCCCATTTGCATGAGGTTCTTTTTGAACTTTCTTCTCTGATCCCTTTCACACTGGGGCCACCCGAGTGTTAGCGCTAAAGCGCCGCTCATTTTAGCTGGCGCTTTTTGGCTGTTAGTGGGACGCTTTTAACCATCGCTAGCAGCCGAAGAAGGGGTTAAAAGTGCCCATGTTGTAGTGTTTCCAAAGTGCGTTTCAGGCACTGCCCATTTATTTCAATGAGCAGGGCATTTTGGGAGCGATATATGCAGCGCTTCCAAATTGCCCCTAAGATGTTGATTGCAGGACTTTTCCTAACGTCCCGCAAGCGCACCGCCCCAGTGTGAAAAGTCACACTGAAATGAATGGGAGGTGGTTTTCAGACGCTTTACAGTCGTTATTTCTAGCGCTAAAATGCCTGAAAACCGCCTCAGTGTGAAACGGGTCTTAGTAAACAGAACTTTATAAATGCTTACCAAAGCCCTGTATGTGGGAAATCTTTCTAGACTGAAAGGGGCAAAAATTAATGATGATACCTTTCCTATTATTTCCATCAATTATTGAATTAGCACAGGGGCGTGGCCTGGACACTGAAGAAGATGGCAGCTTAGACTCCTTGCTCTGATACTCCGGGGTCCATCTGATAGCTATAGAGGGAGAAGAACACAGCTAACATGGGGAATCCCGAGCGCGATCACTCCTCCACCTGCTCCCAATCACCATGGGACATTGGCACGCAACTCAGCAGCAACATACCGGAGATCTTTCATTCCAGATCCAGCGAGGCAGCCTCTTCTCCTCAGGCTGTGGAAGCTTCCAGGGCAGTAAGTAAAAGCCCCACAAGGTCCCCCAGCACACATCCCGCTGATCCTCAGGTCCACATGGCCAAATCCCTCAGCCTTGATGACCTTAAAACAGTGGCAGAAGACATAAAAGACACTCTATCTGCAGCTATATCCGACCTCAGACTGGACATGCAAGGGGTTGCATCACGGCTAGAAGAGGTTGAGGAAACCACAGACCACCATGACATCGTTATACACGTGGCTAAGCAAACCCTGAATGCACATTCCATGCAGCTAAGAGATTTACACAGAAATCTAGAGGATCTAGATAACAGAGGCAGGCGACACAATATTAGAATTAGAGCTCTCCCTGAAACAATCGATCAGAGCCACCTCTCACAAGCCACTGTAGGCATCTTCAATCACCTACTAGGAAGACCCCCAGACACATCAATTGAGTTAGAACTAGGGATGGGCAAACTGTTCGGCCTGAGGATAAGTTTGGGCCGAACTTTAGCTGATCGGACAGTCGATGAACAGCCGAACAAACGGGTAGTTCGGCCCCCCGAACCAATCACAATGTATTGCAGTGCTGAACAGTGCATTGCAAGCCCTGATTGATTGAAGCAGTGAAAGCTTCAGGCAATCAGGGCACAGAGCACTGTCAGAGTCATGAATGGACACCGTCATCTTGACTATCCAATCATGGCTCATTCCCGCTCCACGGTAAAAAAGTATTCTTTCATTGACGGCCATTTTCAGTGTGATTTTGGCGTGGAGAGAGATAGAACAGGGCTCTGTTTAGTGATATCAGTTAGTTAGTGTGCTATACTGTGCTATTTTACGTCAGTTGTCAGTGTAGAATATTAGTTTAGTGTCAGTCTAGGGATAGTGTGAGTGTAGCGAGGAGGACCATCATTCAGCTTTGCATAGTGTGCAGCTAGAGTAGGGACAGCTCAGATACTTTCACTGTAGTGTAGTGAGACCGTGTCATTCATAATACATTAGTGTGGAGTATGGACAGCGCATATAGTTTCAGTGTAGTGTAGTGAAATAGTGAGTGTATTGAGACCGTGTCAGTAATCTTGCCATTAGTGTATAGCTAGAGTAGGGACAGTTCAGATAGTGTCAGTGTAGTTGAACATGTCTATTTGATTGCGTTACTGCCAGTTTAACACCATTTACTTCTGTGTGTGTTAATGCCAGTTTAACGCCATTTACTTCTGTGTGAGTTACTGCCAGTTTAACTCCATATCGTTTTGTGTGCGTTACTGCCAGTTTAACGCCATATCATTTTGCGTGCATTACTGCCACTTTAACGCCATATAGTTCTGTGTGCGTTACTGCCAGTTTAACGCCATATAGTTTTGTGTGCGTTACTGCCAGTTTAACACCATATAGTTTGTGTGTGTTACTGCCAGTTTAACGCCGTATAGTTTTGTGTGTTACTGCCAGTTTAACGCCATTTACTTCTGTGTGCGTTACTGCCAGTTTAACGCCATATAGTTTTGCAAGCATTACTGCCAGTTTAACGCCATATCGTGTTGTGTGTGTTACTGCCAGTTTTACGCCATATAGTTCTGTGCATGACTGTACGTTTGGCGCATTATATTGCAGTATATTATAGTGTATGCATGGAGTGTATATGTGTAGCTTGAGTACTCAAATTAAAGTGCACCAAACACCTCTTTACATTGATTAAAGTGCATCTACGTACAGATTTCAACTTCTTCTTTACATTTGCTTATAAGCACTGCCCCCTCCATCCCAATAATGTCTGGGAGGACAAGGAGAGGCAGACGTTCTCTTGGGGCCAGCAACAAATGTGTCCACAGGCAAAGGTGGACGTGGTGATCAGTCCTCAGGCAGGGCATCATTTCCTCTGTTTAGTGAGTTTGCCCGTGCTATCCAGCCACAGCATGCAGAGGAGGTGGTGGACTGGCTTACTAAACCTTCCTCATCCTCTGTCACGCAAGCAGAGACAAGTGTGCAGTCCCCTGCGTGGATAAACCTGCCTCCTTGTCCACATCTATTCCTGCCATAGCCCCAACATCAGCCATTGAAGAGTCAGCTGATTTATTTGTGATGATGCCCAGCCATTACTGGATTCAGATGTTGATTCTGAGTTTGAGGATGACAGGAACATGAGCCTAGAGAGAGGGAGGAACACTGGTAGACAAATTGGCATTCATGTTCCCCAAGCCGCAACGTATTGCCAAGTTGTCTCCAGTGGTAATGATGAAGATGGAGGAGATGGAGATGATGATGAGGTCACTGATGCGACTTGGGTGTCAGATAGAGCAGAGAAGGAAACTGAAGGTGAGGTGGCACAACCCCAAGGAGGCTGACATCAAGAAAGAGTAGAGAGCAGCCACCCTATTCCATCATATTCTGCAGCTGTTATCTCCCGGCCCACTCCCCAAAGCTCAGCTGTCTGGGCCTTTTTCAGCACATCTGCAGTAGATCACACTGTTGCTATCTGCAAATTGTGTCTCAGGCACATCAAACGTGGCAGAAACACCAACCATTTGGGTACCACATGCCTAACAAGGCATTTAACGTCCAACCACTCAGCCCGTTGGCAAGAGCACCTAAAAGCCACACAAAAGGGGCACAAATCTGTCCCTCCTCTTCCTCCTCCTTACCCACTTCAGTCTGCCCCTGCATTACCTCTCAGCAGCCTCCACTGACAGGGATGATGGTATACCACAGGGTGTCCCAGGTCCTAGCAGCACACCACCAGCTGTCTGCAACCCACATGCCCAGCGTCTAAATGCAAGCTTGTCAAAGCTGTTGGCTCACCAACTTCTGCCTTTCAGCCTGGTGGATTCTGCCCCTTTCCGTGAATTCACACATGTGCTGTACCACAATGGCAGGTTCCTAATCACTACTACTTTTCACGTACATTATACCCCTACCCATTTACCAAAAAATAGTGTCAAAAAGTAAAAACCACAATAGACAGTTTTTGACAATTCCTTTGTTAAAAAAAAAAGTGTCCCGCATTGTACATCCATCGTCAATCACGCCGCCCAACAGAGCTTTTTTTTTTTCTATTTTTCAGGTCAGTCGGGCAGCTGATTGAAGATAGATGGACATCATGGGACACTTTTTTTTTCTTTTTTAATAAAGGATTTGTCAAAAACTGTCTATTTTGGTTTTTACTTTTTGACAATTTTTTGGTGAATGGGTAGAGGTACAATGTACCCCTACCCATTTACATGGGGGGCGGGATCTGGGGGCCCCCTTGCCAGCTAGATAAGACTGTCCATTTCTCGGAACAAAAGAAGGGAGTAAACTGTTGCTTCTTATCTGGGAGTGAAGGTCATTATAGACTGAAAACTCTGTCTAAGAAGAAGCAAGAAAGTATACTACAATTCTTAAAGCAACAGTCTCTATATACATACATATATATAACTCAACATTATCAGACCCCTATAATTCTACTCATTTCCCTCCTCTTGATCCCTATGGAGGGGTCGCTACCATATCTTCCCTACCTAGTATGATACCAGAGGGTCCACGGTACTACTTCACATCTATGTGGAGTAAAGTTCTTCTTATGCCCTGTACACACGGTTGGACATTGATCGGATATTCCGACAACAAAATCCCAGTATTTTTCCGACAGATGTTGGCTCAAACTTGTCTTGCATACACACGGTCACATAAAGTTGTCGGTGAATCCAATCATTCTGAACGCGGTGACGTAAAACACGTACTTCGGGACTATAAACGGGGCAGTAGCCAATAGCTTTCATCTCTTTATTTATTCTGAGCATGCGTGGCACTTTGTGCGTCAGATTTGTGTACACACAATCGGAAATTCCGACAACTGATTTTGTTGTCGGAAAATTTTATAGCCTGCTCTCAAACTTTGTGTGTCGGAAAATCTGATGGAAAATGTGTGATGGAGCCTACACACCGTCTGAATTTCCGACAACAAGGTCCTATAACACATTTTCGGTCGAAAAATCAGACCGTGTGTACGGGGCATTAGGGTGTATGTGGATACATATCTTTTTTTTAACAGTTTCGTTTTTATTTATCTCCAACGGAGAAAAGTTTCAGTACAAACATAAAAAGTACATATATATATATATATATACATAAAAATATATAAAAGGAAAAAAGACAATAAGAGAGGATTACATAAAAAAGCAAAAAAAAGAAGGAAAGTGGCAATCTAGGACAAACAATCTCCAGTATTACATCAAAAAGCAAGGCACTTCAGTTCACACTTTGGTTACAAGTGTTCATACTACTGCACAATGGTATTTTGGGAACAATACCCACTCCTCAAAGAAAAAGGCCCATTTTAGTGATAATTTTGAAGGTATTCTAAATATTTCTTGACCATACTAGTTGTATATAAGTTCAGCAGGTTCTCCTGGGGGGGCCTCCGCATCAGTAGCCAATCATCTAGAAGCCCATGCACCCATATTTTTTCAAATTTTTTGGGACATTTCCGGCTCATATATGTGAGCTTATAAAGAGGGAGGGTCTTATCAATAAGTGTTTTCCACTGTTGGGGGATCTGTCTGTTTCCATTTTGAATAAAATATACTAAACTGCCTGCATGCCACTAACTGACCTGCCTAATCTAGCTCAAGTTCTCCTCTTCGCATTATTATCACACTATACACGGCCGCCATGTAAGCAGCCTTATATAGTGTGGGGCGTGGACTTAGCCCCCAGAGCCATGATTGGTCAAAGGCACCCTGCCTTTGGCCAATCATGGCTCTCACAGCAGATTGCGCTGTGATTGGCCAAAGCATGCAGCTCAGGTGCATGCTTTGGCCAATCAGCAGCCGTCAATGCACTGCGATCTCACAGTGCATTATGGGGTGCTCCGCAGCACTCAAATTTGCCACGAAGGACCCATATGTTCGGTTCATTTGCGAACAAACGAACACCCGATGTTCAAGTCGAACTTACGTTCGACCATCAGGACCATTCCCACACAAGACATACCATACCACAAATCTGTAGCCATGATGTTAATTAACGCAGCTAAATTGTGTATACCTAAACTGTAGGGCACCCCCAAAATCCCTTCTATGTCTGACTGGTACAAACGCATAGATAAAATAGCTGTGATGGAAGAACTAATTTCAATCTCACAAGACTCTCCCCACAAATTCTCATCTTTATGGGCCTGTTGGATTCACTTCCAGTCGTCCAATACTCACAAATAATAGGCACACCTTCTACAAACCTGACCTAAACACTTAGATCACCAGTTTCTATTTGCTACCCCAAAACTAGCCTCTATATGCCGCTCAATATAAGATCTAGTTCAAACTGCCTGATGCCAAGTCCTGTTCCTATCTGTCCAATCTACCAAATACATCAAAAACACAATACCCACAAAGCGGAAATCTATCCAACATTTCTACATGCATACATGCATTAATGAATGCAAATACTCAGTCCTATTTCTCACCTCACCTACAACTAATATCACACTTTCCCTTCTCTCTCTTCAACTCCTTACCTTCCCCCTACACCTCTTCTTACAGTTTCTTGCCTCCCCCCCTTTCCTCCTCTCCTCCCACCAACCCCTATTACAACATCAGATTTCACGGTAATGCTTGTACTGGACACAAGCACTCACCCAGAAGCAAAGCATCCCACTACAAAATCAATTCCTCAAAACACACCAAACACACTGGAATACCTTCCTGATATAAACCATACCAGGTAATAAGTCGGTATTGAAATAAACCTTTTCTAGACACCTCGCTCACTACCGACGACAGTCTAATCATGTTACTCACGTCTGTGTTCCTATTTGATTTATCACTGTTATGTTGATAACTTTATTCTTCTCTTTAAACCATCCACTCAACTGTATTTGATGCAACTTACCAGCATGTCATGTTGCAATTCAATATTTGATCTTGTTACTGTACTACAGCCATATACTGTTCTTGTACTTTTGTCAATAAAAAGTGTTTGGGGGGGGGGGGAATAGCACATCCTATTAGCTATTCTGATGTTAGATGGGTCAAAATAGCATGGCTACATTGCAAAATAAATTTAATTTGGAATAGCATTTCCCTTACCACAGCACAACCTAATATTACCTAATCCTTTACACATTTAATATATTTTCTCTCATCTCAGGGCTTATTATCATTAATGAAAAATCAATTTATCGAAATATTTCTTCCCATGCAGCTATAACCTCCGTTCTTCTGGTCCAGTTCATTTATCGATTATCTTGGCATCAAGATGACCTGTGCCTCTTTGCACTCTGCAAGCTGCTTCACATTTTCAATAAAATAAAAAATGTAAAACCTGGATGTCTGTTTTCCTAGCTCCCCATCTTATATTTCTTACCCTCTGATCAAAAGCTACCTCTTTTGAAGCTAGAGCACTAAACCCAGGTTCTCCAAGTCCATGTAGTCCCACAGGATCTCTGTTACCCTTGGTGTTCATAGCCTTCATAAATATTTCCTATTCCAACAGATAGCCCCTTTATCTCTACTGTGCATCAATCAATTGCTCCCTTTCTAAGATTATCTTGAATTATTCAACTGCCCCTATATGCCTATTTTTGATGTCCCCTGGCTAACCTATTCTATCAGGCCATTTGGCCTAAGGTCTGCATTTTATAATTTGGTATTTGGAATACTGCAAGATAAATTAGAAATCTAAAGTGGACCTTTCATTTACTTGACAAGTCCGCATGAATACACTTCATGCCACAATAATAAAGTAATAATATATTTTATTTTAGAAAAGTACCACCTTTTATCAGTCTGCATTTCATCAGTTTCTTCTTCCCAGTGTCCGCACTATTCCTCTTTTTAAACTATATATAATTGGTGTGCAGGTTGAAATACTTACCCATTCATAACTAGAATGTCACTGAAATATGTCTGGAACATCTGAATCTTTTTTAAATGTTATTGTTATTACTTTAATCAAATGTATAACAATTTGTGTACTTTGATAATTATCTTTTCTTTTCTTCATGTAAATTAGAACATTAAAGTGGATGTAAACCCAATGTCACCCTTTCTAAACTACTGCCATAGGGGTTATCTATAAGGATATACATGCCTCCTGCATGTATCTTTACCTGTCAAATGTCTCCCCTCTGTCTGTTATTAGACCCGAAAAACTGCATATTCTGTGGGTGGGTCTGTTGTCTGGAGCTCAGTGGGTGGAGTCATGATGTCAGTAGACTCCCCGCCCACCTCTACACTCCTTGTCAATATGCATTTTCTCCTGTTTATTTCTAACACTGAACTTCTGCTGAACTTCTGCTATGATCTCTAACATCCAGTGAAAAGACAGGAAAGTAACCACATGACTTCAGCCTGCCAAATCATGCTGAGGTGTGGAACAGCCAATCCTTGCAGAGATGCTGAAGAAAGGAGTGGGGGAGGGAATTAAAAAATAATTCCTGTGTCTTAGGCTGTCAATCACAGAAAGGGAGAGTGTTTAACATAGTTTTTCTCAGTTTGTCAAGATTTTTCTCACTGAACAATAAAAGAGGATTGCTCAGAGATGGATTAACTCTGTGTGGCAGGACTGGGCTCAAATGATAGGAATGCTTATACTCTACATTATGATATATATATATATATATAAAAAAAAATCGGGTTTACATCCACTTAAATTTAATTTTATTTATATGTGCTTATTATTGTCATTACTATTTAAAACATTTAGTAAAATGACTGACACAAAAAATTTGAGAAGAGAAAATTGAAATGAAGTACAACTTAACAAACAGGGTTGTCATTTTATTAAATGTGCCTTTTAGGAAGGTAGAGTTAGATTTGAATATAGAGGGGAAGGGTTGGACTTACAACCTCAGTCAGGTAGTTATTGATTACTGATGGGTGGATTTTCATCTATTTGCAGTTTTGTCCAGAATCCATCAAAAGCCATTTTGATTTCTTGCCACTATCCAATTTCTCTTATTTTAAAAAAGTAAAAACAAGCACTGCCTTTAAAGAAAATGCTTAATACTTATCTGCCTCACCACCTGCACTGCCAAACTTTGTCTTCTTTGGGATATAATCTCACTGAAACATCTTCTGCATCCAACAAATCTGAGTGTTGTGGAATGCCTGGTACCCCTTTGTTGGGACCAGACACAGTACTGCCTTAGGAGCCAGTAGAAAAAATGTGGGTGTGAGACAGGTTAGTGTAGTATTTTCTTTGCAGGGAGTGCTTGTTTTTACCTTTTTTAAATGAAAAATAGATTTCGGAGAGTAGTTAAAATGTCCCAACTCTTTAACACATATATCTTCTTCAAGTTATACAGCTCTAGGGATCGTTGATCACTTTTAAATTCCAACCTTAGCACTATTGCTAAAGACACAGTTTTCACTGAAGACATGTTTGCCTTCAAAATGAACTTTGAATTTTACCCTTCCAATTTCAAGAATAATTCAGACTAATGGCCTGAATCTATTTCTTTACAAATGTTTGTTTAAAACTGCATAATAATGCATGTGTTCCATTTATGGGATGTTTTATAGAGTCTGCATAATTCATCACATTTTTATTAGTTTTATGGATATTAACAGCATGAATAAAGATTTATAACACATTTGCAAGTGGCATTCCATTCAGTGCTTATGATACAGTAATTATTGGGTTATAAATAAACCATTTCCAGTAGCAACATTGGGAGACTTTATTTGCATGCGTGCGTACACATATTCTGAATAATGCACCACTAGTGTTCTTGGTCAGCTTTACATTTATTGAGTTAAAGCACATTTAAAAAAATCCACATTTTTTAACAAAATGAAAAATACCCAGCCCAACACAAGTAAAAATGAATAATTAAGCATTTTATGCATTACTCACCTTGTTCCTGAAGCTATCTATCACCTACCCAATGCAAAACTGATATTGAAGTTTCAAGTGACCACTGACTTGAGTTATTCATCAGGCATTATGTGTCAGGTTTTTTTGGATTTCCCTACAGTATTTTGTGTCTTCCCCCACCGCCACAAATCCAGGAGTGTCTTGTTGCAGTATGTCACTCCAAAATGTTATTTATGAATTCATCATGGGAACATGACGCCACCATTTAATATTGAACTTACCTTGATGACCTGGGAATTCTGGGTGATATATATTGCCATGAGCCTTTCCAAGTTGTATACCATTTAAGTCTCATTCTAAAGTCTAAAATTATCTCTGAAGGCTAAAAGCAAACACAAAAAACAGCTAAACCAGCTGAAAACAATAATTAGGATCTCCTCCAACAAAAAACACCTACTTCAGATTTTATTTTTCATAGTTTTATTTCTTAAACACTTTGGTAGAATTGTCCACATTTTGTGCTTTTTATCATAATATTTTGCTCAAAAAATTACATCTGCTGCAAGCATGTGAAATTAATATTTGATGGGGATTCAAAATGTGTTTTAGCTTTGTTTCCAAAGCTTGCCACCATGGTGATTTACTACTGAGCCAATAATCACGACTTCTTTATTATGAAGGAAATGACAAGTTATGATAAGGGAAGGCTACACCCATGCATAGCACTTACATTTTCCACCTTAGAAAACATTCTGGTTTATAAAATATTTATTTACAATATAGATCAGCATAGGGCACTGTTAGATTTTTAGGACTCCCAACTCCTCCGAAGGACTGCAAATCACAATGAAAACATATTAGAAAAAATAGAAAAAGAAATTAACAGAAAAAGTATGCAAGCTATACTACTTACTAATTTGCACCACAATCATAGTATTAGTTATTAATAAGCCATCAGTGGTATTATAGCCCCATAATATCTTGGTCAGTGATAAAGCAATTATATGGTAACATGTATGATTGTTCACCACTTCGTGCTTCGGAATAACCCTTAAAATTATTTTACAGGCACTACCTCTGCTTAAAGCATCTAGAGATCTGCTATGCTAACAGACTGAGTGTGTTAGAAAAATCTGTAAATATTTAGTGCCAGCTAAGTCTGGATGTTGTTCCCATTTTTCAATAAAGTTTGCAAGTAAATACCAGAACCTTAATTGCCTACCCTCTATCTTCACTGGAACGCCTTTGCATATCCACTTTTGAATGATAAGTCAAGTCTGCGAGGACAGAGTAAACAAGGACAGAGTAGGTGAGGGTGTTGTCTATTGGTGCAGTCTAGTGCCTTTTGCCCAAGCTTGCTTTTCTAGGAATGTATTTCTAACTTCTGTGCTCATATGCAGAGGCGGCTCTCTAATTAGGCAAATAAGGCGGTCGCCTAAGGCCTCGCACTCATAGGGGCCTCGCCACCGCCTCATTGAAGAGCCGCCTCTGCTGACAACAATGCCGCTGTGGGCGGCGTTAAGCTCCGGCCAGCAGTTGTTTAACAGGCAGAGGAGAGAGAGGACAGAGTGTGGCTCACTGGCTCTGTCTCGAGGAGGAGGCGGGGCCAGTGCTGTGTTGTCCGGGATAGGAGAGGGGGAGGAGAAGGGGAGGAGGTTCTAGCAGCCGGAGCAAAAAGTTTCTGCTGCTCCGGAGACGCAGATCGCGGTCCCCCCCCCCCGGCCGTCACCCCCCACCACTGGAGTTCTCAGCGGAGTGGTCCCCGCACACCCAGGCTGGAGGAGGAATCTGGCATGCAGTGGGACGGACAGGAAGAGGAAGGTCCCACGGAGGAAGCCCCACGAGCGCTGTATGGAGCAGATGTGAGGTAGGAAATAAGGTGTCCGGACCGGGCCACCTCTCTCTCTCTGGGGCTGTCAATTAGTGGGGGGAGGGGGGAACCGAGGCTCCAGCTGCAGGGAGAGGCACAGCTACCATGCCACAACCCCTTCTGCAGCCAGCAACCACCAACATGGGAGAGAGCCAGCCCCCCCATCATCCCTCAGCCACAGACTGGTCTTTATATTCACCCCCTGTCCCATGCACTCCACTCCCTTACTCCTGATCATCAGTGTCACAAACAGTAAGGGCAGCTCAGTCCCACTGTGCCCACCTGTGATTAGCAGCCCCTGACCCTTCCCTTTGCCCTGCCCTTACCCCCACCTATGCGGGACTCCACTGCGGGGGGGGTTGGGAGGTCCCAGTTCAGTGCTGATCCTCAGCCTTGGTGGGCCAGGTGCTCTGCATCCTGCGCTGGCACTGCCTGCTGATTGGCTTCTCCGCTGATACCTCCTTCACTGACACCAGCACCGAGATGGAGAACACTGACACCAGCACCGAGATAGAGAGCACTGACACCAGCACCAAGATAAGGACACTGACACCAGCACCGAGATAGAGAACACTGACACCAGCACCGAGATAGAGAACACTGACACCAGCACCGAGATAGAGAACACTGACACCAGCACCGAGATAGAGAACGCTGACACCAGTACCGAGATAGAGAACGCTGACACCAGCACCGAGATAGAGAACGCTGACACCAGCACCGAGATAAGGACACTGACACCAGCACCGAGATAAGGACACTGACACCAGCAGCGAGATAAGGACACTGACACCAGCAGCGAGATAAGGACACTGACACCAGCAGCGAGATAAGGACACTGACACCAGCAGCGAGATAAGGACACTGACACCAGCAGCGAGATAAGGACACTGACACCAGCAGCGAGATAAGGACACTGACACCAGCAGCGAGATAGAGAACACTGACACCAGCACCAGGATAGAGAACACTGACACCAGCAGCGAGATAGAGAACACTGACACCAGCACCAGGATAGAGAACACTGACACCAGCACCAGGATAGAGAACACTGACACCAGCACCAGGATAGAGAACACTGACACCAGCACCAGGATAGAGAACACTGACACCAGCACCGAGATAGAGAGCACTGACACCAGCACCAAGATAAGGACACTGACACCAGCACCAAGATAAGGACACTGACACCAGCACCGAGATAGAGAACACTGACACCAGCACCGAGATAGAGAACGCTGACACCAGCAGCGAGATAGAGAACGCTGACACCAGCAGCGAGATAGAGAACACTGACACCAGTACCGAGATAGAACACTGACACCAGCACCGAGATAGAGAACGCTGACACCAGCACCGAGATAGAGAACGCTGACACCAGCACCGAGACAGAGAACGCTGACACCAGCACCGAAACAGAGAACACTGACACCAGCACCGAGATAGAGAATACTGACACCAGCACCGAGATAGAGAACACTGACACCAGCACCGAGATAGAGAACACTGACACCAGCACAGAGATAGAGAACACTGACACCAGCACCGAGATAGAGAACACTGACACCAGCACCGAGATAGAGAACACTGACACCAGCACCGAGATAGAGAACACTGACACCAGCACCGAGATAGAGAACACTGACACCAGCACCGAGATAGAGAACACTGACACCAGTACCGAGATAGAGAACACTGACACCAGCACTTTAAAGCTCTTAATATATGTAATTTATACAGTTTATTTTTTTGTCGCTTGAATTATTTTTCCCATTATGGGCGTGAGTGGGGCCTCATGTCTAGGTTTTGCCTAAGGCCTCACAAAGCCTAGAGCCGCCTCTGCTCATATGACAAGCCTTCACCCATCCCTACTTTAGTTATCTGGGCCACTCAAATATGTGCTCTCTAAACAGCACCTTCCTTATGAACAGGGTCATTCTCAGGAGAGTTCCTTCTCCACATAAAAAACCTGATGCTCACATGCTTCTCTCCTGGGGCTGAGATGGCCTTTGTGCTCAAAGAAAAGTCTATATGCTGTTTTGTAATAGGCTTTGACACAGGAAGAAAGAGTAACTAATAACTATGTCCTCTTCAATGCACTGATCCACCCACTGCCTATTTCCCCCTGTTAAGTCCTGACTGGCCAAGAGTTTGCTGCAAGCCTCATAATATTTATAAATCTCTCCACCTGTATTCTATCTTTAAAAATAAAGTGGACTTTTTAAGCAACTTTCCAGGACTACGTGAATGCATCTCTGTATCAGGGCCTGGACTTGAACCTGGGACCTCTGCTGTGTCTGGCAATGACTGTTTTCACTGAGCTACCTGAGATGCTAGACAGCACCCTGTCTGATCCATTGGACAACCCTGCCTTGTGCCTTGACTTCTGCTGAACCTTGAACTCTTTGCTTCTCTCACGAACTTCCTGATTTAAGCCATGTGTCTGCACTTCCTGTTTGGCAGATTATTGTGCTCTCCAGCCAATATCTCACTCTTGTCTTCCCTGCTGCCAACCGCCCTTTGGCTTGCTTCTGCCTAATCCCAACCTTCAACCACTTTTTACCAACCCTTGGCTTGTTTACACACTACGCTTCTGTTTGATCCATACCTGCTATATCCGTTACTGGACTCCGGCTGCTCACTCCCTGGTGGGGCAATTCTGAGGTCCACAACCTGGTACTAACACGCATCAAAACCCAGCTCTAGTGAACACCAGTTAGTACTTAGACCTCAGGTGAGGCCACATAATCCGCTAGGGTAACCTGCTTGTATACCTATCCTGCTGGTTGGTGGGAGTACAGCTACTGCTATAGCTACTGGTCTCCGAGCCTGACCCCTGATCGTGACACCCTGACATCTTACAACATACAATATAAGTATATTTAAAAAGGTATACCTTGTATAATTAAAAAGAAACCCTTGCACTTTGGTCAAGTGACTTTATGCAGGTTGAGATAATATCAACACTATGAGGAGGCTTTTCCTCAATCTTCTTTCCACCAGTGATCAGACTGTAACATCATAGCTTTTTGAAGATGCCTGGTTGGTGAAACGTGTTGAGACAGGCCTTGCTATCACTTCTGGCCCATTAGTAACGTCTTCTGGCTGTTGGAATACACACAGGCTCCAGCAAATTGAGCAACGGAGCAGTCCCCCAACAATAACGCTGTACATACTAGTGCCAGAATCCGAGGCACTTTTAAATGTAAACAGTGGCTGTTTTTATCATTTGATAGACCATAAGTTGCAATAAATCACTTCACTATTTACATGTTTTTAAACTTTGGCTTTTCTTTATGGCTACCTATGAGGATATGGCAGAGATTAACAGAAGATCCTAAGTGTGAAAGACCTAAAAAGAGGTAATTGTTCTTAGGTGAGTATGCATTTTATAAATCACAAGGTGGTGGATGCATGCTAGGGGCTGAAGAGGATAAGAAGATACATAATTGGCACTTATATTTGGTGTTGGGATAACCAATATTGGACTTTATTCATTAAGTAATTTTGCACTGAATGATTTTTTCACAAGAATTCATTTAGAAAGTGAAGCGCCTGCACTTTATTCATTTTAAACATCATAACTTTGTTGCAAATCACAATGTGAAAATCAGCAGCAGGAAGTTGATTTTCTTTACTTTTCTCTTTACTGGTGATCAAACTGTATCATCATATCTGTGTTCTAAGTCTAAATGTGAGAAGCAACAGCAGCATGAGGCTGATTTGTGCAAGACAACATATTAACACATAGCCAAGAACTGTACAGTCACCAGGGTATATATGACTGTGCCATTTCTGAGCTAGCATCTCAGTCCAGGAAGTAGATGATGATCTTGAATAATACCTGAACAAAGAAGACTTTGTTCTTCTAGAAAGGTAAAAAAAAAAGATTAAAGCACTGAAAGGGAGATTATTGTGATCTCTATGAGACATAATTGATAACCATAATTGGTACACATTGTCAGGAAGGCGCTAGCCATAGTATAGATGAAGTCTGAAGACGTATATGGGTGCGCAGGCGCAGATGTGCGGGTACCCGTTTTAATGTGCATAACCGTGCACAGATGCACGTGCCCGTCGCTAATGGGGCTATTTAAACTGCAACAGTTCTGTTAAACAGTGCTGTCTGATCTACAGCTATTAAAAATAATATATAACAAGGGTTGTGGCGCTTCCTATGGGGTACTAAATGGGAGGGGTGGTTGTAGTGTAGACGGGTAGTTACCCTCAGTAAACCCTAATAAAGGTACCTGGTAGCTACCAGGGACAAAATTTGTTACCGTAAGGGTATGTATGTCTAATCTAGACATACACACATACATCCATATACACCTGCATATATCAACAAAGATAATATTCCTAATGATGGTTAATACAGACCTAATTAAAAGGGGTGTGGGCTGAAGCCCCTGTAGCTGTGATACATATACCACCACTAGGTGAAATACCTATAGCATGTGTGTGTAACCTTACATGTGCTCTCCTGCCAAAATAATCCGAACACTCTGCTAACCGTGCAACGTGAACATACATAAAATAAGTTACCCAAACATTACATATTGTAATCAATTGGTGCAAATGAACATAATGTGATCAAATTGAGTGCAAAGGGAACCAATATTAACAGTTTTTCAGTGATAGTAGTCCATAAGGTAAAGAACTTGTTCAAATCCAGTATTCCAAACAATTTCGTGACTTGGGTGCTCTCGGGTAATTCCTGTGACTTTTGTGCTCCCCCTTCAGATCCCCACTCACCAGATCCAACAACCCCGTAGAGGGGCAACCAGCATAAGATGTCTCATTCACGGTCTCTTCTCCACGCTGATCAGGCGGGCTTTACAGGATGGTTTCCGTTGGTTATCCCAATAGATTCCCGGGTCCTCCGGTTTCAGATGGAACAATTTGCATGGGGTATTCCAACCACAATTTTCTCTCCCCCTCCGTCTTACCGTGTATACAGGTAGCTTTCTAATAGGTAGAATGTTCACAATGGCTCCCACAAAGCTCAGATACCACACTCCCCAGTCTACACAATCACAGAACTGGTTCCATCCGACCGTCTGTTGCTGACCTGGCTCATCTTGAACTTGCATCCAGTTATCTACCTGTCCTGCTCTGCATTGTACCCAGTCCCTTCTGGTCCTTCACCTGTTGAGTGCTGCCAGTCCTCCCGTACCTGCTACCTGCCAGCTGCCTGTCAAGCACCTGATGCCTGCTGCCTGCCCAATCCTGGGTCTGCTGTCTCTACTGCCATCTGCTGTTCCAGCGATTATTATAATTAATATTATCATACAGGATTTATATAGCGCCAACAGTTTGCGCAGCGCTTTACAACATGAGGGCAGACAGTACAGTTACAATACAATTCAATACAATACAGGAGGAATCAGAGGGCCCTGCTTGTTAGAGCTTACAATCTATAAGGGAGGGTCAAGTGATACAAAAGGTAATAACTGTGGGGGATGAGCTGATGGAGAAAATAGACATACAGTTGTTAGGTGTGGGTAGGATAGGCTTCTCTGAAGAGGAGGGTTTTCAGGGATCGTCTAAAAGCTAATAGAGTAGGAGATAATCGGACAGATTGGGGTAACGAGCTCCATAGGATTGGAGAGGCTCTGGAAAAGTCCTGGAGCGAGCATGGGAGGAGGTGACGAGGGAGCTATAGAGCAGGAAGTCTTGAGAGGAATGAAGAGAACAATTAGCTTGGTAGTTTGAGACAAGGCTTGTGATGTAGCTGGGGGCTAAGTTGTTAATGGTTTTGTAAGTAGTTTGTCAGTATTTTGAATTCAATTTGTTGCGTGAGCGGAAGCCATCTCTGGTGATGCACATGCTACCCACTGCCACGGCTGACGGAAAATCTTCCAGGCACTCATACCTAGCTGCACTCTCTGGCCTCTGTCGCAACAGTAGTGGTCTCAAAGCCGGGGCTGTACGAGAGGCCTCCCTCTACACCTCAGCCTCTGCCACAAGGTATATGACACACATACACATAACTTAGCATGTGTGCATTTTACATTTATCTGATTTCTATTAAAAATGATCTGATGCTAGGTTCACTTTACATTTCTTTCTCTCTTCTACCCTGTCACACTGAAAATCACACCCACTTAGGCTTCTGTAATAATAAATTCTAGGTTTAGTTTTAGTTTCAGCTGGTAATGGCTGAATTAGAGGAGTCATGTTGATTTATCCAACAGAGTGGGTGTGTATTCTTTCACAGCTGTTTTGGCAAGGACATACTGTCATTTACTGTCACTTTTCGAGGGTAGAGTGTTGACCTTTACTGGTGTAGAAAGTAATACTTGACAGTATTCTATTGAGAAGCAGGAAGAATTGTGAGTTGTTAGATAAGAGTGTGTATTACCAGCCAGTTCAAGGCAAAAACTCTTGTAGCAATGAAGGTGGGTGGTACCTGACATATGGTGGACTAAACAACTGACTGTGAAGTGTGGAAAATAAAATACAATAAGGAAGGACAATATGGTCACCTCTTGTATGCTATAAGCTACTTAGTGATAACAGAATGTCATTTACAACAGTAGCTTAGCAGAAATAACAAACAGCAACTTTTTTTCCTTCATTTTGCTTACATACGTCACTCACATTTTCCAAATAAACACATCTTCATGCTTTATTACATTTAGGCAGATACACGGAAAAGGTGTCTGAGGTTTATAACTATTATAAACAGAGTACTACTTGTTACAGATTTTGTTGTTGGCATATCAATATACTCAAGACAAATATTTCAAATTTGTTTCAACATACACATGAACTGTTTTCTAATTTGGTGACAAAAAATCATCACACCAGGGACTTGATCCTCTTTACAAGCTGCCCGTGTGTCCAGGTGGCACAGCTCCAGACCTGATGAAAACTGTTGGTGTTTATTACCTTCTTAAATTTTTTCCTGCTGACTCATGGCAGTTCCCTCTATTTCCCCAGCGGAATTGTTTGTTAAATGTGCAAAAGCAATACTCTGTACAAAAGATCCACTTTGTGTGCTAGGGATTTTACTAACGTAAGAGAGAAAATGCTGCTTATATTCACTAAATGTAGCCAAAGCCTGCTTTCATGTCTTAATTTTAATAAAGACATTTTCCATATTTTAGCATATAAACTGCCTGGGTGTCAAAGCATGCATTAACTTAGTACAAAGTGTACATAGTATGTACTTTGTGTTTCACCGTTTGAGTGATGTTATTAGAAAACTCATTTTTTTTTAAGCCTGAATGGCCACACAATAGTTACGCACTTTCTCAGAGTGCACTAGTGACATGAACCTATCAATACCCTGGAAAATTAGATAGAATATAGGCCTAAGGAATTAAGACAGGTAACACAGGTAGAGGGGGGTACCACTATCTTAAAACTTGAAATCTAAAGAGGGAGCTGGGAGCATTCCTCATATGCCCCCAACTAAAGGATAAATGGACTATCGTGGTACCCAGAAATACAATAAAGTTTTATAAAAATATAAAGTTTTATTTATCCATGATTAAAAACAATGACAAATGCCCATAACAATAAAGAACATCACTTACCAAAACATTGCAAGACTCCTTAACATTCCAAGCTGGTATTTGCTGATTAAATGTGGTTACTCTTTGGATGTGTGCTGCATCCTCTACGTTTCTCAGTGAAAACCGCTTCTTCAGGAGGGATGAAACATAATTCATCTTAGAGGAACCGGCAAAATAGGGCCAGCGAGGAAATGGGATGCCCGAGGGCACTACCCCATGGCGGGCATTGGGGGCAGTAAACAGACACACGTAACCAAGTGCTGGAAAGAATCTTTATAGAAAAAAAATCCACCCTTGGAGGAATAGGGGAAGGGGTTGTATTCAGCCCACTTCACTGGACTGCCACTAAGCAATGTGCCATAGAGAGAGATATGTAGTTGAACAGTGCTCTCAAAGCGGTGGTAGATGAAAAAATGACCATCGAGAGCCCAGCAGTCTGAGTGTTCCTCTACAGGAGGGGCTCTCGATGGTAATTTTTTTCATCTACCACTGCTTCAACTACATAGTGATAATTTTGACATCTTAATAAGCCATCTCGCTCTATGGCACATTGCTGAGTGGTGGCCCAGTGAAGAGGGCTGAATACAACCCCTTCCCCTATTCCTGTCAGGGTGGAATTCTTTTTCTAACAAGATTCTTTCCAGCACTTGGTTATGTGTGTCGGCTTACTGCCCACCCCTTCCCTGTGCCCGCCGTAAAGAGTGTCCTCGGTTATCCCATTGCCTCGTTTACCCTATTTTGCCTGTTCCTCTAGGATGAATTATGTTTCACCCCTCTTGAAAAAGCGGTTTTCATCGCAAAACATGTAGAGGATTCAGCAGACATCTAAAGAGTAACCATATTTTATCGGCAAATACCAGCTTGGAATGTTAAGGAGTCTTGCAGTGTTATTGTAATTGATGTTCTTTGTTGTTATTAATATTTGTCATTGTTTTTATAAAACTTTATTGTAATTTCTGGGTACTGAGATAGTCCATTTATCCTTTATGCTGGAAAAAGAGGAAGGTAGAGAATATAGACACTCTCCTAAAGTGGGCATAACTTTTTTATTAGCTTACATTGGTAGTTCAAATTTCACATGTTGGTAACGTAACTCTTCCTCTATAGTAATCATACAACAAAAAATATATAGCCCACGGGACTTTTAAAGAGTCACACCTCAAACAAAAAATCAGAAAAATGTATTTACATACATTTAAAAACCACATACAATATAACAACTTGTACATCAATGCATAGTGTATCGCATGAAAAAACCTTTTTGATAGGACCTACAAATGACATAAAGATAACATCATCAACTGTGCAACTAATCTCGACGCGTTTCTCGAGACAACTCTCGCTTCTTCAGGAGAGGCACAAGGGGAGTATGGTTAATTGCAAGATGCTTGACAACTCACACCATGGTGGTAAGGCTGCAAAGTATATGAAAAAACTCATATATAGCCGTGTATATGGTACCCCAAAAGGGAAAAAGAAAAATCAATAGAGCCTGCGAAGAGGTCCACTATTCTCCCCCCAGGAGCTGTGAAGGAGCAGGGAGATGACAAAAAAGTGATGTGTTTACAAACAGGAGCCCTGGCGATTGATGTTGGATCCAGCAAGGGAAGAAAAAAACAAACACACCCTTGGAGGAGAGACAGAGAAAAATAGCCAGAGATCAGTTCACATGGCAGACATAGCCATATGTCATCTCCCCACCCCTTCACAGCTCCCGGGGAAGAATAGTGGACCTTTTGGCAGGCTCTATTGATTTTTCTTTTTCTGTTTTGGGGTACCATATACATGGCTATATATGAGTTTTTTCATAAACTTTGCAGCATGATCACCATGGTGTGAGTTGGCAAGCATCTTGCAATTAACCATACTCCCCTTGTGCCACTTCTGAAGAAGCGAGAGTTGTCTCCTGAAACGCGTTGAGATTAGTTGCACAGTTGCTCCAGATTGATGGTGGTATCTTTATGGCATTTGTAGGTCCTATCAAAAAGGTTTTTTCATGTGATACACTATTTATGCATTGATGTTCATTAACAAGTTGTTATATAGTATGTGGTTTTTAAATGTATGTGAATACATTTTTCATATTTTTTATATATTTGTTTGAGATGTGACTCTTTAAAAGTCCCGTGGGCTAAATATTTTTTGTTGTGTGCATACTACTTTGGGACTTAGACACTACCTCCTCTACCCATTTCATATTAGCTCTTTTTGTATGTCAATGTTCCTCTATAGTAACTCTTCTTCTTTTTCAAATGCATTCCAAGCAGAAGCAACATGCCCTCATTGAGTTCTTGATGAAGGAGGGATGCAACATCCACACAAGGCTGCAGAATGGTTATGGAGATGGCACTGTAGACAAGGGCAAAGTTTTGTGATTGGCGACTCTTGTCAGTAGTGTCATTTCTGTAAACATTCTGGGTTACTATAGAGGAGTTACTCTACAAACATATGAAGATTGAATTACCTATGTAAGCAGGGCTGGTGCAAGGATTTTTGACACCCTAGGCAAAACCTAATTTTATCGCCCCATCCATTGGCTCCACTCCCTTTGCCCTGCACATGTATATGGTGGGGGTGGCTAGGGTGGAGTTTTTTTGTGCCGCCTCTCCACCTATTTCCTCAGCCACCTGCACCTCTGGAACCGGCCTGAAGACAAATAGTGGAAATACAGCACACCTTTACAATACAGTGCCCGCTTTATATCTCAGACCTCTTTTCTTGGATAGTCCCCCAATTTACATCACAGGCCTCTTTACATCAATGCCCTCTTTCTCCCTTCACATCACAGCCCCCCTATTTACATCACAGACCCTCCCGCTTTACATTAGTGTTCTCAGCCCCCATTCCTTGCACCTCAGTCCCCTTCACACCCCCCCTTGTACCACAGTCCTTTAAAACCCCTTTTTACTTGTATCCCAGTCCCCTCCACAGCCCTCTTCCTTATATACCAGTCTCCTCCACAGCCCCCCTCCTTGTACACCACTCTCATCCACAGCCCCCCTCCCTGTATACCAGTCTCCTCCACAGCCCCCCTCCCTGTATACCAGTCTCCTCCATAGCCCCCCTCTCTGTATACCAGGCTCCTCCACAGCCCCCCTCCTTGTATACCAGTCTCCTCCACAGCCCCCCTCCTTGTATACCAGTCTCCCCCACAGCCCCCCTCCTTGTATACCAGTCTCCCCCACAGCCCCCCTCCTTGTATATCAGTCTCCTTCACAGCCCCCCTCCTTGTAAACCAATCTCCTCCACAGACTCCCTCATTGTATGGCAGTCTCCTCCACAGCCCCCCTCCTTCTATACCAATCTCCTCCACAGCCCCCCTCCCTGTATACCAGTCTTCTTCACAGCCCCCTCCCTATATACCAGTCTCGTCCACAGCCCCCCCTCCTTGTATACCAGTCTCTTCCACAGCCCCCCTCCCTGTATATCAGTCTCTTCCACAGC
This sequence comes from Lithobates clamitans, assembly GCA_037952925.1. Taxonomy (NCBI): domain Eukaryota; kingdom Metazoa; phylum Chordata; class Amphibia; order Anura; family Ranidae; genus Lithobates; species Lithobates clamitans. The sequence continues at coordinate 3,002,983 of JBBGZY010000513.1, forward strand.
CCCCCTCCTTCTATACCAATCTCCTCCACAGACCCCCTCCTTGTATACCAATCTCCTCTACAGCCCCCCTCCTTGTATAGCAGTCTCCTTCGCAGCCCCCCTCCTTACCTCACCCAGCAGGTAGAAGACAGAGGATGCGGCATGTCCGAGTGGAGGGCAGGAGCTGTTTAACTTTCCATTTAACAGACAGACGATTTGTTGCTAGGACCGCCCCTAGCAACAAATCACAGGCATTTTAACTTGTAAAGTTGGAAGCTCCTGCCATCTGCTCAAGCTTTGTCTTCTACCTGCTGGATGAAAGCGGCGGTGGGGGAAGGAGGAATCACGTGGGAGAGGAAAGGACACCCACAGGCTGTTCTACAGGTTCACTATCTCCTGCACATGCTTTTCTCCCCCCACTCCCTTTAGCAGCGATACTCTGCAGCCAGCACTGGAACTAGCAGTGCAGGGAGCTCAGTCTGCACTGCCGTGCTGCCGCCTGGTGTAGCTGAGCATAAGAAGGTGGGCAGGCGCAGTCATCTTGGAAGCGGCAGCACTTTCTCACCAAGTCCGAACTTCAAGCAATCTAGGGGTGGAGGTTGGGGCTGGGAATAGAGTTCTCTTTGATATCTTTGGCAGTCTGTCTGGCAGCACAGCTTAAGTGCTCACTCCTCACCACCGCATGTAGCCAGCATGATGCCCCCTACTGATGTGCACTCAAGGCGGGCGCCTATCATGCCTATTGGTAGCCCCGGCCCTGTATGTAAGTTTTTTAAAAAGTTATGCCCACTTTTTGCATTACTTTTGGTACAGCCCCCATACAGGTTTTTATAGTGTTATTATTTTGAAGGGGTACCACAAGCCCTTCCTCTTTATCTAAGAAGCCACATCTTTTTAATATTTCCATGTTACTATTGGTTTTCTTGGAAGTTAATTTGTAGAAGGTGGGAGATAGGAGGGACTAGTGACATTTGAGAGGTAAATGTATTTTCTAGTTCTCATTGAGCCCCATACTGCTGAAACCCTCTTCTTAACCACTTGCCGACTGCTGCACGCTGATATACGTCGGCACAATGGCAGCGGTGGGCAAATGGGCATACCTGTACGTCCCCTTTAAGAGGCGAGGATAGCAGGGGCCCGCCGCGTACAGCGTGACCGTGCCTGCAGGACCGGCAGGTTGGATGTCCGCCGGTCTCCCGGCGATCATGTCACGGAGCAGCAGAACGGGGCATTTCCCCGTTCTGCCTTGTGTCATGACAGAGATCACTGCTCTCTGTCATCGAGAGCAGTGATCGCTGTCATGTGACTTGAAGCCCATCCCGCCACAGTTATAATCACTCCCTAGGACACACTTAACCCCTTCATCGCCCCCTAGTGTTTAACCCCTTCACTGCCAGTGTCATTTACACAGTAATCAGTGCATTTTTATAGCACTGAGCGTTGTATAAATGACAATGGTCCCAAAATAGTGTCAAAAGTGTCTGATGTGTCCGCCATAATGTCACAGTCCCGATAAAAATTGCAGATCGCCGCAATTACTAATATAAAAAAATTAAAAATAAAAATGCCATAAAACTATCCACTATTTTGTAGACGCTATAACTTTTGTAGACGCTATATATTTTGCGCAAACCAATCAATATACGCTTATTGTGATTTTTTTTGCCAAAAATATGTAGAAGAATACATATTGGCCTAAACTGAGGAAAAAAATTGTTTTTTTATATATTTTTGGGGGATATTTAATATAGCAAAAAGTAAAAAAATAATGTGTTTTTTTCTAAATTGTCACTTTTTTTGTTTATAGCGCAAAATAAAAACCGCAGAGGGGATCAAATACCACCAAAAGAAAGCTCTATTTGTGGGAAAAAAAGGACATCAATTTTGTTTGGGTGCAATGTCGCAGGTCCGCGCAATTGTCAGTTAAAGAGACGCAGTGCCAAATCGCAAAAAGTGCTCTGGTCAGGAAGGGGGTAAAATCTTCTGGGGCTGAAGCGGTTTAAGGAGTTGTTAAAGCAGAAGGTTTTTTTATCTTAATGCATTCTATGCATTAAGATAAAAAACCTTTTGTGTGTAGCCTCCACAGCACAGCACCCCCTAATTACTTACATGAGCCCCATCTTGCTCCAGTGATGTTCACTAATGTCTAAGCCATCCAGGACTCTTCCCCTGATTGGCTGAGACACAGCAGCTGTATCATTGGCTCCTGCGGCTGTCAATCAAAGTCAGTCAGCCAATCAGGGGAAAGAGGGGGCGGGGCCGGGGCGGGTCTCCGAGTCTGAATGGACACATGGAGCTGTGACTCGGCTCCAGTACCCCCATAAGAAGCTGCTGACTGTAGGGCCACTTAGTAGGAGGGAGGGGCCAGGAGCAGCAAAGAGGGACCCGAGAAGAGGAGGACTTGGGCTGCTCTGTGCAAAACCAACTGCACAGAGGAGGCAAGTATAACATGTTTGTTATTTTTATTTATTTAAAAAAAAAGACTTTACAATCAATCACTTTAAAGCAAGCCTTGTTCTGGCTGCACTGTGGCTATGGATGTAGCTGCTTTCCAGATCTAGTCTATACCCACTTCTTTACTCTGCGCAAATCAAGAATAGAGGTCCTGTTAAACCTCAATATTGCTAAATGCTCTCTAGAAAGAGATTTGTTACAGAGTGAGAGGAAGTAGGAAGGAAGAATGTTTTATATATACTCAAAAATGCCTGTTAAAGTTATATGCTTTTGGGACTGTTATGACATATTATACTGTGCATGTATTGAACTATACTTATGTTATGTGAAAAAGCCTTATTTTTTTCACATGCTCATGTTGAGCATCATGCTTATTGTACCAATAGCTATATCTTTGACAATAAAAGGAGTTTAAAGAAAAGGTATATGCTTTAAAAATATACAATACAATACAATACAATACAATACTAGTATCCTTGCCCAAAGTCCCCTATTTAATAAAAAAAAACTCAAGAAATGTAATACAATTATTTAAAAACTTCCTAAAAAAGCCTTAACAAAGAACAAATGTATATTTCTAATATTAATAACCAGTACTATTCTTCTAACTGATATGCAACTACTAGCATCTAACTCATTCTACATAATGTCATGTCAAGAACCATATACTGTACTTACTGATCGGAATTTGATTGATGAACCAGCAGCCTGCCTTCTGCATTTAAGTGGAAATACAAAAAAAAATCTTAAACAGTCCACCTTCTAAATAATCCTAGTATATCCTCAAACTGGAAGTCACCCCTGACTCTGTCTATTAATCAATGGATAAATGTGGTAAATGAGATCCAGAGTATGGAAAACCTCAACTTGTCCTTGTACCACCAGAAAGTGCACTTCCATTAGACATGGTTCTATTGGCTCCATTCTCTATTTTCCACATCCTATAAGGACCTCTTATTGGAAGACCCCCCCCCCCCCCCCCACACACACACACACACACACACACACACACACACACACACACACACTGGCAGCAGTATAAGAAACCCCCCTCCCCCCCCCCCACTTTCATTCCCCTTTTTTTCTCTCTAGTGTTGCTATTTTGTTTTTGCAATATTAAAGAAAAAATTGTGGGATTTTTTTGTTTGTTTGCCCCACTAGCAACCTGAAATATCATACCGTCTTTCTAAGCCATGCTAATTGCTATATTTCATATTATAGCTTTCGGGCAGTCAACTTGTCTCATATTCCTTCTAGATTCTAGATGTGTATGTTCAATATACTGCTCTTTAAAGTGTAACTGACCTTTGATTGCATTGTTGCCTATCAGAAATAAAGAGAATTAGAAAAAAAAAAGAACCGTGTACTTCATCAAACTACTAAATAATTGCATAGATTTGGTATACAGAAAATAGGTGATTTTACGACAGAGATTACTGGCTTGGGGAAGCCAAAAAATATGACAGAGACAAAATAATACAAAATTATATATAGGAAAAAAGACAAGAATGGTAGGAAAAAAGAATTTTAAAAATGGCCAAAAGTCCTCTCTGTGGGATTTAATGCAGAATATAATGAGATTACAATTGCTTACCTGATGTGCACAGTGATTTTGAGCATTTTGACTGCCTTAAGTTGGGAAAACAATTTTTAGCTAAAAGAACCTTCACTATGAGCAATTATATGCCCCCACACCCCATGGATACAAGGCTGTAGCTTGATCCTGTATAAAACAGCTAGCTAGGAACCCGTGTTCCCATCTTCTGGGTATTTTTAGGATTTGGAGTGGGACCTCTCCCTTTTACGGAGGAATGTCCTATCTATAAATGAGAAGTAGTTATCACATATTAAAGTGGATCTTCACCCTCTCTTTTAACTTTATGTAATGTTATTATTCAGGCAATTTTATTTTATGCTTGGATACTTTTTTTTTTCAGCATAAATACCTTTTTTATTTTCACCTTCTGGTAGTTTCCGGATTCGGCCGGCTAGGCGATGAAGTGACCTTGATTAGCCCATAGACACCTGGGATATCTGTGTCATCAATACCAGGAGTCTCCGGGCATCCCCAGTATAGTGTGTGCACCATGCAGTGTGATTACTGTGCTGGCGCGAGAATTAGCGGTGCATGCTGGGTAGCCAGATGCACCAAATCCCGGAAGAGCATGAGCTCTGGCTTTGGATGCCCTTACTTGGAATGGCCTCCAGCACACTGCGGATCTCGTATGTAGAAACACATTTAACCTGCTAACACTTGATGTTAATCAGATTTAATAGCCTATTCTGACTAAATGAACACTTTGCATACCACAGATGTATTTAATGCAATTAGTGCACAGAGACTGTAGCTCCTCTTTAATAAGCAATTATCTAATAGACATGTGCACAGCCAAAAAATGTGTTCATTTTCGTTTTCGTTTCATTCGTTTATTTTTATTTTTTTTTCGTTTTTCAGGTCATTCGTTATGATCGCAATTCGTAAATTCGTACATTTGTAAATTCGTTCATTCGTACATTCGTAAATTCGTACATTCGTAAATTCGTACATTCATTCATTCGTGAATTCGTACATTCGTGAATTCGTACATTTGTAAATTCAAAAATTCAAAAATCTGAAATAGTAACTAACTATTAAATTATAGGTAATTTCCTTTCAAATTTGGCTGTCAGTGAGCGTAACAAATACGAATTTATCCGAAGTTACGAATTATCCGAAATAACGCATCTAAACAAATGGAATGAAACAAATTAATAATAAATAATAATAATAAAAAGTTTTTATTATTATTATTGTTATTTATTATTATTAATTCATTACGTTCCATTCGTTTGGATACGGCATTCGTTATTTCGGATCATTCGTAACCTTCGGATAAATTTGTATGTGTTATGTTCACTAACAGCCAAATTTGAAAGGAAATTACAATACCTATAATTTAATAGTTACTAGTAATAGTAGTTAAGTTATTTTTTAGTTAATTATTATTTCAGATTTCCAAATTTACAAATTTATGAATTCACTAATTTACGAATGTACGAACGTACATTCATAAATTATGAGTGTACGAATTTACGAATGTATGAATTTATGAATTTACAAATTTTTCACATTTACGAATATTCAGAAAAATTCGTTAAACGGGTTTTCGTTAATTCGAATATTTCCGAATTAACAAATTTGTCAAAATTCGTTAAAAATGGATTGGGAACGAAACAAATTGCACATGCCTATTATCTAACATTCTGCAGCAATTACACGATGGTTTACCTCTTGTATAGCTATTTCAGCCCAAAATAAAAATTTCAGGGGGGTCATATGAGATGATTCTCACCCACAAATGCTGTAGCACCAGGGTAACAGGGATCCTGAGCCTAAGCTAAGTGGCAGTTACAACTACTTTCCTGAATTCATCATATTTTAGTGCCTCCACCTAAAGGGGGCCTTGGGAATACACGAGACACCCTCTTAATCCTACCTCATCCCCAGATGAATCATACTTTCCTTCTCTTCCACAGGTTTGTAGGTCCAGAATTAAAAACAAAGTTCCAACTGGATAATTAAAGTGAATCCTTACTTATTTTATTGTGTGAACGTACTCAAATCCTTTAGTAAATCAGCTTTGTAAGCACAAATACACATGACCGTGATTCGCATATGTAAGGATCCCGGTGTGAACAAACCCTGAGTGAATATTCAGACTTATCATTGGCTGTCAAAATACTCTCCTGTTGCTGTTCATCAAGTCATTTATTAAATATACAATTTTTAATCATTTGTGATATATGTATGTCGTCAGCTATACACTATCCTGTCAAGTCTTTCCAAGGAAAGCATTAACAGTCTGTATTTTCAGTGTAAAGACATTGCCTCTCTCGCTAATGAGACTTACAATGTTTGTACATGTTGCGTAATCAGAAAAACTGTGTATTCTGCACATTCACAGACATATAATATATCTGTTGATGGTTTGTTAGCAGGAAAAGGACCCCTTACATAATATATTTGCTGACATCGTGTTAACTGGGTAAAGAAGCCCCCTAGTGTAAGTGACACTTTAAACTGAATTTAATGACTCCCCTAAGCTGTTTGGGAGTCTGATGAATCACTTTTAATATGCACCACTCATTCATAAATAAATAAGCATATAAATCACTTCTCTATACATAACTGTCCCTCATTTATTGAGAATTATTGATGACTTGTCTCTCTCTCTCTTTTACAGGCTCCTTCAGCCATGGACACACATGTGGTCTTGGCCTTTTGTAGAAGATGTTATTGTTACAGTGAATGACAGAGAAATATTTTCTTAAGCTCATATATCTTCATATTACATTATAATTAACGTTTCCTCTAACTGCTGATTAATTATCCTATTTTCTAAATAATCACTTCCTGTTTGCTGAGGAAAAGCAAAGGCTACAAATGACTTTTTGATTGATTTTAATTTTGTAGGGTTTAACAGTCAAACAACATTCCCATATAGTAAATAAATTCACAAATTACATTTTAAATAAAGCAACACAGTTAAGCATAAACCAACTGATTCTCTGTGCTGCAGAGATCCATGTAGGAGCTGCTACTAGTGTCTGAAAGAAAAGCATATATTTACATTGTGTTTTTAGAAAATAGTACACCAACTAGCTGTATATGGCAGCCCTGGGTTCCTTCAGGGACTGCTAGGGGCTCCTTTTTCAGGGGTCAGTGACAGATTAATCTGCCTGACAGTGGACAAGTAGAGCCTCTTCTCTTGTCTCTCTGGTAAATAGTCAATGATCCTTTTAGCTGTCTGTAAGAGTAACATTTTTCCCATTGGTCACCAATGTAAGTGTCATTTTTCCAAATGATCTCCAATTTAAAGGGGCATTATTCCTACTAACCACCAATGTAAGTGCACACTACCATGACAGCCAATGCAAAATTCATTCCTTCCATTGACAGCCGCTGTAAGGGGTGCACTTCTTCCACTGACCACTAAAGTAAGGAGGTCGATTTCCCACTGACCATCAATGAAAAGGGTCTTTCTACACAATGACTTGCAATGTAAGGAGACACATCTCCACGGACCATCAATGCAAGTGGGCCTTTCTCCACTGTCAACAAATGTAAAGGGATCAATAGGATATTTTATTGACCACCAGCATAAGGGGACCTTCTTCTCATATCCTCTGACAATCATCTAAGAGAGAAATTTCTCTCACTTTAAGAGATTTCTTCTAACTCCTTGCAAGGGAAATCTCCCCAACACATCACAGACATTAAAAAAATAACCTGACGGCTTTAAATCCTTCTCTACACTATCCCAAGCTAAAAAACAAACTTTTGGCCATACACATTATAAGTCTACTTGACAAATTGTACAATATTTCACCTGGATTCAAAAGCTGCAGACTGATCAGTGAGAATAATATTCTTACTTCTTCATCAAGCCTTCTACTTAAGGAGCCAGATGAAATAACGAGTATACTAAAATTACTAAATTTCCCAAAACTAAGTGCCTAGAGAAGAAGGCTTTGCTACATAATAAATCACAATTTTTATACTTTGACACATACAGTAGGATGCAGAAATCCATGATCATTAAAAAACAACACACAAAAGATTGCAAATATCCCTATGATTTCTGAAGCAGCTACTCTTGAGATGAGATGGAAAGATTCTCAGTCTTGTAGTAGGTGCTAAAATAGGACTTGATAACAGTGTTAATAGGATCAAGATTTTAAAGTGTAACTTCAGCTTGTTAGTAACAATTACCTCATGACACCCCTCTCCCATTTGCTCTTCTCAAGAAATATACAAGTAAATGAAGACAGCAGATATACTTTTCCAGGGCAGGCATTTTTTTTCTTCATTTTCCTGGGAACTGGTGGCTTTTGCAATTGTGCCCAAGTGTCAACACTGGAAAGGGAAGCTTACATCTTAGGTCTGTATTTAACTTTAATAATATCTTAAGCAGAAATTGGAGATCATACATGGCAAAATCCAGCCACTTTGTAAAAGACAAAAAGATTGCTAAGATTTTTTATTTATTTTTTGAACTTCAATTTTTTTTGTTAGCTTTATAAAGAGCAATTATGTGATGGTTAACATTAATAGACATGTGCACACTGAAATATTTTGTTTCAGAATTTTGTTTTCTTCCGAAAAATAAATTTATTTAGTTACTCCCGAAATTCATTTTTATTTATTTTGTTTTTCGTTAAAAATTGCATTCGTCCGAAAATCCAAATTAAGGTCCAATCTGTCATTGAAGGCTTATGGTGTGTGTCGAATGTTCAAAGAAGATTCGACGGAGCAGCTAAACTGTATGTTGCCGTATAGTTTACCTGCTCCATCGAATCTTCTTAGAACTTTTAACAGACACCATAAGCAAAAGTATGTGTGTACTTAGTTCTAGCTATTTTACTGCTCCTCCTCTTTGGTTACAATCAGCCAAAAACATTCATCATCATCATTATTTTTATCTATCTTTTCTCCCCTACGTCGAATCTTTTCTCTCTATGTCGAATCTTTTCTCTCTATGTTGAATCTTTTCTCTCTATGTAGAATAATTTTGGACTAATAGAGTTAAGGTTAGGCACATTCGACCACAGGTTCGATGGACACAGATCACTATTGTCATCATCATGTCGAATCTCCTATCTATATCGAAATGTTGTAGCAACGAAAAGGAAAATAAAGCATTTGTTTATGTCGGATCTTTCGTTTTTCGGATTCTGCACTTTCGTTATCGTTTGTTAAAACGATAACGAAAATACCTGAAATTCGGACGAAAATGCATTCAGACGAAAAAGAATGCACATGTCTAAACATTAATTAACAACAAACAATCGTGAATTTATAAGTAAAATAGTAAACCATCATACGGTACAAGATCTTGCAGTGAAATAAGTTTGTATAGTGTTCCTTTGATCCGTCTACCCCAATGGGTGCTAACTGTAGACGAGTCCAATCCCCTCTTTATAAAGGTGACAGGTCCAATAAGAATAATTCAGTAGTATCCAACCTGGTATTAATTATACATCACAACCTTTTAAACAGTTAGAGGCTCTTTGATTGTTAAGCCATTCTTGCCAGTTTCTTATAAAATTATTAACTGAGGAGTTTTTCCAAGCTAGAAGAAGCTCATATTGGGCTTGAGTGTTTATTCGAGCGACCACCCATGACAAGTAAGGAGTTTCTGTAGATTTCCACATGCTTGTGATGGTTAGCCTTATATGTGTTACTACATACAAGAACATATTTGGGGGGCACACCATACAATGCATTTAAATTCAAGATGGTGCTGCTATAAGACCTACAAACAGTACAAAAAATTTTACAGCGCACACATACAAGAATGACATTTCCTGCAGGGCTAGTTAAAAACACCTGAACATATTCAAAAAATACGGGGGTTTGGTCACACTATATGGTCATATAGTGCTAAGCCCACTTACTGCGACAAAGTACTCCGAACTAGTGGGTCCTACACTAGTAATAGAAAGGAAGATCCTTTGTCTCAACCATGGGAGCTGAACTCCTCTATGTGGGAGAACTGAAAGGGATACATCCTAAACACTGGTGGCCACTCAATAGGAGGTAATGAGGAGGGGGAGGGGTGCTCCAGCCCAAAAACCTGGTCAGGGCCTATTACAACATACAAGAACATATTTGGGGGGCACACCATACAATGCATTTAAATTCAAGATGGTGCTGCTATAAGACCTACAAACAGTACAAAATATTTTACAGAGCACACATACAAGAATGACATTTCCTGCAGGGCTAGTTAAAAACACCTGAACACCTGAACATATTCAAAAAATACGGGGGTTTGGTCACACTATATGGTCATATACTGCTAAGCCCACTTACTGCGAAAAAGTACCACGAATTAGTGGGTCCTACACTAGTAATAGAATGGAAGATCCTTTGTCTCAACCATGGGAGCTGAACTCCTCTATGTGGGAGAACTGAAAGGGATACATCCTAAACACTGGTGGCCACTAAATAGGAGGTAATGAGGAGGGGGAGGGGTGCTCCAGCCCAAAAACCTGGTCAGGGCCTATTACAACATACAAGAACATATTTGGGGGGCACACCATACAATGCATTTAAATTCAAGATGGTGCTGCTATAAGACCTACAAACAGTACAAAATATTTTACAGAGCACACATACAGGAATGACATTTCCTGCAGGGCTAGTTAAAAACACGTGAACACCTGAACATATTCAAAAAAATACGGGGGTTTGGTCACACTATATGGTCATATAGTGCTAAGCCCACTTACTGCGACAAAGTACCCCGAATTAGTGGGCAAAAACACCTGAACACCTGAACATATTAAAAAAATACGGGGGTTTGGTCACACTATATGGTCATATAGTGCTAAGCCCACTTACTGCGACAAAGTACCCCGAATTAGTGGGAAAAAACACCTGAACACCTGAACATATTAAAAAAATACGGGGGTTTGGTCACACTATATGGACATATAGTGCTAAGCCCACTTACTGCGACAAAGTACCCCGAATTAGTGGGATTGTATTGTATTTGTATTGTATGTGTTACTATCGTCCTAAAACATAGTGGGTATCTATCAAGATTCATTCCTAGTAAGGCCATTTCTGGCATCAAATCTATTAACATGCCTGTGAGTAGGGATGAGCCGAACACCCCCCGGTTCGGTTCGCACCAGAACATGCGAACAGGCAAAAAATTTGTTTGAACACGCCACCACCGTTAAAGTTTATGGGACACAAACATGAATAATCAAAAGTACTAATTTTAAAGGCTTATATGCAAGTTATTGTCATAAAAAGTGTTTGGGGACCTGGGTCCTGCCCCAGGGGACATGGACCAATGCAAAAAAAGTTTTAAAAACGGACGTTTTTTCGGGAGCAGTGATTTTAATAATGCTTAAAGTGAAACAATAAAAGTGTAATATTCCTTTAAATTTCGTACCTGGGGGATGTCTATAGTATGCCTGTAGAGGGGCGCATGTTTCCCGTGTTTAGAACAGTCTGACAGCAAAATGACATTTCAAAGGAAAAAAAGTCATTTAAAACTACTCGCGGCTATTAATGAATTGCCGGTCCAAAAATACACATAAAAGTTCATTGATAAAAACGGCATGGGAATTCCCCACAGGGGAACCTTGAACCAAAATTTAAAAAAAAAATGATGTGGGGGGTCCCCTAAATTTCATACCAGGCCCTTCAGGTCTGGTATGGATATTAAGGGGAACCCCAGCCAATATTAAAAAAAAATGGTGTGGGGTCCCCCTCAAAATCTATACCGGACCCTTCAGGTCTGGTATGGATTTTAAGGGGAACCCCGCACCAATTTTTTTTAAAAAATAGCGTGGGGTCCCCCCAAAAATTCATACCAGACCCTTATCTGAGCACGCAACCTGGCAGACCACAGAAAAAGAGGGGGGACGAGAGAGTACCAGGCCACATGCCCTCAACATTGGGAGGATGCTTTGGGGTAGCCCCCCAAAACACCTTGTCCTCATGTTGATGGGGACAAGGGCCTCATCCCCACAACCCTTGCCCGGTGGTTGTGGGGGTCTGCGGGTGGGGGGCTTATCGGAATCTGGAACCCCCCTTTAACAAAGGGACCCCCAGATCCCGGCCCTCCTCCTGTGTGATTTGGTATGCCTAGATAGGTGATGGATGGTTCGTTCCAGTTGTAGTCATCATAATTCTTGCTTAGTATATCAATTTGGTTTTTGGGGATGTTCATGGGTAATACGTAACAGGTTAACTTTGTAGTGGGAGACCTCCCCATATTGATCTAGTAATTTTCGAGGATTCTGGGTTAGATAAAGTTAAAATTATATCATCCGCAAAAAGTCCAATTTTATGTTCATGTTTTCCAATAGTGATTCCAGTAATTTGACGGTTATTTCTTATACTCTCTGCTAATGGCTCTATTATTAGTGAGAAAATTATCGGGGATAGCTGGAGTATGGCTGTTTTCTATAGTTTAATATATTTACCATTCTTCTAGTGCCGTCTGGGGCAAGATTGCTAAGATTTTGATTATCTTTAGATAACTTATGGAAAAGGTGGTAGACTCACTACTCTCTATCAATAAAGCAGCTACATGAAGTGGTATTTGGTTGCCTGATATACAGAGCAAAAAGGATAGGGATGATATTAGGTATTCTTTGGCATTTTCCACAATCTAAACTGCAAGGAAGGCAATTGCACCTTCATAGAAAGGTATTATTGCCCTGAGGTATAGTGACATGCAGTATTGCAAGTGTCCACTCTCTGGGATGTTCATTACTACATATACAGTACTATCGGATTGTCTTTATCCTTGTAGTCTTCTGGGACTCACCCCCCCCCCCCCACCTCTCCTACCCAGTGGATAACAATGAGATGCATACATTTGAAATGATAGTTCTATATTAATTAGATAGTAAGCTCTTATGAGTAGGGCCCTCTTAAACTTCTTGTATTTTATTGTATAGCAACATTCCTGTCTCCCTCTTTATTGTAAAGCACTGTGCAAACTGTTGGAGCTATGTAAATCCTGTATAAAAATAATAATATTATTATTATTATTATTATTAATACATTTTTTTATTACTCTTTGTCTCTGTTGGACTGTTGTAATACTTGCACAATGTGAATGTTTTTTGTATTACAACATAGGAAATACAACTGTTGTTTTAGGCATGTGAGGCATTGAGACTATGATCTGTTTTAAGGAATGTTTATAAGATAATTCAGAATGTTTTCTAACAAGCATCATTTTTTTTTTTTTTTACAGTGATAGGATTGAATGTATGATTTTTTGCACCTAAGTCTCAAAGGGCACCCCCTGTTTATAAGTAATGAATTATTTACTTTCCTTTGTGTTTAGCTGTTGGATATATCAGAGATGCTGTGCAAGTAAGAATTTTGTCATCCATGGTAGGTCAATCTTGTAGATACTAGGCCAGGGTTTCTCAACCAGGGTTCAATTGAACCCTAGGTTTCCTCCCAAAGTTGCTAGAGGTTCCCTGAGCAATGTTCAACTTCTGCCTCTCAGACAAGTTCACACTGACACCATTGTTCTTTTTAGCTAGCTGTAAGGGAGTAATTCTTCAAAATAACCACAAGGGTAAGGGTCATTCTTCCCACTAATGTATTATGAGTTGTAGATATAGTAATTTTAGTAGGGGCTCCCTGAGACTTGAAAGTAATTCAAAAGGTTTTTCTTTGCTGAAAAGGTTGAGAAAGGCTGAACTAGGCATATAAGATAAGTTTCCTCATACTGACAGCACTAAGGTGGGGGTTCTCTGTTTCCTTAGGATACTGGAATCAGTGGGGTTTTAGCACTTGAGGAAACTTCTTCACTACAGCAGTACCATTAAGAAAACTGGATGCTTGGAAAAGTAAGCTGTTGTACCTATCAGGACTTTAATGTTAATGTTAATTGTGGTCTCTCAAGCAAAATTCTTAGTGGGAAAATCAGACAGAAAATAGTGATAGTAATTATTTCATGTTACATTCACTGAACAAGCAAAGAGTCCATCCAAAAGGAAAGGAGTACAAAGGATCTCTTTACCAGTTTTAAATCTATGTTTGCTAACTCATACAGATTACCAATACAGAATTTCTAAATACTGTTTTTTGCTTGCTCATGACTCATTTTGTATTATAAGCTGCTTACATCTGTACCTTATTTGTGCTCTACAAAAAATGTTTACTACCAGTAAATGCAAAACCAATCAGTCAACTTATTTTGCCATATTACATTATGAATAGTAAATAGCATAAAATGCTAAACAAAGCAAAATCTGAATAAGCAGAAAGCATACAATATATTCTGGCCTTTGAATGGCATAGCAATAATGTACTGATATGCCATTTCTCATAATTCCTTGAGAAATGTGGAACCTGTGTCAGAATTAAGTATCAAAACACTGGCAGTTAGGGAATCTACCTTTCAGAGCTTTTTTTTTTTTTTTTTTTTTCTCTTCTTGTGTGTCCATTGCTGCGGTGAGACAAAATCTGTTTCCCATTTTGTGTTGGCCCTCGAAGTACATGCAATACAATTTCCTAAGGGGATATCAAGTCTGGGATTCTTATGAGAAAGATATTCAAGAGTTCTGACTGACTTTTCTGATTCTGGAATATGTTGGCACAAGCAAATCAGACAATGCACAGTGTTCCAATGTTAGGAATGAGTAAACTCTTTGGGGACCATCTGTCAGTAGCAAATCAGGAGAGGGTAATATATAGCATGGTCACTGTACAGCTTCTCCCAGAAGATCAAATTAAGACACAAAACATGGACCAACATTTCCGCAGAAGTCAAAGTTTGTGTCTGCCATTTGTTATCTGTTACAGGAAATTATAACACTTGTTTCTGTTAGGTCCTTTGTAAGACACTGGTGTTAAAAGTTAAATAAATCACAATCACAAGTTTGTATGACCTATATACATCATAATTTAGCCAAAACATTTATACAGGGTATTTCTTGTATTGTCAACATATGGGTGTATATTACATAGTCAATATAAGCTTTTTATAATTATTTGATTGTTACACTTTAACAGGAATCTGTAAAACATCACTAAATGTTACACTTTCTAATAATTTAACCTACTCCTCACCTACTTAACTTTGAAGACTGCAATAATATTACAGTGCACTAAAATGAGACAGCTCAGCACTACTTTTCAATTGACCACCATATGTTCACCTCTCTCAGAGGCTAAGTACACAGAAGGGTTGGTTGCCTAATGTTTCCTTTGCTCAACCATGATGTCATCAACCTCCTAAGGTTAGAGTTAAAGGAAATATCTTGCACAAACTATACATAGGAACCAGTGCCACGGCATCAAACATCTCAGGTACTAGAAAGATTTTGCATCTATCTATAAAGCGCCACTCCACATTCATGTGTATAAAGCTATTTTACTCAATCCACCACCTAAGTAACAGGGTAGGTAATAGGAACACACCTTTATTGTTGCCAAACAGAACAGACAAAATTCAAATACCGTATATACTCGAGTATAAGTCGTTCCGAGTATAAGTCGAGGCCCTAATTTACCACAAAAAAATGGGAAAAACTTATTGACCCGAGTATAAGACGAGGGTGAGAAATGCACAGCTACTGTAAATGGAAAAGAGGGTCAACAATGCCCATTTGCAGCCTCACTGTGCCCATTTGCATGCCTCACTGTGCCCATTTGCAGCCATAGGTCCCCCGAACTTCAAACTCGGTAGTTAAGTGTTCCTAGATGCCCCCTAGCTGCAGCCAAAATTTGGGGTCTCTGAACCCAAAGTGTCCCGAAATGACATTGCTACAGATGGACACAGTTGACCGAATTTGGGGCCCCGTATCTCGGGGCCACTTAGTGCTAGGAAGCCCAAATTTGGTGTGCAAACCCAGTGGAACTAACACCATAAAATATCAAAAGCTGGGATTTCTAGAACCAAGTGGCCCCGAGATACAGGACCCCAAAAATTGGTTCAGAAAATGTCAAGCACTTTTCTGCAGCAGAGAATGACATTTTCCGAACCGATTTTGGGGCCCTGTATCTCAGGGCCACTTAGTGCTAGGAACTCCAGCTTTGGATATGTTGTGGCACCAGGTCCACTGGGTTTGCACACCAAATATGGGTTTTTTAGCACCAAGTGGCCCTGAGATACGGGGCCCCAAAGTCGGTTCGGAAAATGAAATTTTTTGCTGCAGAAAAGTGCTTGACTCGAGTATAAGTCGAAGGGGGCACTTTCAGCACAAAAAAAGGTGCTGAAAAATTCGACTTATACTCGAGTATATACGGTACATCTGTGCTCAGACTATGAACTTTTAAAGTGGAATTCAGTTTTACACCTAACTAACCATAAAACTGCCCCCTCCCACATCCTAACTAACCTATGTAAGAAAGACTTACCAATGTTCAGGCTGCCTTACCAATGTACCACTGTACAGTATACATCTTTCTTACACAGGTTAGTTAACATAGGTGCTAAGATGGCGCTAAGATGCATTTTAAGGCTTGTCAGGAGTAAGCTGGAATTCCACTTTAAGTATTTATTTATTCCAGGTACTTACTGTATACCGTCAATTTACACAGCACTTTACATATATATTGCACATTCACATCAGTCCCTACCCTTACAATCTAAGGTCCCCAACTCACATTCATACATAAAAGGGCCAATTTAGACCGACTCAATCCAATTAACTTACCAACATGTCTTTGGAGTGTGGGAGGAAACCCACACAGGCAAAAGGAGAACATGCAAACTCCAGGCAGGTAGTGTTGTGGTTGGGATTGGAACCAACAACCCTAGTGCTGCTAAAGTGCTAACCACTACATCACTGTGCTGTCATATTTACATGTCCCTAACAGGCATTGAAAGAGCTTTAATACAAGCCCTCTGACATCTCTAGCTACATGTATTTTGAAATACTTGATTAACCAAAATCCTAAAAAAATTACAATTAAGGCTTCATTTGGCTTCTAACAACTTCTGTTAAAGGGCTGGCAGACAGTTTCTGGCTCAACAGAAAAAAGTTAGGATTTCAACGCTTCTGTTGTAAACTGTGCACCTCTCCACAATGTATATAGCTACAGGAGGTAAATGAAGGCTTGTTTTAAAATGTGTTTACTGCCTGCTCGGATATGTAAATGCTTTAGTGTGCATAATTTGGACTTACTTTAATAACAAGGAAGATTCATTTGTTATAGATGTAGCACTCTCCTAGATAGATGCTAGGAATTAATAGGAAGAAGCAGTTGTGTTTTTGATGGGTAAGTTTAGTTGCCACACTGTAGTCAGTGTGGCTGTATTGGTTTGTTGAGTAAAATCATAGTCTGCTCACTGTATTCAGTGAAGCTGCAATCTGCGAGTCAGGTCTGCTCAGTGTGTTCATCTGCTGCCAGTCTGGTCTATAGCTTCCTCTGTATCCAGGGAACTTGAGAAGTTTCTGGATGATAAGTGTGGAGTTATGCAGATGGCAGCATGAATATTGATACAGCCCTGGCCTATCCTAGAGAGGCAGGCCCTGGTGGCATGCTGGGAGACTGTATATATTCTTTTCCCAGAGTGGATTAGTCCGGCCTGGTGGGCACACTGCCCTCACAGGCAGAAGCTGCTGTTGGCAATGCCTTGGGTGGGCGATCTGGGGGGGCTTGAATGCTGAGACCTGGAAGCAAAAGAGAGCTGACTTAGGGGGGCTGTCTGCTTAGGATCTGGTCTGGTATCACCGGAAGGTTTTGCTTGAAAGTTGGATGGAAGCTACCAGCTGTCCTTGGGCCTTGTGAGTACAGAAGCTTGATGGATCTTGTGGACTTTTGTGCCTTCTGGCACTATAGTCAGAAGTGGGTCTATTTAAAGAGGATGCTGGTAGGTGTCCTGAAGAGCTTTGTCCACCTAATTTACTATTTAAAGGGACTCTGCTCACAGTTACCTACTACTACTACTACCTTAAAGCTGAAGTCTACTGTTTGCTACAAGCACAGACTTTTATATAGCTTGTCCTGAAGAATATCCAAGTCTTCAAACAGAAAAGGTAAGGACTTTAACGGTTGTTATAAATAACCCCAAAAGAAAAAACAAGTACTCAAAAGATATATGTATAAAATACAAATTGTATTTGAACATCATACTTAAAACCATAAAAGCATATTCACAAATGTGTAGAACACTCTTTCCTGCATTTCCCAACTGGTAGTGTTAAGCAATTTTGTATCAAGTGGCCCAAATACAATTATTGTGTAACTGTATACTGGGCCAAGTGCAGGGATCAATAAATCATCCATCAGGATCTCAACGCGTTTCACCGGATGGCTTCCTCAGGTAATCCTATTCATGATATATATGCATAGAGTCAAAAGCTAAGGCCATAAAGAAGAGCTTCAACCAGGACCAAGGGGAGAGAGAGAAGGCAGATAACTTTTCTCACAAACATAGAGGTATAATTTTGGACCGGACCTGGACATTGGTTATGTTAAAGTGACATCCTAGGAGGATAAACAACCTATATAGCTTACCTTTGGTAAGCCACACTATTCCTATTTTGGAATCCTTATTGGGCACACTCCTTCTACCACACTTTAAATAAGGATTGACCTTGGTGGGTTCCTCATGAAGCTGTGGTTACCCTGACGCGGTGCCTTCCTGTGTTTTGGCTGGTCTCATGTGCCTCCCTCCTTCTCTCTCTCCCCATTTGTCCCGGCTAAAGCTCTTCTTTATGGCTTTAGTTCTTGACTCTATGCTTAGATCATGAAAAGGATTCCCTGAGGAAGCCATCCGGTGAAATGCATTAAGATTCTGATTTATTGATCCCTGCACTTGGCCCAATATATGAAGATCCTCCTTTAGTTACACAATATATACATTTGGGCCACTTGATACAGGTTTCAACATACAAAATTGCTTAACACTACCAGATGGGAAATGCAGGCTAGAGTGTTCTACACATTTGTGGATATGCTTTTATGGTTTTAAATATGATGTTCAAATAAGATTTTTATTTTTATATTTCTTTTGAGTACTCATTTCTTCTTTTGGGGTTATTAATGGAAACCATTTAAGTCCTTACCTTTTTCCTTTTTCTGTTTGAATTCTTATGGATGTGGTGCCATATTAATTGAGTCACGTCTCCTTGCTTTAATAATATCTAAGGCCTCAGTTGTACATAATTCTTGTGTTTGGAGTATCCCACCACTTCCCTTAACCATATCGAAGTTCTCCAAAAATAAAAACAACACTCCTAGACTGGTTTTTAAAGAAACATGTGAATGAGCCTGTGTGCCCGGCTGCCGGACGAAGCCTGTGAGGAAAACGTGAATAGTAATCCTCCGGCTCCTACGGGAGTAGTGCTACATAAATAATAAATGAGTATGTGAAATTATCTGACTTCTTTGTATGTTGCCATACAGAGTTGTGAAAGCTGATATGATTCCAGAGCCTCCCTATTGCTCAGTGATGATCAGCCAAATTAAAGGTGCGTAAGGGAATTGGACCCATTAAGTTGTAGCATTTTATCTCTGGTTCTACAGATCGTTCTGTTATTGTATTGCCCAGGCTTGGAATAGTTTTATACAAACACATAGTACAAAATCTGGCAGCCTTTTTAATCAGATTATCCTTTCTTTTTTTATCAAATTAACTGTAGAGGTTTTGGAAGCTACACCTACTCTTAAAGAATATATTTAGTAATGGACAGAGAATGGAAATAAGTGACTGAGCTCTGTGTAACAGAAAGCTGTTGTTGAGCCCGAGAAAAACAGAGTTAAAGTGAAGTGTTTGGGTGGAGCAGCAGTGAGTATGTCACATAACTCTGTCCTTTATCAGAGGCAGGATGACAGGGTTACAGGAACTGACTACTTCAGTTAAACCAACTGGTCATAAACAGAACGCAGTAAACAAAAAGTAACTTTAAAAATCACAAGAGAAGTCTGAGAGACTTTTAGTTTATGAATTGAAGGGTGCGGTTTGTACAGATGGGGGAAATCCTAGGAAGACACTAGCAATAACAAAAATCCTCCTAATTTGAAAGAAAGGCTGCAGAATACAGTAAAATCTTTGGACTGATAATTTCAGTAAGGGCTCGTTTACACCATACGTGCATGAAAACTGATGGGAAAACCACACAGATTTTACTTGCAGAGACATCAGTTTACATTAGTTTTCCTCAGTTTTCATGCACGTGGATACCAGTTTTAATGCACTTCAATTATATGCCCTATTCACACAAATGTCATGTCGGTATTTTTCCCAGGTAGAAAACTGCATACACATTGCAGATTTCTGCGCAGAAAAAAAATGCATGCTGTGGTGTGAACAGGGCACATAAAGAACCATTGTTTTGTTTTTTTGAGCCCTTGCAGAACGTGTGCAGAAAAACTGATGTCTCTGCACCATGGTGAGAACGAGGCCTAAATGATTGATAGATGTGCAAATGTCAATAGATCTAAAAAAAAAGATTAAACTATAGATATAAAGGAGAACTCAATTCACACATTTTAGTAATTATGTAAGGAAAATGCATTTAGCTGTAAGTAGGAATCATCTGACTGTAGGCATTTCTGTATTTATGTTCAGACAGCCAATCAGCTTCTCTTCTTCTTGATAAGCAGGTTGGAGCATAGAAGGGAAGGTCTGATTGGTTTATTAGGAGGAAAATATAGTGAAGTGATCTAGCATCAGCTATATACAGCATATAACACTGTGTTCTGGCAGTGAGAGCTTCCCATCTCACTTCTAGAATAAAAATCAAATGAGGCTTATAAGACATTCACAGGGAGCTTTGTGAATGATTACAAAGCTTCCTTTTATTGGCTGAGGCAGGGAGATGGGTTGATGATGTCACAATCTCCAGCTTAGCCATTTAGAGGAAGCTTTGTATTCATTCATACAATAAAAAGCTCCCTGTGAATGGATGAGCAGCACTCAGCCTGACTCGATTTTGGTCCAGGAACAGGATTGGAAGTTCCCATCCCTCAAGAAACTGGGGCCACAGTAGGGAGAGGACAAGAACTTATTGAGAACTAAAGGCTTAAGAAGAGAAACATGGAAGTTTGAGATCTTGAGGCTTTTTGGAATCTGAAGTTTGAAACAAACTGGATTCAGCTTGAAGGTTATAGTGTACAGGCCAATGAATCTTGGGGCAAACTTCAGAGAAAAATACCTAGAGCTTGATGTTTTTGGTGGAAAGCCAGACTTTGTCCCTGGCTGTAGAGAAGGCAGTTTACGACCTGCGACGGTCGGCAAAACCTTTGAATTTGTCAGCTGCCCAGAGGGAATCATTAACATTACCCCAAATAGAATTGAAAGATTCCTGAGCCGTAGCCAAAGCTGGAATGTCTGGAGAACAGGTCATAGGAAGAGGGAGCTGAGGGTGTCTTCTATAAACTGTGAAAAGGGTGTCTTCTGAGAATTGGTGTTTACATGATTGTTGTGATAGAATTCTGCCCACAGGAGTACAGAGGACCAATCGTCATGATGAGCAGACACTAAGGTGCAGAGAAAGGCCTCTAACTCCTGATTGACTCTCTCAGTCTGTCTATTGGACTGAGGGTGGTAAGAAGAGGAAAAATCCAAGACAATATTGAGGGATTTGCAAAAGGCTCTCCAAAAGCGAGAAGTAAATTGAACACCCCTGTCAAAAACAATATGATAAGGAACCCCATGGAGGCGGACGATTTCTTGAACAAAAATGGGAAACAAAAGCAGGAGCAGAAGGGAGACCAGGAAGGGGAACAAAATGAGCCATCTTGGAGAACCGATCGATTACCACCCAAATGACCATATTATTCTCAGACAGTGGAAGATCGGTGATAAAATCCATGGCAATGTGAGACCAGGGCTCCTTAGGAATAGGCAAGGACATGAGAAGACCAGCAGGAGCTTGTGTGGAGGATTTAGACTGAGCACAGACATGACAAGCCTTAATGTAGTCTTTGACAACCAAGCGGAGAGTAGGCCACCAGAAGTGGCGACTGAAGAGCAGGAAGGATCGGAGGAACCCAGCATGACCTTCCACCTTAGAATCACGTACCCAGTGAAGGATCTTAGCTCTTAGCTCAGTGGGGACGAAGGTCTTGCCAGGAGGAATTTTTGATTCCAGGGTGTTAGAATGGGCAAGAATGCATGAGGTCAGAATGATCAGTTCAGGTTCAGGGGTGGGCTCCTCATCCAAAGTGTCAAATGACCTAGAGAGTGCATCAGCCCGACCGTTGCAGGAACCAGGTTTTTTCGCAGACGTGAAATTAAAATGGGAAAAGAAAAGGCTCTACCTGGCCTGTCTGGGATTCAGTCATTTGGCGTTCTGTAAGTACTGCAGATTTTTATGATCAGTGAAACGCCAATTTAATTTCAATTTAAACTCCTCTAACGCCAATTTAATTTCAAGAAGTTCCCGATCACCAATAGCGTAATTTTTACCTGCCTGACAAATTTTTTGGGAGAAAAACGCACATGGTTGATGTTTCTTCTCAAAGGATTGAAGAAGCACAGCTCCCACCCCATTGAGGAAGCGTTCACTTCAATAAAAAATGGATCCCCAGGACTAGGTCTCCTCAAGAGAGGTCCAGAAACAAAGGCCTGTTTCAAATCATGAAATGCAGAGGCTTCAGGGGACCACTGCTTGGCATGCGCACCCTTCTTGGTCAAGGCGATAATAGGTGCAGCGATGGAAGAGTAATTCCTGATGAACTGCCAATAATAATTTGTGAACCCAAGAAAGCGCTGTGTAGCCTTGGGGCTGGCAGGAAGAGGCCAGTTGGTAATGGCCGAGACCTTTCAAGGATCCATAAGAAGACCCAAACTAGAGACAAAGCATCCCAGAAACAGGACCTCAGAACATTCAAAAGAACATTTTTCCAGCTTGGCATGCAGATTTTTCTCTCTAAGGCGCTGAAGTACAGACATGGTTTCTGTGGACAAACAGATTTTCTGAAAAGATGAGAATGTCATCCAGATAGATGACAACAAATTGATAAAGCAAATTACTGAAGATTTCATTGACAAAGTTTTGGAACAGAGCTGGGGCAATACACAAACCAAAAGGCATAACCAAGTATTCGTAATGCCCATCTCTAGTGTTAAATGTGGTTTTCCATACGTCATCCTCCCTTATCCAGATCAGATTGTATGCACCTCTGAGATGCAACTTGGTAAAAATGGAGGCACCTTTCAACCTGTCGAATAGCTCAGATATTAAGGGTAAGGGGTACCGATTTTTGATTGTCACCATGTTTAAGCCTCGATAGTCAATGCAGGGTCTTAAGGTACCACCTTTTTGGCAACGAAAAAGAACCCTGCTCCCGCAGGCAATGAGGGTTTCCGAAAGAACCCCCTCTCTAGATTCTCAGCGACAAACCCTGACATGGCCTGAGTCTCTGGGATGGACAGAGGGTAGGTACGACCCCCTGGGCAGTGTTGCTTCAGGAACACGGTCAATAGCACAGTCAAAGGGCCTGTGAGAAGAAAGCACCTCAGCTGATGTTTTACAGAACACATCCCAGAAATCGCTATATGCAGCGGGAAGAGCAGAAGATAAGGATGTGGTTGTAACCAGAAGTCTCTGCTTTGGGGCCACCTTGAATAGGCAGGGCGAGAAACAGGAGGGACCCCAAGACAGGATCTGCCCAAAAGTCCAGTCAACGTGTGGGGAATGGAGCTGTAGCCAAGGAAGACCCAATACGATGGGGGTTGAGGCCTTAGGTAGGATAAGGAAGGATATCCACTACTGGTGGAGTATCCCTACCTATATCTTAACAGGGAGAGTATGCAAGCGCATAGGGGCTCCTGGAAGAACAGTGCCATATCTTGCAGAGACCACCAGTGGCGCGGTGAGGGGCGAAAGGGTAAGCTTCATGGAAGATGCAGTTCTCCAGTCCATAAAAAAAGCAGCACCGGAATCCAAATATGCCAAGACCGATTGAGAGGAAGAGCCTACATGAAGGAACACAGAAAGAAGAAGGAGAGAAGGTGATATTTCTGGGTCCAATACTCCACCTTCCAGATGTATTAGACCTGAGCGTTTCCCGGATAAAGCGAGCTGGAGTCACAAAGATGACCTTTTCCCCCACAATAGAGACACAGCCCAAAGTTCTGCGCTTAGCACGTTCCTCGGGGTTAGCCTGGTTTGGCCCAGCTGCATAGGTTCCTCAGCTGGCAGAAGATGCTCCATGGGATGAAGGGAGGGGCGCTCAGGCTGAATAAGGACCAGGGAGTGCTGGCGTCTTTTTTTAGGGACTTCTCCTGAAAGCGAATATTGATCTGGCCACTGGCCACTGAAGAAACCCGACCCGGTTCCTCAAAGATATTCCGAAAGAACTTCAAGAAGTTAGACAGGCTAGAAACACCTGGATCATTCTTCTCCCACAGGGGGGCAGCCCAGGCTAAAGCCTCACCGAAGAGAAGGGAAATAATATAGGCTATCTTTGCCCGATCAGACGAGAAGTTTTGAGGCTGGAGTTTGGAGTGAATGGTGCACTGGCTGAGGAACCCCCTGCAGGCTTTGGAAACCCCAGAGAAATTGGACGGAGCTGGTAGTTGCTGAGAAATGGTGGCTGTGACTGCAACCGGAATACATACAGCCGCCGATTGTGATTGTGAGGTTGCTGAATTGGGGGTCCTAAGGAGGCCTGAAGCTGTTTGAAGCGGGAAACGGAATCCTAGAGGAATCGCATCACCTGAGATTGATTTGATTCCTGGGCTTCGAGTCTATGGACTATGCCCTGCAACGGATCATCTGAGGTTAGCGGCACATCAGCTGGGTCCATGGGGTCAGGAGTGTACCGCTAAGGTAGTGGACCCTACAGCTGACTGCTGCAGATGGAGCTCTGGGTGGTTCAAGAAGCAGGTCCACTGAAGCACCAACACAGATCACACTGGGAGCTAAAGCATGAGATTCCCCAGGGCGTAGAGTCTAAGAGCCAACAGGTGTTCCCCAGAGACTCTATTGGTGAGGATGGGTTTGGCTGAAGCTGACTCCAGATCATGGCCCCCCCGGGGTCAATCAGCTCATGCTCACAGACTGGCTTGGATGAACAGAGCAGAAGTAGCCGTCCAGGACAACAAGGTATAGTCAGGAGATAAGCCAAAGTTTTGGGCAATGAGCAGGCAGGGATAGACAGGAAAACACGCCAAAGGTCGGGATATCAGGCAGACAGGGATAGTTAAAGAACAAGCCAAGGACAGTAAACAGAATCAGACGTAGAGTACATGGCAAGAAGCACACAGGAAGCCAAACACACAATATTGACCAGCAAGGCTTGGCTTGCAGTGCATAGGTTAATATGGTGTTTCCTGTTAGAGGCTGGGGTGGAGCCATGCTTGAGGGAAGATTACTTAAGCACACAGGTGAACAGCGATCCATCTCTAAGCTGAACACAACAGAGAGGTAAGCAGACAGACATGAACATTCACTATAATCTGATAGACGCTTTGTTATGTTAATGTAGTTTCTAAAGTAATTTTCAATATTTTTAATTCTGCATTTTTCATTAAAATAATATTTGGTGATCCTGCCATGGAGGTCCTTGTTCAGGCATTTCCTGTGACAATGCTCTCTCCCAGTCTCTCAGTGTGCTCCTTCATTTTCACACTCTCACACAGGCTTCTGATGTAGACTTTAAGTGGCCATAACACACATTATTATTAAGAGGAATTACTTTGCAACAGTTGGCCGGCTTAAACATGTATTGCAATATATTTGAACTAAAAATCCCGGTTTTTCATTGTATAGTTTGCTGGAGAGGGTGTATAGCAGTGTGAGGAGGGTCCATCCAGAATTTTTAGTGTTAATATGTGGTCACACCTCCTTAGTGCCTGATAGTTTAAATACATGTACAAGCTCTTGGGATTTGAGCACAGGTATATCTTGTCTCTGTTATAACAAATATCTGTTGTCATCATCAAAAAAGCCTCCCTGAGTAGTGCCATGCAGCTATCGCTGGAGTGCACAATTGTAGACAGGAAGTGACTACAAAAAGGCTGCGGCACTGAGATGCAACAAAGGTAGAAAAAAATTTGTAAAAAAACAAAAACAAATGTTTATTATAGATAAGGCTTTAACAACCTAAATGTAACTCAGGGTTTTCACATACAGTCAAACAAGAAAACAGAAAAGAGAGGGCGCACCAGCCTTGTGCATTATCCTTTGATACATTTATTTAGAAGAAACACTATTAAAAACTACTCACAAAGGTAGAAAGAAAATCACACTGGTTGGCTAGTGGCAGTTTGTCTACTGATAGCAGTCTCCAGGTCCTGAAGAGAGGACGTGTGAACCGCTGCTGGGTGGCGCATTTCCAAAATATCCAAATCTTTGATGGTCCCTAGGAGCACCATCAAATCTATCATAACCAAATGGAAAGAACATGGCACAACAGCAAACCTGCCAAAACCTGCCGCACACCAAAACTCTCGGACCGGGCATGGAGGGCATTAATCAGAGAGGCAGCACAGAGACCTAAGGTAACCCTGGAGGAGCTGAAGAGTTCCACAGCAGAGACTGGAGTATCAATAAGCCGTACGCTCGATATAGTTGGGCTTTATGGCAGAGTGGCCAGAAGAAAGTCATTACTTTCAGCAAAAAACAAAATGGCACGTTTTGAGTTTGCAAAAAGGCATGTGGGAGACTCCCAAAATGTATGTATGAAGGTGCTATGGTCTGATCAGACTAAAATCAAACTTTTTGGCCATCAAAGAAAACGCTGTCTGACGCAAACCCAACACATCACCCAAGGAACATCATCCCACCCCACAGTGAAATATGTTGGTGGCAACATCATGCAGTAGGGATGTTTTTCAGCAGTTGGGACTGGGAAACTGGTCAAAGTTGAGGGAAAGATGGATGGTGCTAAATACAGGGATATTCTTGAACAAAACCTGTACTACTCTGTGTGTGATTTGAGGCTAGGACAGAGGTTCACCTTCCAGCAGGGCAATGACCCCAAACACAATGCTAAAGCAACACTTGAGTGGTTTAAGGGGAAACAAGTAAATGTGTTGGAATGGCCTAGTCAAAGCCCAGACCTCAATCCAATAGAAAATCTGTGGTCAGACTTAAAGATTTCTGTTCACAAGCGCAAACCATCCAACTTAAAGGAGCTGGAGCAGTTTTTCAAGGCAGAATGGGCAAAAATCCCAGTGGTAAGATGTGGCAAGGTCATAGAGACTTATCCAAAGCAACTTGGAGCTGTGATAGCCGCAAAAGGTGGCTCTACAAAGTATTGACATTAGGGGTGAATAGTTATGCACATTGACTTTTTCTGTTATTTGTCCTATTTGTTGTTTGCGTCACAATAAAAAAAATAGGATTTTTATAACAGCTTACCTGTAAAATCCTTTTCTTTTGAGGTACATCACAGGACACAGAGCCTCAGTAATTACTGATGGGTTATAGGGTATCATTAGGTGATTGGACACTGGTCACACCCTAGACAGGAAGTTCAACCCCGTATATAACCCCTCTCCTTCCTGGGGCTACCTCAGTTTTGTAGCAAAGCAATATAAGTGTATTAGAAGAGGGGCGGGACCTCTGTGTCCCGTGATGTACCTCAAAAGAAAAGGATTTTACAGAAAGCTGTTATAAAAATCCTATTTTCTTTCTCGTACATCACGGGACACAGAGCCTCAGTAATTACTGATGGGATGCCCCAGAGCAATGCTATTTGAGGGGAGGGGACCACACAAAGTAGGGTGTAATCAGACCTGAGGACCTCGTACCGCTGCCTGCAGCACACTACGCCCAAAGGCGATATCCTCATGCCTTCCCACATCCACCTGATAAAATCTGGAGAATGTATGGACTGAAGACCAGGTTGCGGCCTTGTAAATTTGAGCCATAGAGGCCCGGTGATGCACCGCCCAAGACGCACTAATAGCCCTTGAGGAGTGTGCCTTGATTTGAAAAGGTGGAATTTTCTGTTTCAAACCGTAAGCTTAAATAATCATTTTTCGAACCCAACTTGAAATGGTAGACTTGGCGCTGCCTGTCCTCTATTGGGACCTTTTGGCAGTACGGATAAAACATCCGTATTGCGAATTTGAGCAGTTGCTTCCAGATAGGCCTTGACTGCTCTTACTACATCCAAAGAATGTAGTGACCTTTCTTCCGTGGAACAGGGATCTGGAAAAAAGGAAGGTAGAACAATATCTTGGTTTAGATGAAAATCTGAAACCACTTTCGGTAGAAAGCTAGGATGAGGGCGCAATAGCACTCTATCCTTGTGTATGATTAAATAAGGCTCTTTACCGAAAAGAGCTGCTAATTCTGATACTCTTCTAGCAGAAGAAATGGCCACCAGAAAAAATTAACTTTCTTGTCAACAAGACCAAGGGAATTTGACGTATTGGTTCAAAAAGGCTCTTTCTGTAAAACTGACAGAACCAAATTCAAGTCCCAGGGGTTTAGGGGCGCACTAACCGGAGGATTAGGACACGTTACCCTCTGTATAAAGCTTTGGACTAAAGAATGCGAAGCAAGCGGCCATTGAAATAATACTGACAAGGCCGAGACCTGGCCCTTGATGATACTCAAGGCCAGCTTCATTTCTAATCCCATTTGTAGAAAGTCAAGAATTCTACTTATGACATATTTTCTGGGATGCCAAGCCCTGGATACACATCAGGAGATCTAAGCTTTCCAGACTCTTATGATAAATCATTCTGGAAGCTGGCTTTCTTGCATTGATTAAGGTACAAATCACAGGACCTGAAAGCCCACGACTCTTCAGAACGTGGGTTTCAATAGCCAGACCCTCAAATTTAGAGTTTGTAAGGCAGGATGGAACACTGGACCTTGGGATAGCAGGTCTGGACGTGACGGTAGGGTCCACGTGGGACCTACGGGGGACCTACTGCCATCTTTACTATTCCTGCATACGAAGCTTTTCTGGCCATGCTGGGCCAGCAGAAGTACCAACTTCCTTTCCTGCCTGATCCTGTGAAGAAGTCGTGGCAGTAGCAGAATAGGAGGAAATGTAAAAATCAGGGAGAATTGATGCCATGGAGTCACCAACGCATCTGTCCCGCATGCAAGAGGATCCCTTGTTCTTGACACAAAGTTATGAAACTTGTTGTTGAATCTGGATGCAAAGAGGTCTACATCCGGAACCCCCCATCTTTGGCATATGGCCAAGAAGACGTCGGGGTGAAGAGACCATTCTCCTGGGAATAACTGCCGGCGACTCAAGTAGTCCGCCTGGCAGTTCTCTACTTCTGGAATGAAGATTACTGATATGCACGGCACATGCTTCTGCCCAGATTAAGATCTGGTTTACTTCTCCCTGGCCTGCACGAGTCCTGGTGCCTCCCTGGCGATTGATATAAGGCACTGCTGTGGCATTGTCGGACTGGATCCTGACAGGGCAACCCTGTAACCTGAGTGTCCAGGCCTTTAGGGCTAGCTACGCCGCACGGATCTCTAGAATGTTGATGGGTAAGGTCCTCTCTGTCTTGGACCATCTCCCTTGGACAGTCGACTGTTCCAGAACTGCTCCCCAACCCGAAAGACTGGCATTTGTTGTTACCACTTTACCTTTTGCAGATTTTCGGGTATCAACCACCAACTGAGGCTCTGACGCACTGTAGGAGACAGACGCATCGGGAAATCCAAAGCCTGAACCTCCTTGTTCCAGGCAGACAGGATACTGTTTTACAGCAGTCTCGAATGAAACTGAGCATAGGGAACTGCTTCGAACGAAGCCACCATCTTCCCCAGTAGCCTCATACAAAGGCGAATAGGAGGATCTTTCTTTGCCCTGACTACCTGAATCAGTTCTTTATGGTACTAATCTTTGCCTGGGGTAAAATACCCTTTTCTGGGCTGTATCTATGACCAGACCGAAATACTCTAGTCTTCTTACTGGTTTCAAAGAAGACTTTTCTGAAATGAGGAGCCAACCTAGGCATTCCAGGTAGTTGACTGTGGTGACCAAGCCTTGGTCCAAGCGGGCTACCGAGCGGTCTATCAAGAGCAGGTCGTCTAGGTATGCTATTACCGTTATACCTTGGCCCCTTAATCTGGCCAGCGGAGGGGCCAAGATTTTTGTAAACACCCGAGGTGCAGTAGCTAGCCCGAAAGGCAGAGCTATAAACTGAAAGTGGCGTCTTTCTACTTTGAAACGCAGGTACTTTTGATGAGCAGGGAAAATAGGTACATGCAGGTATGCGTCCTTGATGTCTATTGACGCCAGAAATTCTCCTTCTTGTAGGATGGAGACTACCGACTGGATCGATTCCATGCAAACGGATCATATCTTTAGGAATCGGTTTAGATCTTTGAGATCTAAAATGGGTCTGACATCTCAATTTGGTTTTAGGAACCATGAAAAGGTTTGAATAAAACCCCAATCCCTGCTTTTGCATGGGAACAACCACGATAACTTTTTTGCGACAACAGTCCCCCAATGCTAGAAGAGAGACTTCTTTTTCTCTGGGTCTCTGGGAACATTTGATCTGAGGAAACGAGGAGAGGGGAATTCTCGGAACTCTAGTTTGTAACCTAGAGTTAATGTGGACATCACCCATCTGTCCTGGAAATCCTCCTACCAGAGCCTTGAGAACTGTAGCAGTCTTCCCCCCACCCGAGCGAGCGGGGGCACTCCTTCATAAAGAGGCTCTAGTGTCTTGTCTAGTAGGCTTCCTCCCACAGGACTTCTTTTGTCCCTGGGTCGACTCTGAGATTTATTTCTTGAGCCTGACGAAGGAGGCCGTCGTGACTGCCTGGAGGCTGATGCTCCTGGCACTGGAGACAGAGCCTGTTTAAAAGAGGGACGTATACCAAATCCTCTCCGAACAGCCTTGCACCATGAAGGGGAAACCCAGCCAGAAGCTTCTTACATGGTGATTCGACTGAAATTTTCAACCATAAGATTCTACGCATATGTACCAACATAAGCGCAAGGCGAAAGGTTTGGATGATAGAATCTCTAATTGCATCTACAGCAAACACAAAGCCGCTGGTAGGTTGGCAAACCCTCGGGCCTGCTGTTCAGGTAAAACTTTGAGGACCTGCTTAACATGGTCTCTCAAGTATTGACAGACTGATTGCTGCCACTGCAGGTTGAGCTATTAGGACCTTCTGCCACTGAACCTGCCAAGAAAAAAACACTTTTCAATGGGAATTCCAATTTCTTATCAATTGGATCCCTAAGTATCTGAGCATTGTCGACAAGACAAGCCAGACTTATATACGGAGGAATGGAGGCGTCAACTGCCGGTATACCCCCCATCTTAGTACATTTTTCCTCCATAGGATAAAGTGTTGCAAAAAATTTTTTTTTTTTTTAGGCAGAAAAAATGTTTATCTGGGTGATCGCACTCAGAATAAATAAGCTTTTTCAGTAACCATTAAACAGAAAAGCATGTGTAGTTTGAGGAGGCTTCAGTGAACTCAAACCAAAGGTGGGTTCTTTAACTGACTCAGATATGGGTAACCTGAATGTGGAGCGGACCGATCCAGCCAAAATTTGTACTAACACCTTCTCATCCTGAGAAGTTGAAGAGGGCCCTTCTCCACCTGATTCCTCAGGAGAGAAGTCATAAGTCTCATCCCGATCCTCTGAGAGAGATTCCTCTCCTTTTTCCCCAGAGTTCCTCTGTTTGAGGGTCCTGGGTAACAGAGGGAGACCTAGTGCGTTTTCTTTGACAGAGTAAAGATGCGATTAAGGCCACCAGTCTTTTCTCTAATCCATTAATGGTTGAGGAAAGAACCTCCTGTGTAATGTATACAGGGGCTGAAGTGCCAGAAGCAGCTGCAGCCCCTGACCCCGACGGCTCTCAATGGCCAGCCATCCCAGGTAACTCTTTTGCCCCTAGTGCAAAACACAAAAAGCAGAGGCACTACCAGAATGCACTGACTGCTGAGCAATGTAGTTCAGCAACTGCCGCTGCTACCAAGTCTCAGTCTGGTGCTCAAGTAAATGTATCCTGGTAATGCCTGTGTCACCCACCTCACATGCACCCGTCTGCTCTGTGTCCCTCCATAGGCCTTGTGCATCTGAAAAGAGTGCACCTTATAGCCTGTATGCAGCCTGCAATGTGAGCGTTTCACCACGCCGACGTTGCGTTAACGCTCCACCCCCCCACCCTGCCACCCCTCCCGTCCCCCCTTCGTCCTCTTCTTTAAAAAAAAAAAAAAAGACTGTTTCCCGTGCAAGCCGAGGCTCTAGATCCTCGGATAGCATGAGGGGGGGGCCGGGGCGGAGGAGAGAGGAGGGCCGGTGGATGGGAAGCCGCTGTAATGGCGGCGGCGTGCGGTGCGGCATACTAAGGCTTCCCTGTGCCTTTACCTAAGCCGTGGGGGGAGAGTCCCTGTAGGAAAAAAACCCCCTTCCCACATCCTACCTGGAGCATGGCTTGGAGTAGCGTACAGCGTGGACACTGAGACAAGACAGATCAAGCATGAAAAGGTATGTGCTCTTGGCAGCCCCCGGTGGTGACTATAGACATAGCATACATTTACTTAAAGGAGAAACCTTAAAAGAACTGGAAAAATTCTTAAGGAGTCTCCCTTACCTTATCCAGCTGCAGGGTTCTGTTGCAACAGACCCAAACTTCACCTCTCACAGTGGACTCCGTTTAGAGAAACCTTCAGAGACTGGGGTCCCCTATGAATAGGAGGATCCACAGTTCTGGCCCCGTAAAGCCCCCCCTGCCAGGGATATGGCTGAAAAAAACAAATACTGGGTCCAGCTCTCTAAAAACAGAAGCGTTACAGGTAAAACCTCTTTCTTCGGACACGAGGCCCGGATACCATCCAATTCGGCCTGGAAAAGACACTTTGAATGGATCCGGCTGCATGGCTTGCCCCAGTATAGGATATTCCTTTGGAGCTCAGCACAGCACATCTTATTCATGACCAACACCTAAGACACTGGCGAAAAAACTGAGGTATCCCCAGGAAGGGGAGGGGTTATATAGGGGTTGAACTTCTTGTCTAGGGTGTGACCATTGTCCAATCACCTAATGATACCCTATAACCCATCAGTAATTACTAAGGCTCTGTGTCCCGTGATGTACGAGAAAGAAAACTTCTTCAAAGTTGTGGGCATTTTCTGTAAATTAAGTGATGCAAATCCTCAAACAATCCATGTTAATTCCAGGTTGTGAGGCAACATAACACAAAAAATGCCAAGGGGGTGAATACTTTTGCAAGGCACTGTACTTTAATTGGACTACCAAAGCTTCCCTTTGCACTAACCATTGGGAGGCAGTACAGCGATGTAACATCTAATGGTATTATACTCGATATAATGTATCCAGAATAATTCCAAACTGCTGCAGGAAATATTTGAGATGATGTGGTGAAGCAGGTACACTGTTACATATTTGGTGGAGCTGCATGTGTGTTCATGTATTCCACTTCATCACAGTGGAAACCACAAGAATGGTAGAACCCGATACTGAATTAGTATTAGTCATTAAAAATATGTTGACATGTCTAATAACAGAAAAAATGTATAATACATACTTTTATAGCAGCTAGAGGTCATATAGCCAGACTTTAAAAATAGGACATCCCAATGTTCAGTAACTTACTAGGAATTCTAAATTAAAATACTTTCATGTATACTTGTTGGTGAAAAAAAATCAAACTAATGAATAACACTTAAATAACTGGAAAATAGATCTGAGTTGCCTGGGCTCTCCAACAGAGTTAGATATTAGAAAGATTGGTAGCTGGACAGATTATAACCCAACAACCTGTTAAAGGAACCCTGTCATGACAGAATTATGCAATTGACTGCCATTGCTGACCTCTCTTTGGAGAATGTTAGTTCCCTGGGTGTCATGTTTTGGCTTCAATGCTCTCTGAGTCAGTGTAGTGGAACAAATAAACAAAAAAGAAATTCTGACACTTTTCTGACACTCATTTACCACGTGTTATACTGTAAGTTCTGGATCTGTGACTGCCAAGCTTTTTCCTGAGCTCATCAATGGCAGCCTTTATACTTTGGGAAACCTTTCAACTGATTGCTTTTGAGATTATAATTTTTAGTAAAAAAAACTTAAAAAGCAAAAGTTTTTTTCTTATGTTTTTTACTCTTGTTTTAACAGTCAGTTTAAAATGCTTAGAAGGCATGCTTTCATATTAAAAGAACGTTGTACCATCTATGGGACACTAGCCTCATTGTCTAATGCCCCGTACACACGGTCGGATTTTCCGATGGAAAATGTCCAATCGGAGCGTGTTGTCGGAAATTCCGACCGTGTGTGGGCTCCATCGGACATTTTCCATCAGATTTTCCGACACACAAAGTTGGAGAGCAGGAGATAAAATTTTCCGACAACAAAATCCGTTGTCGGAAATTCCGATCGTGTGTACACAAATCCGACGGACAAAGTGCCACGCATGCTCAGAATAAATAAAGAGATGAAAGCTATTGGCCACTGCCCCGTTTATAGTCCTGACGTACGTGTTTTACGTCACCGCGTTTAGAACGATCGGATTTTCTGACAACTTTATGCGACCGTGTGTAGACAAAACAAGTTTGAGCCAACATCTGTCGGAAAAAATCCTAGGATTTTGTTGTCGGAATGTCCGAACAAAGTCCGACCGTGTGTACGCCCTATAATACTTGCATACAAGTTAAGATGTATTTTAACCAGTTCCGGACCAGCTGCCGCAGTTATACTGTGGCAGGTTGGCCTGGCTGCGTGAAGCGTCAGAGCTATAATGTGCATATTCATCGTCCCGGATGGTAAAGTACCTCTATTACAGGGCGATCGTACAAAGCCCATAATGTGACACTTTAAAATATACCATTTGCCTATATGAAGCCTCCCACCCCCCAGCTTAGAAGGGCTTTATGACAGAATCCATATTCATTTTATCCTGAGGGGATTAAAACCCAATACCAAACTCAGGCTTTTACAGTACCGGGATTAGGTAATTTTTTCACTCAAGGATTTATTTACTATTCCATTCTACATGCAGTCAGGAGATGGGAGAAAGTTGTAGAAAGTCAACCATCACTGCAGCCCTCCACCAGTTGGGGCTTTATGGCAGAGTGGCCCGACGGAAGCCTCTCCTCAGTGCAAGACACATGAAAGCCTGCATGGAATTTGCTAAAAAACACCTGAAGGACTCCAAGATGGTGAGAAATAAGATTCTTTGGTCTGATGAGACCAAGATAGAACTTTTTGGCCTTAATTCTAAGTATGTGTATGTGTGGAGAAAACCAGGCACTGCTCATCACCTGCCTGTCCAATACAGTCCCAACAGTGAAGCATGGTGGTGGCAGCATCATGCTGTGGGGGTGTTTTCTAGCTGCAGGGACAGGACGACTGGTTGCAATCGAGGGAAAGATGAATGCGGCCAAGTACAGGGATATCCTGGAGGAAAACCTTCTCCAGAGTGCTCAGGACCTCAGACTGGGCCGAAGGTTTACCTTCCAACAAGACAATGACCCTAAGCACACAGCTAAAATAACGAAGGAGTGGCTTTACAACAACTCCGTGACTGTTCTTGAATGGCCCAGCCAGAGCCCTGACTTAAACCCAATTGAGTATCTCTGGAGAGACCTAAAAATGGCTGTCTACCAACGTTTACCATCCAACCTGACAGAACTGGAGAGGGTCTGCAAGGAGGAATGGCAGAAGATCCCCAAATCCAGGTGTGAAAAACTTGTTGCATCTTTCCCAAAAAGACTCATGGCTGTATTAGATCAAAAGGGTGCTTCTACTAAATACTGAGCAAAGGGTCTGAATACTTAGGACCATGTGATATTTCAGTTTTTCTTTTTTAATAAATCTGCAAAAAATGTCAAAAATTCCGTGTTTTTCTGTCAATATGGGTGTTGTGCTGTGTGTACATTCATGAGGGAAAAAAATGAACATAAATGATTTTAACAAATGGCTGCAATATAACAAAGAGTGAAAAATTTAAGGGGGTCTGAATACTTTCCGTCCCCACTGTATATTCACTCTGTGAATCAATCAGGCAGGCCCTTGTACTACACATTTGATGGTAGCTCAAAAGGAGATTGTACAATCAGATTGTATAGAATTTGGCCAGCTTAAGGCTCACCATGCATGTTACAAAAGGTGGAATCTAAATAGGAAGGGGTGTGGTTTACAGATGACAGGGCAGGGTGTGGACTTGACAGGAAGGGGTGGGTCATATTTAAATTAGCGGTACATGAGTTCAATCAGGCCTAGGGCTGCACAAACCTAAATACACCACTGTTAGGTGTATTCTTAAACAACATTTTTGTGTTTTTTTGAATAGAGCAGGGAATAGTTAAAACCCCTGTGAGTTTACCTTTTTGCTGTCAATGTCTCATTGTCTTCTCTCAGAGACACAGGAAGAAATGAGAGAAAACCTCTCCAAAGTGAGGAGAGGAGGTGTTCTCATTGAAAGATTTCCCTTTGCCTCCTCTTGTGGGGACAACTGTAACATTTTGGATTTTGGATTTGGAATGGAGACCAATGCACGGCATGTCATGGCCTCATATAAAGTTCCAACATTTTTTCTCTTTCTCTCAAATGTAATATTGGATGGATTCACACACTTAGCTATGTTGCTATTTCCATGATTTTTTTTGATTTTTTTGTTGACTAGTATCAAGTGCCAGCGGCAGGGCACTTGCTATACTGGAATGGCTACAATTTTTGTGTTTACTCTGTGAGGTCATTATATGGGGGCTGCTGCTTTCAGCCCCGGGAGCTGCAACGCACACCGCGGTCACCCCCAGCCCCCACTCCGACCATTGGTCGCCGGGGTTGCGGTTGCGCATGCGCTGTGCGTTGACGCCACGCCCACACGTCTTGCGTACGACGTCACTTCTGACGCCGCGGGCAGACGTGTTCTTCATCTGCGTGCACCACGAGGGAGGATAGGCGCCCATTTAAGAGCACTGGTCGCTCTGACATGGTCGCCTCCTCTCTCTTAGCATGCCACGTGACGTTGGTGGGGCTCTGCCGGCGGACAGATTTCCTTTACACCCCCACTCCCCTTGGTTTACACCAGATATGGTCTATCTTGGTCTACTTGGTTGCACTATCTATTCCCAATTGGATTTCCCCAGACACACTGGAACTTCAGGTAATCTTTATCCTAAGGTTGTTATCCTCGGCTTTAAGGTGGCAAATGCACTTTCATAGTATTTTTACTATTTCTATGATTACTACCTTCATATATCTTGACTACTGTACCTGGGGACCCTCCTTACTCTGCTACCTCTCTCACTTATTCCTTACCATTATTGTTTTTTCACACACCTATCTCTCTATTTCCTACCACTTCATATCACCAAAACCCCCCCCCCTTTCTTTTCACTTACAATTCTCCTATTCACATACCATGGCACCTCTAATTGTATGCTAACACCCCTTCCCTTATTTATTTATTGATACAGAAGCCCCTTGGGGCCAACACTTATTACTATATACCTGGCCCTATCACCGCCTGCACAGCCATCACCTCAGCTCCCGGGGGGGCGGTCTTTCGCCCCCTGGTACCTCCGATGTATCCTTAATATCATTATTACCCATACTCTACATTAGCTACCCATAGGTAAGAATGATTGGACTATAAGTTCTATGTCCCTCTTCTCCCTATTCTTTGATCAATTACCATTGATGAAAGATTTTTATTTTATTTTATTTTATCATAGATACCTCCAATGTATAGCTGCTCCTGATGAGTGGAAACAACCCACGAAACGCGTCGAGCATGAATTTTTGATGCTATGCCACATTAATCATGGGTTTACTAGGGTTTTACTGTTTGAATCAATCATGTAATCTTATATGCTATTTTATTCCTTATCATGTCCTTTCATACATTAGGGATGTTGCCGGTTCATTATTTCATGTGTGCAACAACTTCTATTATATTACCTGGATTGCTATATGATGTACTTATCATGTCCTTCTCTATTCTGTATTGTACATATTGATCTATTATTATTAATGTTACCGGTATACAGTGCCTAATTATGGCTAACAATAAATATTTCTACTATTAAATGATTGATTGATTCAACCTAAGTGATGTGTATCATATAAAGTCCTATTTTCCCAATTCCCCCTTTCCAATTTTTTTTTTTTCTCAACGAATATGGAATGGAGACCAATGCACGGCATGTCATGGCCTCATATAAAGTTCCAACATTTTTTCTCTTTCTCTCAAATGTAATATTGGATGGATTCACACACTTAGCTATGTTGCTATTTCCATGATTTTTTTTTGATTTTTTTGTTGACTAGTATCAAGTGCCAGCGGCAGGGCACTTGCTATACTGGAATGGCTACAATTTTTGTGTTTACTCTGTGAGGTCATTATATGGGGGCTGCTGCTTTCAGCCCCGGGAGCTGCAACGCACACCGCGGTCACCCCCAGCCCCCACTCCGACCATTGGTCGCCGGGGTTGCGGTTGCGCATGCGCTGTGCGTTGACGCCACGCCCACACGTCTTGCGTACGACGTCACTTCTGACGCCGCGGGCAGACGTGTTCTTCATCTGCGTGCACCACGAGGGAGGATAGGCGCCCATTTAAGAGCACTGGTCGCTCTGACATGGTCGCCTCCTCTCTCTTAGCACGCCACGTGACGTTGGTGGGGCTCTGCCGGCGGACAGATTTCCTTTACACCCCCACTCCCCTTGGTTTACACCAGATATGGTCTATCTTGGTCTACTTGGTTGCACTATCTATTCCCAATTGGATTTCCCCAGACACACTGGAACTTCAGGTAATCTTTATCCTAAGGTTGTTATCCTCGGCTTTAAGGTGGCAAATGCACTTTCATAGTATTTTTACTATTTCTATGATTACTACCTTCATATATCTTGACTACTGTACCTGGGGACCCTCCTTACTCTGCTACCTCTCTCACTTATTCCTTACCATTATTGTTTTTTCACACACCTATCTCTCTATTTCCTACCACTTCATATCACCAAAACCCCCCCCCTTTCTTTTCACTTACAATTCTCCTATTCACATACCATGGCACCTCTAATTGTATGCTAACACCCCTTCCCTTATTTATTTATTGATACAGAAGCCCCTTGGGGCCAACACTTATTACTATATACCTGGCCCTATCACCGCCTGCACAGCCATCACCTCAGCTCCCGGGGGGGCGGTCTTTCGCCCCCTGGTACCTCCGATGTATCCTTAATATCATTATTACCCATACTCTACATTAGCTACCCATAGGTAAGAATGATTGGACTATAAGTTCTATGTCCCTCTTCTCCCTATTCTTTGATCAATTACCATTGATGAAAGATTTTTATTTTATTTTATTTTATCATAGATACCTCCAATGTATAGCTGCTCCTGATGAGTGGAAACAACCCACGAAACGCGTCGAGCATGAATTTTTGATGCTATGCCACATTAATCATGGGTTTACTAGGGTTTTACTGTTTGAATCAATCATGTAATCTTATATGCTATTTTATTCCTTATCATGTCCTTTCATACATTAGGGATGTTGCCGGTTCATTATTTCATGTGTGCAACAACTTCTATTATATTACCTGGATTGCTATATGATGTACTTATCATGTCCTTCTCTATTCTGTATTGTACATATTGATCTATTATTATTAATGTTACCGGTATACAGTGCCTAATTATGGCTAACAATAAATATTTCTACTATTAAATGATTGATTGATTCAACCTAAGTGATGTGTATCATATAAAGTCCTATTTTCCCAATTCCCCCTTTCCAATTTTGGATTTCTCATCACTTTTCATCCCAGTAAAAATGGTTACCACAAGAAATAGAGAGGGGGACCCCAGCAGGGACACAGACAGCAATAAAAACTACATAGCTACACTCCCCCATTCTGTACTATGTCCAAATCTAAAAAAAGGCAGAGATGCATTTTAACTATTATTGTAGCTCAGTGAATTAAGGTCATTGTATTAAATCAGACGTCACTTGCTCACTTACCTCCAGGGCTTCTGTGGCAGGGTCTGTTTGGCTTTCCAGAAGAAAGATATGTATGTTCACATCTGGCATTCAACCAGTGCTGATTTTTTGTATTATATTGTAACGTGTCAAGGGATCCACAGGGAAAACAAAATGTTCAGTTTACAGAACAGGCTACACAGAATGATCCAGTAATATTATTTGCAGATTTTTATGCACTGTCTTTTTGCTTTATAAGCCAGAGTACCAGTGAACAAATCATACCTTAAGAGCATGTTGTAAAATAATCTGACATTGCAAATGTAACAGCTAGCTTGACAATAAGGCGATAATTTTAGGAAAGAGAAACTGCATGTTCTGAGAGTTTTTAGTGTATACGTGTGCTGCATGTTACCAAGGCAAATAAAAACACAATCTGGAAATATGACTAAATAAAAAGTTTCCTCCCATTTTTGCAAGGTCTGGTAACAAGTTCTTGCACTTGGGAAGCTACACTTGGCATGTTTTCAAGTTCCTTAACTTGAGAACTTCCCAGTCGAGATCCAACTATCATGTTATACAAAATAAACAAGATTTTAACTTTAGAATGCATAACTGAATTTTTAGTTTTACTCAGTCAGGACTATTTTCTAAGTTGATGCTATCGGACGCATTGTGTACACTCATGACATAAATTAGTAAGTAAAAAAAAGAGTGAACATATATGTGCACTTATCAAAACATAAGGGAACTTCATCATAAAAGTGTCCGCAAAAAGGGCAGTTTCTAATGTGCATGATAACCACGTTATGACTCCCATATTGGATCTACTACATAACAGAAGTCTGACTTGCTGCTATAGACAACAAGAACTGTTCTTAAAACTGAATTTTAGTCTAATTAATGAAGATGGTCCCGTGTGATGTGTCTGCTGTGTTCAGTTTAAATCTGAAGACCTCTGCCTCTGAATACTCCCACAGAGGTTATCTACCCATACTGTAGTGGTTAATATGAGTGGCTGCACCTGTAATGGACACTCATAAAGTGTTAACTATGCCCATACTTTCAGCCCCCGAGCTCCATTCATAAAAGCAATACTGTTGTTTTCCAGAGTGAAAAGCACTCTATGAATGGAGGACAGCCAGATGAATGAAAGGTCCACCTCTTTGAATCACAGAATGCATTTCATTGTGGAAACCAATGGTACATCGTCTTTAAACGGAGCAGGGGGTGGAAAGGTTAGGCATAGTTGGTACTTAGCAGGAAGTTGTTTTACTAAAAAATACACTGCACATTTGTTGGCAAAGTTAAATGCATAGGAAACTGCAGACAAAATTCATGATGACATCTGTGCCATTATAATCAATGGCACAGTTCACAACTCATTTTCTTTAAGCAGTTCTAGTGCCAATGGCTGTAATGGCATACATTTCATCATGCATTTAACTGTAAAGTGAGACCAATGTCTAATCAATACTTTATACCATGACTATACTATTTCTTATTAATAAAAAAAGGGGGGGTAGGGGTAAATCCTTATCTTTCTATGCTCTATTTAGGTTATATTTTTTTGTTGGCATGCTTTGCTTCTCAGAATCTCACTTGTTTTGCCATTGCACATTTGGCAGTATTGGGTGATGTGCTCACATGTAAAAGAAGGGAGAACGATTATTTGGGATAAGAGCAAACTGTTTTTTTTTAGCATTTTATTTTATTTTGTTTAGTCTATGCCATATTAACAGAATAGTCATCTTGTTCAGCTCTTCATCATCCTTTGCAAGTCTTAAAATTCCTTTTCTAACATATATATCAAAAGTTAAAAAGGTT
Organism: Lithobates clamitans; assembly: GCA_037952925.1. NCBI lineage: Eukaryota > Metazoa > Chordata > Amphibia > Anura > Ranidae > Lithobates > Lithobates clamitans. The sequence continues at coordinate 3,044,583 of JBBGZY010000513.1, forward strand.
TGTCACAATAAAGACATTCACCTTTTAGCGTTAGACCAGTGGATATATTGAAGCACCCCTACTATGAAAAGGCCAGCAGGTTGGGATCAGTGAAATATTATGGGACATCACAATTGTCTACATTAGGGTGTAAATGTTTTCAGTCCTTTCCCAATATTAATATAGAAGATTTTAATGTCCCATGATGTGTCCTAAGTGCCACTGGGGCATTGGAAGCCTCGAAAAATAAAGCACCATGCCCTTGATATTCAAATATATGTCATTCTAGATGCAAAAAATGCAATCATTTTTATCATCATAGGAGGAGCAGCTCTGATATTTGCTGTGATTTAACATTCACCTGCAAAAAGTATTAATAAAATCTTGAGAAGGCAGAAGGTGCGGAAGGTGGGTAATATGTTCTTGTAGTCATAAAGGTTTTAGTGAATGCAATTGTAAGCCCTAACAGGCAGGGCCCTCTGCTTTCTCCTGTATTGAATTATATTGTAACTGTACTGTCTGCCCTCATATTGTAAAACACTGTGCAAACTGTTGGCTCTATATAAATCCTGTATGATATTAATAATAATAGCCTATAATTTGTATTGCTCGCCAGCATGACAATGCAACAAGAATAGGCTTAAGGCCTGTACACATGGGCCGAATACTGGCCGACATCGGCAGGTTCAATGAAAATCTCCTGACATTCAGCCTGCCTGTATGCCAGCCGGTTCGACAGAAGCCGGACATTTGGCCTGCTTCTGTCAGATGAGCATGCTGGAAAACCAGCAGCCGACCAGCTTCCAATCAGCGCTCTCAGCCATTGGCTGAGAGAGCTGACTGGAGTGTTCTGGTGGTGGTGGGGCGTCCCCGTCAGAACACAACAGCTCAGCGGGGGGAGATTGCTGTACTAATGTTGAATTGTTAGTACAACGGCTCCAGACAGAGCTGACAGTGTTTTTTGGTTCGGAAAAACTGAAAACCACTAATAGTGTGTACCAGGCTTTAGGTATAACAGATCTGAATTTTATTCTCTCGGAAAAACACTTTGACACCAATCTTCTACATAACATAGAGTATTCATTTTACAAGGGCAGTATGTGACATTGACCCAAAGCCATTATGGGGTGTGGTTTAACTTGTACAATAGGCAGAGTTAAAGATGAATGTTACAAAAACCATCAAACAATAATCATTGATAAAATGGAGGAAGGGGGGGGGGGGGTATTTACTAAAACTAGTGCACACAGAATCTGATGCAGCTGTGCATAGTAACCAATCAGCTTCTAACTTCTGCTCTTCAGTTATGCTTTGACAAAAAACCTAGAAGCTGATTGGTTACTATGCACGGCTGCACTGGATTGTGTGTGCACCAGCTTCTGTGTGCACCAGTTTTATTAGATCTCAGCCAAAGGGAGATGTTGCAATGTCTGCCTTCTCTACTAGTGTTCTTTGGAGCATATTTTTCCCAGTGTTACATCTCTTAAAATGCTTAGCTCTAAATTCATTAATATGGGTGGAGGTTTCATGACAGGACCTTTCAGTAGCGCTGATGTAACATAAATGTAAGAATAAAAATGCACAGAAAACATAGTTTCCATGTGGTATTATGTCATCTCTGACTTGTTTGGGTAGAGTCTTCTTCCCTTGAGACAGAGAAAGCTCACATATTTGGCTATGGTCTTGTACACTTTGACATGCGGATGCAGCGGCTGGGCCAATTATTGAGGGTTGCTGTTTGCCTCTGTGTATAATAGTATTTACTCCCCTGTTTATAGAACTAAAGCAAAACGTCTTCTTGAGCATGCTCAGAAAGGCCATTTCATACAACATAACGAACAATACACCACAAATAGCTACAGTATCTCACAAAAGTGAGTAGACCCCTCACATTTTTGTAAATATTTTATTCATCTTTTCATGTGACAACACTGAAGAAATGACACTTTGCTACAATGTAAAGTAGTAAGTGTACAGCTTGTATAACAGTGTAAATTTTCTGTCCCCTCAAAATAACTCAACACACAGCCATTAATGTCTAAACCGCTGGCAACAAAAGTGATTACACCCCTAAGTGAAAATGTCCAAATTTGGCCCAAAGTGTCAATACTTTCTGTGGCCACCATTATTTTTCAGCACTGCCTTAACCCTCTTGGGCATGGAGTTCACCAGAGCTTCACAGGTTGCCACTGGAGTCCTCTTCCACTGCTCCATGAAGAGATCCTGGAGCTGGTGGATGTTAGAGACCTTGCGCTCCTCCACCTTCCATTTGAGCCAAGGGGGGGGGATTTGGGACATTAAATGAGGCACAATGTTTGTGCCTCCATCCCGGGTTCAAGTACATGAAAAAGGGGAATGTGGGACTTTAAATGAGGCAATTGACTTGTGGAGGTAGAGTATATAGTAATCATTTTTTATTTGTAACAATAGTTAAAAAGTATTTTCATATGTATACATGCACAATGGCATAAACATAATAGATACATATACATTAGCTAGGCAGCACATAAAAGATAGTAAATGTTAATAAATATAATACAAGGTGTTTCAGATTAGCAGGCACAAGTACATCATATGCAAAAGAGCTGCTATAAGATAGGTACACATTCACATTGATAATTGCATAGTACGACGCGTTTCATGGCTATATGCCATTCATCAGGAGTTGGGTACAGAAGTAAACTGTAAATATAAATAAATATGTAATATTAGTAAATATGTTCTACCCCTTTAAAGGGAGAAAAGACCTCATGGGGAGAAAGAGATCTGTACTCACAGGTCGGCTATAGCACTGTGCTTGGCTAGCATCGAGGAGGATGGGACCCCAAATGGTTGTCGGTTCCGGAGCTGAGGCAAGGAACCCCACCCCAGCCAAGCAAACCTCCACATAGCATGCCCGATTGCTTCAACACATTCCACATGTGTGGGGATGATTAAAAGTATGGTGTTCTTAAAGAAAATGTATGAAAACGAGAAAAATATGTGTAAAAACAGTGAAAACAGTAAAAAAGTGAGAAAATGTAAAAAGTGAAAAAACATGATGAATGTTTGAAAGAAAAAAAAAATGATATGTGTATATTAAAATGAGTGTTTTGTGTGTATATATATATATATATATATATATATATATATATATATATATATAATTACACACATACACCAGTGGGTATATTGCAAGAGTCAAAAGAAAAAAAGGAAAAGAAAAAAAAAAAAGAAGAAAAAAAGGGGAAAGGGCTGAAAAAAGGAGAAAATGTGCATAACTTACGTGTGTCTGTATCCAGTGAATAGTCTGTGTGTGTTACTTCCCTGGTGTCAAACACACAGTGAAATGGTAGGCAATCAAGCTCACCTGCTTAAGTAATCCAGGTGTGGGGCGGGTCCCCGACCAACGTCATGCACTCCATCGAATGAGAGTAGGAATTGGCAGTGAAATCCACCACCGGCACAGACGCCAAAGTGGAGCCACGCCAAACCCCATCTTCGACGTGAGATGGACCAAGGACGTCCCTGTATTGCGGCATCAAAAGATGCCACAAACAGGTCGTAACATGACGCCGATGCGCAGGAGGGCCCCCCACCAATATCTCAAAGGAGAAAGGAGACTCAGGAGCGAAGCACTCACCATGGTGTATGTGTATTTTTATATATATATATATATATATATATATATACACACACACAACATTCATTATAATATACACACATCAATTTTTTTTTTCTTTCAAACACTCATGTTTTTTCACTTTTTACATTTTCTCACTTTTTTCACTGTTTTTACACATATTTTTCTCATTTTCATACATTTTCTTTCAGAACACCATACTTTTAATCATCCCCACACATGTGGAATGTGTTGCAGCAATCGGGCATGCTATGTGGAGGTTTGCTTGGCTGGGGTGGGGTTCCTTGCCTCAGCTCCGGAACAGACAACCATTTGGGGTCCCATCCTCCTCTATGCTAGCCAAGCACAGTGCTATAGCCGACCTGTGAGTACAGATCTCTTTCTCTCCATGAGGTCTTTTCTCCCTTTAAAGGGGTAGAACATATTTACTAATATTACATATTTATTTATATTTACAGTTTACTTCTATACCCAACTCCTGATGAATGGCATATAGCCATGAAACGCGTCGAGTTTCCATAGGTTGCTCAGACAAGTCCAGCTCATTACTTATTCACTGGCCCATATATACTTTTTATACATCTAAGATCCATTGAGTACTATGAAATTATCAATGTGTATGTGTACCTATCTTATAGCAGCTCTTTTGCATATGATGTACCAATGCCTGCTAATATGAAACACCTTGTATTATATTTATTAACATTTACTATCTTTTATGTGCTGCCTAGCTAATGTATATGTATCTATTATGTTTATGCCATTGTGCATGTATACATATGAAAATACATTGTTACTATTGTTAAAAATAAAAAATGATTACTATATACTCTACCTCCACAAGTCAATTGCCTCATTTAAAGTCCCACATTCCCCTTTTTCGTGTACTTGAACCTGAGATGGAGGCACAAACATTGTGCCTCATTTAAAGTCACAAATCACCCCCTCTTGGCTATATGCAACAGGGATGGAGGCAATTGATTTTTTGGATTGGCAGTGTTCCCCTGCCATCCATGTGTCTGTCTTGGTTGTTAGTGCACCTCATTTAGGGTCCACACGCTCGAGACATCTACAATGCTATGGCACCTGGCTGTACACTTGACACTATACTATAAGTATATCTGCATTTGATTAATTAAACTTATACAAAACAATGACATATGCAATATCTGTATTAGATATACTATTTGACACCATGCCCAATTTTTCCAATTACAATTTATTTATACCAAAAATGTTTCTCTACTGGGCCTCTGTTGTTCTATATGACTCCAGTCACACTGAGCCTGGCTTGGATCGGGTATGGGGGCGCCTTTTTCTTGTCTTGATTCCGGAGCTGCGATGCGCAGCAGTGCTTCCCTCCTGAGTCTCCTTTGAGATAGTGGTGGGGGCCCTCCTGTGCATCAGCGTCATGTTACGATCTGTTTGTGGTGTCTTTTGATGCCGCAATACAGGGACGTCCTTGGTCCATCTCACGTCGAAAATGGGGTTTGGCGTGGCTCCACTTTGGTGTCTGTGCTGGTGGTGGATTTCACTGCCAACTCCTACTCTCATTCGATGGAGTGCATGACGTTGGTCGGGGACCCGCCCCATACCTGGATTACTTAAGCAGGTGAGGTTGATTGCCTACCATTTCACTGTGTGTTTGACACCAGGGAGGTAACACACACAGACTATTCACTGGATAGACACACGTAAGTTATGCACTGAACTTACACTGTTATACAAGCTGTACACTCACTACTTTACATTGTAGCAAAGTGTCATTTCTTCAGTGTTGTCACATGAAAAGATAGAATAAAATATTTACAGAAATGTGAGGGGTGTACTCACTTTTGTGAGGTACTGTAGATATACTATATTACTTTTACTACTTTATATATAATTTATTTGTAAATAAAGCACATGAGGGATTTTATCAGCTAATACTTATTTTCTCAGTTGTAATGTACACTATTGATAATATATTTTTATTCACAATACACAGAGCATTTACCCAACTGGGACTCCTACATATTTGGTAATGTTACAACCTGAAAGTAAATAGAATTAGATTGGAATTTTTTGCCATTTGATTATTCCATTATGCTAATCACGTACAGGGCTCATTCTCTCCAGGTGCACTGAACAACCTTGCTCAGTGCAGTCTCAGCACAAGACAAGGCAAAAAGCCTTTTACATTGTGAGAGCAGTTACATCACTGTGTTGCAGTAGTGTGCACTGCAAAATAGTACTGCATGCATTATTTGTTTTCAGCTCAGCAGGTTCTCACATAAATTACAGCATCACAATACTGCTGTATTTAATGAAATGTCACTTCTGACATCTCAATAAAGTTCTAACAAAAAAAGTGCTTCTGCTGTGAACTTTGAGGATGAAATGCTCCATGGTGCCTGAAGCTACAAAGGTCAATGACCATTAACAGCTTGTTAGGAATATGTGAAAACGTAAATGCTCATAGCCTGTACACAGGTTCACTTTAAGTTGGCTTTCCAGAAAGAGATGATTCCTGTAACTCTCACGAAGGACAGTCTGATTTTGGTGTCCTTTTTATTCATACTGAATGTTGTGTGTAATCCATTTTTGTTATCCTTGCATGTAGAACGTGTGAAGTGAGTAATTTTTTTTGGGTCATACAGTGGGACCAGTGACTCTAAGCTAAGATATTCTGTTCTTGGACAATACCAATACAAATTTTCCATGCTGCTCAGCTTTTGGCCATCAGTAATGTTTTTAATTGACATGGTTTGTAGGCAAGATCATGTGAATAGCTTTTGGCTGAACATATGAACTTCACACTTACAAACCAAAAGCTAAACTGAAATGCTATTTGTGCCATGTTTTAAAACAATAAATAACTGCTGAATGCATGTATTTTTCAAATAAATCTATGTACAGTATAAGTAGAAGGGCAAAGTATTTCACCATTTTTACAGATATAATAGATACAGATACATTAGTCAGTCCCTATTACAAAAGCGTGTGTTGGTAAATTCAGAAAATGACCTGGGATAACATTAAAATGTTAGCAAAAACAGTTAATTTCATGTAGAATATTGCCTTCTGCAGACGTAATTTTGACAACTCCCTTTACTAGGACACTAGAGACTTACAGAGGTGCCATACCAATGATTTCAGGCTAAGTGGATGTCAAAATGTAAATTCCAATAGCTCCCAGCCTATAGGAAAGGAGTTCTGAAGTTCATTCCCCTTCAGATATCAGTAGCTGGTGAACTCTGCCAATAAATTGATACATTTGCTGTTATCGCTCTCACTCTCACATACTGGTCACTGGAAGTTCAACAATTTCACCTTATGGCAAAGAACTCTCTGAGGATCTGAAAAAAAGAATTTTTGCTCTACATAAAGATGGCCTAGGCTATAAGAAGACTGCCAAGACCCAGAAACTGATCTGCAGCACGGTGGCCAAGACCACACAGCAGTTTAACAGGACAGGTTCCACTCAGAACAGGCCTCGCCATGGTCGACCAAAGAAGTTAAGTGCACGTGCTCAGCGTCATATCCAGAGGTTGTCTTTGAGAAATAGACATATGAGTGCTGCCAGCATTGCTGCAGAGGTTGAAGGGGTGGGGGGGTCAGCCTGTCAGTGCTCAGACCATACGCCGCACACTGCATCAAATTGGTCTGCATGGCTGTCGTCCCAGAAGGAAGCCTCTTCTAAAGATGATGCACAAGAACGCCCCCAGTTTGCTGAAGACAAGCAGACTAAGGACATAGATTACTGGAACCATGTCCTGTGGTCTGATGAGACCAAGATAAACTTATTTGGTTCAGATGGTGTCAAGCGTGTGTGGCAGCAACCAGGTGAGGAGTACAAAGACAAGTGTGTCTTGCCTACAGTCAATCATGGTGGTGGGAGTGTCATAGTCTGAGGCTGCATGAGTGCTGCCGGCACTGGGGAGCTACAGTTCATTGAGGGAACCATGAATGCTAACATGTTCTGTGACATACTGAAGGAGAGCATGATCCGCTTCCTTCAGAAACTGGGCCGCAGGGCAGTATTGCAACATGATAACAACCCCAACACACACCTCCAAGACAACCACTGCCTTGCTAAAGAAGCAGAGGGTAAAGGTGATGGACTGGCTAAGAATGTCTCCAGACCTAAACCCTATTGAGCATTTTGTGGGGCATCCTCAAACGGAAGGTGGAGGAGCGCAAGGTCTCTAACATCCATCAGCTCCGTGATGTCATCACGGAGGAGTGGAAGAGGACTCCAGTGGCAACCTGTGAAGCTCTGGTGAACTCCATGCTCAAGAGTGTTAAGGCAGTGCTGGAAAATAATGGTGGCCATACAAAATATTGACACTTTGGGCCCAATTTGGACATTTTCACTTAGGGGTGTACTCACTTTTATTGCCAGCAGTTTAGACATTAATGGCTGTGTGTTGAGTAAATTTGAGGGGACAGCAAATTTACTCTGTTATACAAGCTGTGCACTTACTACTTTACATTGTAGCAAAGTGTCATTTCTTCAGTGTTGTCACATGAAAAGATATAATAAAATATTTACAAAAATGTGATGAGTGTACTCACTTTTGTGAGATACTGTATTCTTACTGTAGCAGCACTGACCCCTAGAGCCATGATTGTACCCCCAAAGACAGGGCGGGCTGACATTTCACCTTGGGGGTCAATTAGCTAAGCATAAAGGGACATGTAGACACATGGGCACCAGTTACTTTTAGAAGAAACAAAAAAAGGATTGTTACTCACAATCCATGGTAGAGAGGGTTAGGGTTGCAGATGCCCAGTATTTTGGCAAAACTCCACTACTTCACTTGTCATAGCCTAGGAAAAGAGCCCTTAAGTCCAGACTGACACTCCTTTAGCATCCTTCTGTGAACAACGGGAGCAGCAACCATCTATTTCTCCAGTAGAGTCAAGCAGCTAATACGAGGTTCCAGGGCAAAAGCCCTGCCAACACCTCCAGCAGGACCCTCCTCTGGGACACAGTCCTTTACCTGGCCTAAGCACATCCAGGCTCCTTAAAGGCAGACAGGCCTAAAGAAGTAGCTCCAGCACATGCACCCTCCCTAAAGCCAGAGCTTGGGGGGAAAGAGACCGTGCATCAGCCAGCCCCAAATACTTAAACCCTTTATTATAATGCTCCACTGGCACAGGAAACTCCTAGTGATAAGCTGAGAAAAGATATGCATATTCATAATCCAGACCTACTGTATGATCCCACACTAATGCCACAGATGACAGTGCCACCTACTGACAGAAGGGAGAACTGGCAGCCAGGTGGCCTTGGGGGAGGTGAACAAGACACAGAATATAATTGGCATTGGCTGACTGCAGCCATGCAAAAATAAAGACGCTCCTGTTTGGGGCAGGGTGGCTACATTACTTTTTTTTTTATAAACTCTCTGTTTTACAAAGAAAAACATTTAATAAAGAGTGCCACCTATAACAAATTTGTTACAGCCATTATGGGTTTCTAAAATAAAAAGAGAGCAAAACAGGATGATTTTCTTTAATGCTGCAATTAAAACATTGTAGATGCCAAATAATGTATAATATAATACCATGTGAGCTTAAACTAATGAGCTCTGTACAGCAGGTCTTTTCAGCTAAGCATACAAAATAGGTGCTAAGAGCTGATTTGAAGTGTTTGATGTAATATTTAAAAGTGGAGCTATACTCATCTTTTTTTCCAGTGCTGTGATGTCCCGAAGCTCTCCACCAGCCAGTGACATCTTCAGCCCAGCCCTTTCCATTGGTCAGGCCAAGGTGACCTCACTCCCGCGCATGGGAGTTCAGTCATCTCTGCATTGCCGAAATTCAACACTGAGCGCGTGCAGCTCAATGTAGAGTGCAGACAGCCAGGAAAGTAACTTTAATGCAGAAGAGATATAGTATTGTACTGCAGAAAAAATCCTACCTGTTCACAATTTTATTTTTTTATTAAGTTAAAGGATAAGTAAACGATCACTGTAACAAGCTCCTGCTCGCTCGATTCCACTCTCCCGACACTCCTCTGTGGCTATAGAATTAGATTGCAGATCGCAACATCTGATGGTTCGGTCATCCAATGCTCCGGGATTCGAACTACAGCTATGTGCCTATCAAATCCAGTTGTGATAGCTCAGAACAAACTTCAGGCAGGCTGTATGTAAGTTCAAACAGGGATCTCACTTTTATTGGTTGCACACAACAAAATTTTATACACAGCAGTTTGAACACCCCGCCGCCCCCAACAACCACTTTCCTATTGGTCAATTGTAAAGTACACTTTAGTCTTCAATTAAAGTCCTCTTGGCCATGCCAATGAGGACTTGAAACAGGGTCAGCAGGGATTGGTCTGATAGCTTGAATAGGAGGACTGATATGTGTAATGACACAGAGAAGCCCCAGGGGGTAATTAAAGTACATAAACAAACAGTCAAACACAGAACAATGCATTCCTTCCAGACCATGGAGCCATCTGGAGGAGTTAGCCTTAAAACAGGGCAGCAGATCCCCCCGCTGTGTAATAGAATCAAAGGAGAAATACTTCAGTATTCCAAGCTTCATGACAATACTCCCCCCCTGGAAAACAGTCCAACAGCCACAGTGGGACCCCGAACGGGTCAACTCGAGGATGTTGGAAAAGTAGTCTTAAGGTTCCAACAGTATGAATCGGTCACACTGTAATATGGCAAATACAATTTCCCAGAGTCTGTGTCTCTTGGGGGGATATGGACTTGAATCCAAGGTAACACCACCTCAAGGGTCCAGGGCTCACGATCAGTCGGCAAGAGGCTAGCATTCGGTCCCCTCCAAAAGCCTCTGTCCTGGCTCAGTCTGTCACATTTCTCCCTTGTCGGCAGATGACTAACACAAAAGGAGACCCCAGACGGATTTACTCCGAAGTTAGTCCATAGTTCCAGTCCCCTAATGCCTGTACCCACACAGTACCCCAAACAAATTGTTCCATACAGAGCATTACTTACCCAGCCAACCTCTGCCTCTCATAGAACATGCCCACCACTGGGGACAGGCCTGGACTGGCCCTTCTCCCTGGAGTCCTTTTGGCCGCTGGAGAGAAGACAGGGTGACTGGGCTCACTCCGTCATGCTGTTGGGGATCTGGGCCGACTGCCCAGCATCCCTGGGGTATACAAGTGGGGACTGAAGTCCCATCCACTTTTAGTAGGTGAAAATCCCACAGTGCTTGCAAAGCATGACTGACATTCTCCTGTCTCAGTGTCGCACCATTTTCTGGGGTTGTGTCAGTGGAGACCAAAGTCCCATCGACTACCACAGGAACTCCCTCTTCTGTTAGTTGAGGGCAGCCCTTCTGCTGGGGACTCCACATCCTCCGCTCTGGCTAACCGTTGGGGCAGGAGGCTGGCTTCCTCCACTCCCAAACTGTGTAACCGCCATTGGGGAGGTGAGCCGGCTGCTTCCTTTTCCATTCCCTCATCTGGATGTTGGGACGATATGTCTGTGGTACTGTCTCCCAGGCGCACGGACCTTTGCTGGGGAGGAAAGACCGCTTCCTCCACCCTGGCCAACTGTTGGGGAGGGACGACGAACACCTCATTTCCCTTCTCCCCCTGTATCCTGATCTGCTGCTGGGAAGTGACCACCTCCTTCTCACCCTGATCCTCCATAACTGCCACAGATGTGGGGCAGAGGTCTCTGTCCGGTGGCTAGCACTTCAGCTGGGGAAGTTCCTTGTGACTCCACAGATACTGCTGTTGGTGCTGGGCAGAGCACAGTAGGTTTGGCCCTAATAACAGCTCTTCTTCTGCTGGAGGCTCACCAGGTTGTTCTTCCTCAGCAGAAAAGTCTATCAAATCCCCTGTCTCTGCAACTGGTGTCTGGGGATAAAGGTTCACCATCTCCTGTCCATGGAACCCAGAAGATGCTATCAGTGCTGGGCAGAGGTTAGCAGAGCTCTGCCCTGTTGTCAGCACTTCAGCTTTGGGGATAGCGATCTCCACATTTTCCTCTGCCGATTCTCTGGCATTCTGCTGGACAGGCACATTCCTCCATCCAAGATCATCCACTGCAGAAACAGGTTCATCCAGGTCAGTCAGCACTTGCTCCATCCGCCATAAGACCTCCGCGTCCATAGCTGCGGGGGCAGGTTGGCAAAGCACACTGTTACTCTGCCACATTGTCGACTCTTCATCCAGGATTTCAGAGTTGTCAACTGGTATTTCCTGATAGTCCCAGGCAAAGGGAGCCCCACCCTGCTGCTGAGCAGAGTCTAGCAGCTGTCTGTAGGCGATCTCCAGCTCCCATTCCTGAACGGCCAGAAACTCCAAATCTTCGTGTGCCCAGTGCACAGCCGAGACATTCAGTCTTCGCTCTCTGTGCTCCATTATTTCCTCCAAACGCCACTCCCGATCACTCCCAAAGTCAGGGTCCCTGGGCAGCCTCCAGTACAACAATCCCAGGCCATCGTAGTCAAAGCCTTCTGTGGGGCTGACATCCGCTGTCCACGGGCACACTTGGGCTACATACCACTGGAGGGCTCTGTAGCTCTCGTCCAACCGCATTTCTGCCCGGATCAGCCTGCTTAACTCAGCTGTCCACTCCTGGTTCGGTTGTTCCCCCAATAACAGCATTCGCACTTCATACTGCGACCAGTACCTTACATGGATGGAGGGGAGAACTTTTCCCTGGTTTCGCTGCTCACAGGCTAGCACTTCCTTCCAGAGTTCGCAGCAGATAGAATCAAACCATCCCAGCAGGACCTGCTCTGATACTGGTCCTCTGTGCTGTATCTGCATCTCTCGCAACCTCCTTCTGAATTCCTCTTTCATGGTGGCTGGTATCTGTACCTCTCCTCTCCTGCTATCTGGACCTTGGATCCAGGTGATGGTTTGGATGTGTTCACAGCAAGGAAGCACGATCCCACCGGTCCCTCCCGGCTCTCAAGTAAGTCTTTCAGTGTAGCTCTCCTGCAGGCTGGTTTGGTCCGAGATGAAGCTATGCTATCGGCAATAGCGAAACGCGTTGACGTCATCAACGCTGACACGCCACGGGCGCTGGGCACTGTGTGTGTGCGAGTTCATGGGATGAGACGATGTGAGAGATAGCTGCTGACTGCTCCGACCAACCTATTTCACTAACGCCAATCCGGCATCCGCACAAACTCGATTTCCTCCACTAACTGGCAGTGGATCCAAGCCCCTAGGAGAAATATCAGGAGCCGGAGGACTTCTACCTGTAGGTGATTACAACAGCAGCGTTCTGACTGGGAGGTAGAGATCGCGGTGTACACTTAATGATCCCGCCGTCCCTCCAGCTGCTGCTATTTGCATCGGAGCCGCATCCCCTCACCAATTCTCCGTCTCATCAGGAGGGCAGCATTATGAATGACCAGCCCAGAGCGGACCTCAGAGGATAATTGAGGCTACAAATGGTAAAGTCCAATATCACTATTTAATCTGAATAAGTTTGGTTATAACATTCTCTACACTTACTATGTTAACACTAGTGACTTTTACCCAAACTGCCCAAAGGACAAATATTCCTTTACTGCATCTTTTCTAATAACACCCTTGATCCTCCCTCCAATATTCCCAGGATCTGGTCATCATTATGTGGACTTCTACTGCCTTCTAACTACAACAAATAGCCTTGTAATTTCATTGCTTAGCATCCAAGCCAAGCCGGCAGTAGTCAGCACCACCCAACCCCCTCTCCCGCCACCATTCCCACCTATCCCTAAAGGATCTTTCTTGCTCCTGACAGGTACCTTTCGGCCAATAGTGTACATTAATGTAATATTAATTGATTCCAAATTAGCCACATCAACTTGATTACTTTTTACCTGTCAGCCACTGACAAGATCCTTCCAGCGTCCAGGCGCTGCCATTTGTTGTGTGTTTGTTGTTTTCGTTTTGTGAAGTGTTTTTTTGTTAATCTTGTCAGGCCTATTATTAAATTATAGTCGCAGTAACAGGGCCCCTCTGGTCCCACTGCGCTCTATTTACGTACATTTTAATTAAGTGTGTTGCCCAATGTTTAATGTTTTTTAACCATTCAAATAAAGTGAATCATTCAATTTACTGGCAACCCAGTTTATTCGTGATTGATAATCATAAGCGCTGCTAAGGTAACCCCTTACCCGGACACTAGTACCGGGTGCCTTTTTTCTTTTTGGTTTGGAGTGTCCCAGTAACTGGAGCGCAAATCCCACGGCTGCCAACCAATGTAACGAGCCCCTGCTCACTCGATTCCACTCTCCCGACACTCCTCTGTGGCTATAGAATCAGATTGCAGATCGCAACATCTGATGGTTCGGTCATCCAATGCTCCGGGATTCGAACTACAGCTATGTGCCAAACAAATCCAGTTGTGATAGCTCAGAACAAACACCAGGCAGGCTGTATGTAAGTTCAAACAGGGATCTCACTTTTATTGGATGCACACAACACAATTTTATACACAGCAGTTTGAACACCCCGCCCCCAACAACCACTTTCCTATTGGTCAATTGTAAAGTACACTTTTGTCTTCAATTAAGGTCCTCTTGGCCATGCCAATGAGGACTTGAAACAGGGTCAGCAGGGATTGGTCTGATAGCTTGAATAGGAGGACTGATATGTGTAATGACACAGAGAAGCCCCAGGGGGTAATTAAAGTACATAAACAAACAGTCAAACACAGAACAATCCATTCCTTCCAGACCATGGAGCCATCTGGAGGGGTTAGCCTTAAAACAGGGCAGCAGATCCCCCCACTGTGTAATAGAATCAAAGGAGAAATACTTCAATATTCCAAGCTTCATGACAATCACCTTCTAAAACAACCCATTCAGTTTAAAATAGAAATTGAAGCCAAAACATTTGTGTATATATTATATAAAAAACATTATAAATACCCTTTTGTCCCCGCTTTATTTAGTTATCACATATGCTCTCAGCTGCATAAGGAGCAAAGAGAGCTGAGTGAGGAGAAACAGTGGCACACCCAGTGAAAAGCTATGCTAGGGTGGGGTGTCAGGACAAGTCTGATCATTGGAGCAGAGCAGGCTGAGTTCTCAGCGTGGCCAGAAAACTGACCACAATGTGATCTCATGCCTAGTGTGGTCAGTTTTTGATAGGAAAGCAGAGGGACTGGCAGAAACACCAGAGATTTCACACAAAAGGAAGCAATACAAAGAGAACAGGATACTTTCTCATACAAGTACATGGTACAGCAGGCACAATCCAGGAGTATGAAATGTTGGGTTTACATATTCTTTTATAGTTCAACTTTAAATATTTACCTGACTTAAATAAAAATAAATTAAAAATGCATTTTTTAGGTTGGAATATATATTTATATCATACAAAAATAATATACATCCCCTTTATGGCAAAGCAGCAGATATGCTGTTTTCAAGATCCTAAATAATAAGTAGCCAGTTAAAGACAATGACATGACAAATGTGGTATTTTTTACTGGTTTTGAATAATGTGTACTCACTTTGGTACTCTTGTATAAAAAAGAAATCCCTAAAGCGGTATTAAACGTAAAGAAAAAAAAAAAATCCACTGCAGCTTACCAATTCTTGGAAGTGGTGGCTGCATTCGTTTTGATCTGGCCTGTGAGTCTGTTATTTTTCGACTTTAACAGACCAAATTGCCCAGCAAAAGTTTGTCAGCTGGAAGGCTGAGATAAACCATTTGAATGTGAGAGGGGTGATTACAATGATCAGCTTTTATTCATTTATGTAAAAGTTATCCCAAAAGGAAAAAAAAAACAAAACAACGGCTGATGTAACAACAGTTACATGCAAATGGCCACAAATGGCTGCAGGTGCTGTTAGCCTCTTATTGCTTTGTATGGGGCTTTCCACCCACAGCTGTTCACAGGAAATCCCACTGATTCTCCCACAGGAAAGTGTAGTCGACCTCAAACGTATGTGTGAATGAACCATGATTTTTTTTTTTTTACAATAGTTATAATTTAAGGAAGGCCATTGAAGAAGATTTCTTTTTGTACCATGAAAAAAAAAAACTTTCCACATCCTAGTATAAATTAATATGTTAATGTACTCACCTCTTCTATGTTATTCCAAATTAACGTGTAAACACTCTAGGATACTGTATACCAAAAAGCGCCTACATGTGTTCCCACAAAATTATATAGTGAAAAAAGTGATGCGCTACTTATACAAATATACATTGAAAAGCCAAATTGTAAAAAAAAAACAAGCACAAATATAACTCTGCATATATAACTCACATAAAAACTTTTGCGCTGACTGGTGAACATATACAATATATCAAAATAATGTGTATAATGTTTATCAAAGAAAATCTTAATAAAAGTCCAAATGTTTATTGTGTCCAGTGTATCTCAATCCCTTGTTGCAGTCAGTATACTCAGGACTTTCTTATACAGCACAGCTGCAAATGCACACCTTGTGATCCTTCAAGAGAAAACGTGCTTCTTCTGGATGAATCAGGACATGTTAAAATGCATCCTATTATTAGATCCAAATTGATGATGAATACCTCCTTTAGAAGGGTTTTGTGCATTGTGGAAATATTTTCCATCTTTATTTTTTTTTGTACTCAAGGAACCTTTTCATTTTCTTCAAGCTCAAAGGATCTGGTTCATTGGTACTGGAATAATGACTTCCTGTTGAGAAAAGGTCTCTATGTAGTCCTATAGGGCAGCTGCGGTCACAGAGTCCCTCAGTGGCCTGGTTAAGAAAAAGGGGAGCTATAAACAAGAATCCCCTTTCGAAAGTTGTAAGTATGGGCTGTCAGAAATTTCCTCCCTCTGTTAGGTCACCTGGGATAGGCCCCCCCCCTTTCACACTGGGGCGGTGGGGGCGTCGGCGGTAAAACAGCGCTATTTTTAGCGGTGTTTTACCGTCGTTTTTGCGGCGGTATTTGGCCACTAGCGGTGCAGTTTTAACCCCCGCTGGCGGCCGAAAAAGGGTTAAAACCGCTCGCATAGCGTGGCTATAGCCGTGATATTGCCGCGCTGCCCCATTGATTTCAATGGGCAGGAGCGGTGAATACACCGCTCCTTCACCGCTCCAAAGATGCGGCTTGCAGTTTTTTTCTCCTCCTGCCAGCGCACCGCTTCAGTGTGAAAGCCCTCGGGCTTTCACACTGAACAAACAGTAGAGGCTGTTTTGGGCCGGTTTGCAGGCGGTATTTTTAGCGCAATAACGCCTGCAGACCGCCCCAGTGTGAAAGGGCTCTAAGTGTCTTCAGTGTTCGGTTCTGTAGGCGTAAAACGCAAATTTCCTTTAGGCTCAGTTTACACTGCATGCCGATGCGGCTCACAGCAGGGGACCTGTGCGTCCTGGTTCACCGTTTCGGGTCCGATTTCAGCCCGAATTTTGGGCTAATTTTAGACCTGAAATGGACCAAAAGACACACAGGGCTCCTGTGCAACTTCGCACCAGAGCTGCATCAGAGATATGTGAACCGGCTCCATAGAGAGACGGTCACAATCTCCTGCTATTGCATATTGGATGCGGAGATCCGTGACTGTATCCAGCCCAAAGCCAAAAATTAAGTTACCTTGAAGTTAAATCTATCTTTAAATATTTGATCGAGATAGCTAATGCATATTACCTTGCATACACCACTGCAGCATCAGCTAGGTAAGCAACCACTTTTCCAATATCGGACAGGGGGGGTCTGCATGTTGTGTAAATGGAAGGTTTGTTACAGGCTATTTCATCCAAGGTGAATAAATATCTACAGGCCTAATTTCTTCCCTTGCATCATCATCAGGGTCATAAGTTTCCCTTCACTGAACTTTCAGAGAAGGAATTTCCATCTGCTTCCTCCTAAGTAACCACACTAAGAAATTCTTGGGCAAGAAGGTGAAGGACCAGTCTTAGAGACTGAAGTCAAATAATTGTTAAGGACTTGCTTAGCGTTAGATGTCAACATTTTACATAGAAATTTCGACAGTGTTTCTCAGGGCAACTAGACTCTGAGCCTGGGGCTGAAGGTGGGACAGATAGAGTCTGGACTGAGTGTTTATCAACCATTTAAGCCCTGCAACAAAAAGTTATAGGAACGTGCCTAAAAGTCCAGATCAAGGGGGAGGGAAGTGCCTACAGTCCTGACAGCATTCGTATCTCCTCCCACCACTTGAGTGAATCACTATTAGCTTAGTGAGCAAGAAGACCATACACAAAAGAAGGGACACTCATTCTCCTGCCACATGGACTTGGCCATGGTGATCATCATCACTCTGCCATCCTCAGCCTCTGTATTTTCTATCGGTATCCCCACCCCATGCTATTCAGTGTTCACAGTGTGTGTTGACGTGGAAGTATTTCACCCCATTGCCAGAGATGACGTATGGACTCTCAAACAAAGCTTGGACCACAAACCCCACCTATAAGCCACTTAGCCCCTTTCAGAAGTGCTGGTTTCAAAAAAAGACTGACAACACACCAGCACACTGCCACCCAGAAAACCTCAGGCTCAGGGAAAATGCACTCGAGGCTTCAGGATTTGACTGTTGATAAAGGGGCAAGATCCTGGTATCATAAATGGCAATAGCTGTCGTTCATTCGTTTTCATTCAACCAGCGGGTTAAAAAAAAAAAAAAATGAACAGATTCCTCCATCCACACATTTGATGGATAAGGGAATCCTCCCACTGTGCTATTCTATTCTGCTGCAGTGTTACAAGCTATAGCTTGTTCAGAAGAAAAAAATGACAGGCTGGTTGTATACAAGTCGAATGACAGATCAAGCCCATACATGTATGGCATGCTTAAGAAACAGAATCTAATCTGAAAAATGAGGTGGATGGGAGGATTTTTTACTCTTCTGCTTGTGCTTCCTGTAGAGAAACCAGCCATCTCTCATGTTGCTGTCCTGGAACATGATTGGGCAAATACAATAATAATTTTTTTTCTCTCTTTTTTATGGTTTTTGGACGGACTTTCACTCACACCTTAATTGTGTTTATATATAGAGTATCATTTAATTATATTTGGTTTTTCTCACCCATCATATTTTTGATTTATCTACTTTCTAGCGCTGCACTTATTTTGTTTATACTTTATGTAACTTGGTTTGTTTGTGTGCTAGCAGCTATTCAGTATTTGTTCACATTTTTGGGGGTCAGCGCAACTTGTTTCTTCACATCACACGGATTTTACTTGTTGCATGCAATTGCTCTTTAATAAGTGGCAAAATACAACAGGAAACTGAAAAATATTATTGTAAGTAAACAGTGTGTGCAAACCATGGCAACGATGCAACTAGCTACTCTTGGCTATGATGAGACACGTATCTCAAAGTTCACCAGATTTTTTTTACCATTTGTTACATCCCTGCTGCTGATAGTAAATATTTATTTAGCTCTGCTGCCTTTCAACACAAATCATTTTTATATTCCCCTATTGACGTGAAGATTTTTAAATTGTTTCTATCACTCATCGGCAAACTATGCAAATCAAAATGGTTTCTTTGCCTATTAGCATTACAAATAATTTGTTTGCACAAATATCTTAAAGATACCTCTTTACATACAGTACACATGTGTAATTATCTGTTCTGCTTTTGAAATGTTTAAAAATTACAAGGACATAAGAAAAATAACTTTATTGTAGATGACTAAAGAAATTATGTTTGAG
Source organism: Lithobates clamitans (assembly GCA_037952925.1). Classification (NCBI taxonomy): domain Eukaryota; kingdom Metazoa; phylum Chordata; class Amphibia; order Anura; family Ranidae; genus Lithobates; species Lithobates clamitans. The sequence continues at coordinate 3,063,762 of JBBGZY010000513.1, forward strand.
AAACAGCAATTCTGATCATGGGACAAAGTAAGAATTGTGTCTCTACAGGTGTGATATGATCTATTTCTTACAGTCTGCAGCTGGCCTCAGCTACTGAGGATACATAGAAGAGTGTGCGGTGGCAAAGGAGACGTCTTTGAGCCATTTTCCCCAAAAGGCAAAAAGATGAAAGCGTTAGTTCAATTGCTGGTCAGAGATTTGAATCCCAGTGATTTATCAATATGCACAGCAAAACAAGCATACCTTATTAAGATGGATTGTACTCTTGAAATGCTGTTTCACTTAACTCTGAGGATTAATAAATCACTGGTGTTCATAGCTCTGGTTTACATTGTGTCTTGCTCTTTCACCAGGTTACCGTTTGGTTCGTACCATAAACTGGGGAGATTGGCAGCTTTGCCACTGCTCTTTTGAAGTTATTGATTTTTCTTTTAGAATGTATTTTTAGTCACTTGTATTTGGGGGGGGGGGGGGGGTTATTTTTGATGGAAGATCTGCTTTAAAAAATAATCTATAGAAGGAGAAATATGCAAGTTGCTATTCCGTAGCTCACCTTCTAAAAAGGAAATCTACTTAGCTGCTTTCCCAATCCAAGAGCTTGATAATGTCTAACTTTTCATGAGTATGTAAATATGATTTAAAATGATTCTAAAGGGTACTTTTAAAAAAAATAACAAACATGTTATACTTACCAGCTCTGTGCAATGGTATTGCACAAAGCAGACCTGATCCTCCTCTTCTTTGGTCCCCCTTCGGGGTTTCTGGCTCCCCACACCAAGTGCCGCCACAGTAGGCCGCTTGCTATTGGGGCACTCTTGTGTGCTCACTCCTGAGCTGACGCTGTCCCTTCCTCACTGGCTGTGATTAACAGCAGCAGGAGCGTTCCAGCTGCTGCCTCTCTGTCCAATGAGGAGAGAGAAAGAACCGTTAGAGCCGTTGCTCTCGTGAACATCGTTGGATTGAGACTGGGCTCAGATAAGTATGGGGATTGTGTTGTATGCAGAAGGCTTTTTTGTCTTATTGCAGAGAATGCATTACAATAACATGTACCTTAATGCCGCGTACACACGAGCAGATTTTCCAGCAGACTTGGTCCGGCGGACCAGACTCCGTCGGTTAATTCGATCATTTGTGGGCTCCAGCGGACTTTTTTTCCCAAAAGTTCGATGGACCTAGAAATGTAACATGTTTCAAATCTTTCCGACGGACTCGGCTTTCTAGCGTACAAACCGTTCGTATGTGTGCAAGTCAGGAATTGGGAAGCAGGGGTGCACCCCAAGAGCACATCAGTTTGTCAGGTACAGGGCAGAGGAAGGGAAAGGAAAAAGGCCCGGGACCTCGCTGGGACTTCTCTGGAGTAATAAAGGTCTGCTGGCCTGGCGCCCTGGGTGGGAGGGGGCGTGCAGACCTGCGGAGTGGTATGAAAGTCTGGGAGGTGGAGGCCTAAAAACTACAAGCATAATATATTTACCTATCACTAGGGGTAAAGAGCGGGCAGGGGGTGGAAGCATGAGAGGTCGGTCTCTAAGAGCAACAGAACCCCAGAACCCAAGGGAGAGTCTGAACACCAGTTACATACAAAAATATCTAAAAGAAGCAAGTCTAAAAAGCCCCGGAATGGATGCGAAACAATCAGGAACGAAAGATAAGAAGAAAGACCAGCAGAAACAAAAGGGGGGACAGGGGGACAGGCCCAGGGAAGATCCAGAGCCAGAAGGAGCTTTTGCCAGCAGCGGTATTGAAGAGAAAAGAATAATGGCGCTCGTACCAATTAAAACTGAAATGATCGAAATATTCGCTAAACTTGAAAGTGTAATAAAAGCTGAAATTTTAAATGTACGTACGGACATGGGACATCTGCTGCGTAGAGTGGAGGAAGTAGAAGAGGCTTCAGGAAATCAAGCAAAAGAGATTTTTGATTTAAAAGAGCAAGTCAGGAAAATGCAGAATGAAAAACGCATGCTGGCATATAAAATAGAAGAACAGGAGAATCAGAGCCGGCGTCAAAATCTGCGCATCAGATCCATCCCGGAGCAACAGAATTAGGACTTGGGGGAGAAGATGAGAAAAATATTTAACCCCATTCTGGGCAGGCGTGAAGAGGAGGCCCTAAGGATCGATAGGGTCCATTGAGTGAGGAAACCCCCAAATATAAAACAAGATATCCCTAGAGACGTAATCGTGAAGTTCCATTCGTATGAGGATAAAGAAAAAAATCTGGAAGAACCTGAGGGGGGACCCCCAATATGTTTCGAAAGTAATAATTTACAGATCTTTACAGACCTCTCGGCGGGAACTTTGGCGCGGAGAAGGCAGATGAGGCCATTACTCGATCAACTTAGGAGGGCCAACTTGGAGGGAGGAGGGGGGTTGGGAAGGGCGTTCCTGCATGGTGGGTCCTAGGGGAGCAGTAGGTAGGGGAGAAGGGATTGATCGAAATGCCAGAGCTCAAATTTTTATCATATAATGTTAAAGGGTTAAACTCGCCTATAAAAAGACATAAAATATTAAGGGAACTACAACACTATGGAGCCGATATAGTATTTCTTCAGGAGATCCATTTGGCCTTAGATTCTAGAATTAGGCTGTTCTCCCCAGGTTTGCCCCAATAGTTTTATGGGGATACGCCTATTAAAAGATCGAAGGGAGTAGCAATAGGGTTCTTGAAGGCCTCAAATTTTTCACTGGTGGACAGGGTGACGGACCTGGATGGTCGTTATATTTTTTTGAAGGGTAATATAGGGAATAAAACGTTCACCCTAGCGAACGTTTACTGGCCCAATAAAGATCCGACGGTATTTTTGGGACAGGTGTTGATGAAGCTGGTGAAGTTTAGGGAGGGGGAGGTAGTGTTGGCGGGGACCTCAACTTTTACCTTGATCCTGATCTGGATAGTACGTCTCATGCCCAGGGGATAAGGAAGGCCTCAATTAGCGCAATCGGGCGGCGGCTGTTTCGCTGCCATCTGATGGACGCATGGAGGTTGCAGCATGCTAAGGAAAGAGACTACACCTACTTCTCCCCTGTGCACGGGACGTATTCAAGATTAGATTACATATTTGTGGACCACAGCCTTCTGGAGTGGGTGGAGGAAACCAGAATAGAAATTTTATCCCTTTCAGATCATTCACCGGTCACGATGAAGGTGAGGATCCCAGAAAGGCAACGACAACCCTTCACGTGGAAGTTGAATGAATATTTGTTGAAGGATCCAAAAATAATAGAAAGGGTCCAGGAAGAAGCTGATTTTTTCTTTAAATCAAATGATACAGGAGAGGTGTCCCCTTCCATTTTATGGGAAACACATAAAGCGTATATTAGAGGGGTCCTCATTTCCATAGGAGCAGGATTAAAAAAGAAGAGAAAGGAAGAAAGGGAAAGGTTGATAGAGGAAATTTTTTCTCTGGAACAGGTCCATAAAAAGTCGAAGGGGCAGAACCAGGATGGCTTCCGCCAACTAGCCGCTAAAAGGGAGGAGTTGAGGGACTTTATGGAACAGGATTCCAAAAGAGCTCTCAATAAGATAACAAAGGACAACTATCTCTGGGCGAATAAGTCGAGCAAGCACCTGGCCAGATTAGTGAGAAAGAAAAGGGACCGGAACTTTATCGAAAAAATACAAAACAAAAAAGGGGAGTTAATAGTGACTAGTAAAGGCATAGCAGAAGAGTTTAAAAAGTTTTATGCGGCCCTATACTCCATTGGGCAACATAGAGTAGATGACCCAACTTGTATGGGCAGGGATGAGGAATTTTTGAGGGGGGCGGGGGTAGTGGAGTTAACCGAAGAAGATAGATCTACCTTGGATAGACCTATTGAGGAGGAGGAAATTTTGGCAGCCCTGAAAGATTCCCCAAAGGGCAAGAGCCCAGGTCCAGACAGGTTCACTATTCTATACCTAGAAAAACTGAAACACATCCTTGTTCCTAGGCTCTGTCATTTTTGGAATGAGTTGGGTGCCAACTGCGAAATGGAGAGAGAAGCACTAGCTGCGTCGATCACATTGATACTAAAAGAGGGGAAAGATGCTAGGCTCTGTTCGAGTTACAGACCCATCTCGCTGCTGAATGCAGACGTCAAACTCTATGCGAAAGTGCTGGCTAGCAGATTGAAGGAGAAAATGACCACTCTGGTTCATGCAGACCAGGCAGGTTTTGTGCCCGGGAGACAGAGCCGGGATAATGGGGTGCGAGCAGTGCTTCTGTTAGAAACCAGCAAACAGGGAGGGCCCCCAGTTCTATTCCTGTCAGTGGACGCGGAAAAAACGTTTGACAGGGTAGACTGGGGGTTTATGATGAAAACTTTGGAAGCAATGGGGGTTGGCCCGAGGTTCATCTCGTGGGTCAAAATACTTTACAACAACCCTACGGCTTCCGTTAAGGTAAATGGGGCTTTCTCAAAACCCTTTATTATGGAAAACGGCACTAGACAGGGCTCTTTCCCCTCTTCTGTTCGTCTTGACCCTTGAGCCTTTACTAGCCACTATTCGTAACAATCCAGACTGCAGTGGGGTGAAAATAGGAGCAGAGGAACATAAACTCGCGGCATTTGCTGACGACGTCATGTTCTTCATTGTGAACCCCAGAATCACCCTTCCAAATGTGTTACGGATCCTTAGAAGATATGGGGAAACTTCTAATTTTAAAATAAATTTGAGGAAGTCGGAGATCCTGAATATCAGTGTGGGAAAACAAGAGGAGGCCCACCTAGCTGAGGTGTTCCCTTTTCCCTGGAAAAAGGAAATCAAGTATTTGGGGATAAAATTATCTAACACATTTAAAAAACTGTACTTAAAAAATTACATTCCGCTGCTGGATGAGATCAGGCAGGAAGTCAGAAGATTATCATCGAGGCCTCTTTCATGGCTTGGGCGTGTGAATGCGGTCAAAATGATATTGACACCCAAAATACTGTATAAATTTCAGATGTTGCCTATTCCTCTCCCTCAGTATTATTTTAGAGCTTTACATAGTTCGATAGCAAAATTGGTCTGGGGCGGCAAAAAACTACGTATCTCCTATGCAGTTTTGAGTAGGGGAAAAAAAAAGGTGGACTAGCTCTACCCGACTTCAATAAGTACTATACATCAGTAGTATTGTCACGAGTTATCGATTAGTCTAAAAAGGATTCGGAGAAGAGATGGGTCAATATAGAACACTATTTGAGTAACACTGATCTAGGTCACATTCTCTAGAATCCCCCAAAATATAGAGCACTGGGCACTAACACGGCTGTATTGACACGTAACACTTTCAAATATTGGGACCAGATACACATTCAGAATAAGTGGACACACAACGCACCATTGATCTATATGAAAAATAATATATTTTTCGAGTCTGGGATGAGGGAGGTGGGAGGGAATTGGTTAAAAGATGATTGTATTCAACTAAAAAATTTTACAAGTAAGGGGAGAATATGCACGTTTGCTCAGTTAAGGGCGGAACCGGGGTTGTGGGTGATGGATGTGTGGAGGTATCTCCAGCTTTCGCATTTTATAGATAAGTTACCAAAACCACTCAGAAGCGAGGAGGAGTATAGACCACTTGAGCAGCTCTGTGTGAGGGAGCAAGCAGGGGGTTCTACTGCTCAAATTTATAGGATTCTGGGGGCGGAGATGGAACTGGAGGTGCCTCCTTACATCAAAAACTGGGAGCGGGAGTTAGGGTCACAATGTAGCAAATCCACGTTAGAGAAGATTTTGAAGTTGGCACATTATTCGGCACTAGATACTAAGAGAACGGAAACTCATTATAAATGTCTTGCAAGATGGTATGCCACCCCAGACAGGTTAAGCAAAATCGATAGTACGAAATATGATACTTGTTGGAGGGGGTGCGTTTGTTTAGGAACAATGGCCCACATTTGGTGGGAGTGTCCTATTATTAAAATATTCTGGAAAAAAATCATAACACTGATTAAGGAAATTACTGAGGAAGTTATTGTAGAGGATCTATGGGTATGTCTTTTCCATGGTACAGCGAAGTCGGTGAAGAGATACCAATCCTCGATTGTCCCTATAATGCTTGATGCGGCTAAGAGGCAGATAGCTACGAAATGACTTGATCCGGCAAGTCCAAACACTCGAGATTGGCTCTTTTGCATAAATGAAATATACAATGTCGAGAGTATGGACGATAGGGGATTGGTACCTAACGAGGGTGAGGAACTGATGGACAAATGGGCAGATTGGCAAAAATTTAAAAAGACCTGGAGTTACCTAGAGGAGATTTTAAATGTGGTATAAAGGGCGGGAGATCAAGTTTAGACTGGCTGGAACAATAGTGTAGGCTGTCCCATCTGTAGCCTTCTGCAGGAGCGGGGGTGGGGGGTAGGGGATAAGGGGGAAAATTATATTAATATGATGTATTTCGGTAATGTAATCTGTATTTATACCGGTTGGGTGTGGTTTTGTATTGATAAAATAATAAATAAAGAATTAAAAAAAAAAAAAATACCCTCCTCTCCGGTGTGAGGGACCTTTGGGGAGGAACGGCCTCATCAGGTGCTCGCCAAGAGCAATGGCTTCATCTGCAATGAAAACAGAGGAGAGTCCCTCAATGTTCTCGGCATCAGGTGGCAATCCCAGGCCACCAGTCTGGAGACGCTGGCACAACTCGGTCTGTGTGAAGACTCCTCTGTCCGACATCTGGCCGTTCTTCCCCACGTCCACGAACATAAAATCCAATTGTGCCGAGACCACCGCCATCAATACTACACTATTAAACCCCTTATAAATAAGTAGTAAGACCCCGAATGGGGTGGTGGCACAATGTGAACATGCTTCCCATCAATCGCCCCTACACAGTTGGGAAAGACCCAACGGTCAGCGAACTGGGAGGCCACAGTCTGCCATTCCTGTGGGTTTGAAGTAAACTGTGGATTCAAACAAGAAAAAAAAATGTATAAGTACTTTTAAACATAACTTTGCTAGCAAATTACACACAAACATTCTTGCACAACAGCAGTCTAACATTTTTTAAAAGTATTATTTCTAAAAATCTAAAAAATAAGCCCACTTATAAGATTACCCACCCCCTCTGATGGCCCATTGATCAATTTGTATGTGGGGGGGTCCAATTTAGTAGAAGACCACACATGACATTTGGGGACATTTGAGGGGGTGGGGGGTTCTAATTTAGTAGAAGACCTCACATGACATTTGGAGACATTTGAAGGGGTGGGGGGTTCTAATTTAGTAGAAGACCACACATGACATTTGAGGGGGTAGGGGGGTCTAATTTAGTAGAAGACCACACATGACATTTGGAGACATTTGAGGGGGTGGGGGGGTCTAATTTAGTAGAAGACCACACATGACATTTGAGGGGGTGGGGGGGTCTAATTTAGTAGAAGACCACACATGACATTTGGAGACATTTGAGGGGGTGGGGGGGTCTAATTTAGTAGAAGACCACACATGACATTTGGAGACATTTGAGTGGGTGGGGAGGGTAAAGCTGACAATATATATTGTTGAAGGGACTATAGGCTATAGGTGTATATGGGCCCAGGATTGCATGGTGGGGAGGTTAGTGAAGGTAAAAATGCATGTAGGGCAAAAAATGATTTACCAAAAAAAAACATGCATGCATGAAGACAAAGGGGACATTCACGGCATATTCCAAGCATGGTAATTAAGTAACAATGAAATTAATACAATACATTAGCAAACATTAAAGACATATCATGTAATGTTAAAGGATAAAAAAAAACTTACCTTCATATAGTCCTTCTGCAGGATCTGAATTATGGCAGAACGATAATGATCCCCAGAGCCTGGGGGGAGATGCCTGTGGAGAACTTAAGGTCCTGAAGGCTTCTCCCAGTCACCAAGTAACGTAACGTGGCAACTAGCCTCTGCTCCGCAGTGATGGCTTGCCTCATGCAGGTATCCTGTCTGCTGATATAAGGGGTCAGCATAGCCAGCAGACGTTGAAAAACGGGTCCGTTATCCTGAGATAATTCCTGAAATCCTCAGGATTATTCTCATGGATCTTACAGAGCAAAGGCATGTGGGAAAATTGGTCACGCTGGCGCAACCAATTCTTCGTCCATGAACTCCTCCTCGCCCTGTTCATGGACTGGGCTCGGGTCAAAGTATGAACCCCAACACCAAGCCCCCACGCAGCACGAACTCGAGAACGAGTACGTCCACGCACCATGGCTTCAAAACGGTCGGCTGGTCAAACAAACTAAGAACAAACGCACTGAAGAACAGCAAGGCCTATGAAGAGCGACCTCAAGATCAGGAACGAGCGGACCAGAACGGCCGGCTATACAGGTTACGAACTGACCAACACGCACTGAAAACCAGATACAAACCTCACAAGCTGAACCGCAGAAAACGATCGAAATTAGCCGAAGTCTGAAAAGTGCGAATCGTCTCTAACCAAACTTCTGCTAACACGCGGTTAACATGAGATTAGCAGAAGGAGCCCAAAGGTTGGTGTAATGTGGCTTGAACTTCCTTTTTCTAGTCCCGCCGTACGTGCTGTATGTCACCGCGTTCAAAACCATCAGACTTTTGGAGTGATCGTGTGTGTCCAAGTCCGTCGTTTGTAAGTCCGGCGCACTTACGCTACAAAGTCCGTCGGAAAGACTGTCGAACCTAGTCCGACGAAAAGTCCGCTCGTGTGTACGTGGCATTAGAATCCCTTTCAAATGCTTGCTGCATTTCTTTTTCAGGTAAACGACTCAGTAGGGTAAATTTACTAAAGGCTTTTCATTTTCATTTCAAGTGTAGTTGCATTTTGCAGGGGAATTAGCCCCAGAACTTAGGGAATGTGGTGAAATTTCATGATGCAACGAAAACCCAATCAGGTGCAAAGAAAAAAAAAAAAAGAAAACAGAATTTATGCTTGTATAGGAATGTATTATGGAAGTCAGCAGAGCTTCACCTCATTCACTAAGCTCTAGCGTAAATTCCCTTGCGAAATGTACAGCATATTTACCTTTAGCAAATCAATATCAGTAAATTTTGGAGAGACATTCAGGCAGTTATCAGGAGGAGATCAGCAATGGCAGACTTGGTGTTCCTCATAGGACAGGTATCCATTAAATACAACTATTAGAATTAAAACTCTACAAAAACAAATGATTGAGGTTACACTATTTGCGCCAAAGGTGAAAATCTCAGCAGAACTACTGGCTGACATTTCATTTATACTTAAAGAAGAAAAGGTTATGATATTTAACAGGGGTCTTGAGAAAATTCTCACATCTTTTGTTCCTCATTTGTAAAGCACATTACACCATGAACATAATAAAATCAGCGTGAAGCTCCCAGAAAACAATTATATTAGCTCAATTCAAGTTTTCGGTTTGGTTAGTGTGCGTTTTCCTTAGCATTGGTATGAACCAGGTTTTAAAATTAAACTGTGCGCATACATTTCCTGATTATTGGGCCCTCTACCACCCATTAAATAATGCTTTGATAACTTGGTGCGAGAAGTAAGACCAGGAGAGATGAGTAGAATGCATGGAGAAAAGTTGCTATTTTGACCGACCTTACCTTGCACCTTTGAATAATCGACCAAGCACTGACCTCAAGACATCTTACAAACTGAGAACAAAACTTACTTCCATGCTTGGCACACTGAATTTGTAGTATTGTTTATTAAATGAGTCCCAAAAAGAGATTGCTATTTGGTGTTCAAGTGCCCAGAACCCAGTCACTAGTACTGCTTAGCTTGGTGGCAAACAAAAAAAAAACAACAAAAAACTAGGCTGTGTGCCTTGACCCTTTAACTTAACCCTTACATTGACCATTACACTAAAAGACAGTGGGGTTTATTTACTAAAACTGGAGAGTGCAAAATCAGGCTTACTTTTGCATAGAAACTAATTGGTTTCTAAACTCAGCTTGTTTAATTAAGCCTTGGCAATACAGCCTGGAAGCCGATTGGGTTTTATGCAGAAGTGAGCCCAATTTTAAACTCTCCAGCTTTAGTAAATAAACCCCATTATCTCTTTTAGCGTAATGGTCAATGTAAGGGTTAAGTTAAGGGATCAAGGCATGCAGCCTAGTTTTTTTTTTTCTGTGCCAAAGCTACCAAGCTAAGCATTACTAGTGGCTGGGTTCTGGGTACATGTACTAGTAAAATAAATGTACTATACTTACTAGTGTGACTTCCAGTGATGTGCATCTTCACTCCCTTTTAGTGCTAAAAATGCAAGTAGAATTATCAGCATTCATCTCTTCCAGATGTGTCATATGCCTGTGTTTCTCTGATGTCTGCTGTGGTTGGACCCACCGCTTCAGCCCCGGAAGATTCTACCCCCTTCCTGACCAGAGCACTTTTTGCGATTTGGCACTGCGTCATTTTAACTGACAATTGCACGGTCGTGCGACGTTGGAACCAAACAAAATTGACATCCCTTTTTTCCCACAAATAGAGCTTTCTTTTGGTGGTATTTGATCACCTCTGCGGTTTTTATTTTTTGCACTATAAACAAAAAAGAGCACCAATTTTGAAAAAAAAAAAGCATTATTTTTTACTTTTTGCTATAATAAATATCCCCCAAAAATATATAAAAAAACATTTTTTTTCCTCAGTTTAGGCGGATATGTATTCTTCTACATATTTTTGGTTAAAAAAAAAAAATCGCAATAAGCGCATATTGATTGGTTTGCGCAAAAGTTATAGCATCTACAAAATAGGGGATAGATTTATAGCATTTTTATTATTTTTTTTTTTTTATAATAGTAATGGTGATCTGCGATTTTTATCGTGACTGCAACATTATGGCGGACATGTCAGACAATTTTGACAGATTTTTGGGACCATTAGCATTAATACAGCGATCAGTGTGATTAAAAATGCATTGATTACTGTAAAAATGTCACTGGCAGTAAAGGGGTTAACACTAGGGGGCAGTGAAGGGGTTAAATGTGTCCTAGTTTGTGTTATAACTGAAGGGGGGTGGGGACTGTGCAGGGAAGATAACAGATCGCTGTTCATACTTTGTATGAACAGACAATCTGTCACTTCTCCCCTCAGAGAACCGTAAACTGTGTTTACAGCGGCGATAGCGGGAGCCTGGCGGTGATCGAGACCACCGGGCACTTGCATCGGCTCGGGGGGCGAGTGCCCCCTAGTGGCCACAGGGCGAAGCGACGTTACATAACATTGTTTCGCCCAGCCATGCCATTCTGCCACAGATGGTTAATTTATGAGTCTGAGAGTGGATGGAACCACAGCGGCCAGTGGAGAGATGCAGGCATCCAACATCCAATGAATAGGATGCTTAAAGTGGATGTAAACCCGATTCATAAAATTTGACCTGGGCAGATATATCTGTAGTGTTTACTTATCTCTCTCCAAAGCCCTAAGTCCCATGTGTTTGTGCCGTTTCATTCCTCTTATCAGCATAACTTCTGACAAGTTCTCAAGAGACAGGAGCTAAAGCAGCCTGAAATTTTTGTGTGTGTGTGTGGGGGGGGATTTAAATAGATTAGCAGAGAGCTTGTCTCGTCACAGCTCTGAAAGTATCTTCAATCCTCTGCCTATGTGGAGAGAGGGGGGGGGGGTACTTTTCCTCCAATCAGCAATCAGTGTAAGCCAAGATGCCACTCCTACTGCTGAATGAGGAAGTAAATATTCTAACACTATGTAAGGATTCTAAAGAATATAGCAAGCTGAAGACAGCAGATATGCATGTAAAACTTATGTAGGAGATTTGGGAGATTAGGGAGATTTGTTTCATCCCTGTGTATCATCTAAGGCCATTCACTTCACTGGGTATAGGAGAGGGTTTACACTTAAACCACTGCAGCCCTGGAAGGTTTTACCCCCATAATGACCAGGCTATTTTTTTGCAATACTGCACTGCGTTACTTTAACTGACAATTGCGCGGTCCTATGTACCTAAAAAAAATTGAGGCCTTTTTTTCCCCCACAAATAGAGCTTTCTTTTGAGGGTATTTGATCACCTCAGCGATTTTTTGTGGGATTGTGGCAGACAGATCTGACACTAAGTGACACTTTTGGGGACCAGTGACACCAATACATTGATCAGTGCTAAGAAAAATGCACTGTTACTGTATAAATGACACTGGCAGGGAAGGGGTTAACATCAGGGGCACGCAAAAGGTTGTGTTCCCTGGGAGTGTTTTCTAACTGTGTGGGTTATGGACTGACAGAAAAAACACAGAGATCCGTGTCCCTGCTTACAAGGAACAGAAGATCTCTGTGTACTTCCTTGTCAGAATGGGGATCTGCCTCTTTTACATAGGCAGATCCCCGTTCTGCCTCTCTGTGGAGCGATAGCGGGTGGCCGGCGGAAATCGATTCCGTCAATTGCCCGCCCCCCCCCCAGAAGCGGGTGCGCCCACAGTATCTATTGCAAGAAATTATGTACAGGTATGTTGTTTCCCGCAATAAAGCCGCCCTGCCGCAGTATATAAAAACGGTGGGCGGTCTTTAAGTGGTTAAATGCCAAGTTCACCTTTTTTTTTGCCCCCAAATCCCAGCTTCCATATGTACCATTAATGTGCTTCTGCTGCAGAAAAGAAAGGGCTATTTTTATATTCTAGAATGGGCTTTACCTCAGCCTCCAGGTTCTCCTATAGAAAACCTCTCCATTACTTCCTGGTATTTGGGACGTGAAAAGGTTAGAGATGAAGGAAGTAGTTCAGCAGCTGACCTCGTTAACTCATACTCTGCTCCCACTCACCTCTGTAGTTACATGCTTCTGCGATGCAGTCATTGCCAGTGACCACGGTTCTCCCTGAATATACAACCAGTGTCTTCCTGTGTGATCAATTGTTTTGTACTTTACCTTCTTCTTGGATAGATATGTCATTATTCAGCTCCTGCAAAATGAACAGCCTATGTGGAGCAAAGCTGTAGTACTGAAAACAGAAGCGTGTCCCTGGAAGTCTGTTAAACCTCACCATACAATCAGATTGCACAATCTCCTTTAGATCTACCATCAACTGTATGTAATGCAAAAGGCTGCCTGACTGCACTGGTCATCACAGCCATCACAAGGTACAGAACCAATCTTTGAACACTGTCCATGAACCGAGCAAATAACAGCTCAGTTCACATCCATTAATCAGCGCAATGGCCATCCATTGCAGTGTCATTCAATAACGGCACTGAGTAAATAACAGTTCACTGATTTGCAGTTGATACTGCGGGAGAAAAGTGACTAGAAAGACAAATGTTGTTTGGCTATGTGTATTCTATTGACATCCCCCCCCCCATCTCCCCGAAAATTAAAATCTAACCCAAAATTAACCTAACCCTTAACTAAAATCTAACATTTATCCCAAATAGCATTAACCATAGGCTTAAGCTAACCACTTTACACCAACATTAACACCTAAATTACCAGACTACCAGTCAACAAATTATCACAGTTCTGTATCGAACACTACCAAACTTATTACTGTATGAAACCAACTGCTTCACAAAAGGCTTCATTTATTCCACAAATATCTTACAGCATAAAAAAAACATTCCATTTTACAAGAGTAAAAAAATAGTTTGTAATTTTTCTCCAAGTAAGCAGTTTATGTTATACGGACAGTTTGGTATAATGCCTCTCTATCCCAGAGGACACGTGTTGCCAGACAAAAGAAGCCTTTATTCACGTCCTCCACTCATGTCTAACCAATAACCCATGCCAATGTCCCATAAGACAAATGAAACAAACAAGATAATCTAGAGCTGGATGAAGGGGAAAGTTGCTGAGTTTATATTCCAAAATTTTATTTAAATGGAAGCATATTTTACCACAAATCACACTTTATGCTGTAACTATTCCCATGTCACTGCATAGCTACATAAAAACACATCTACACAGAGATCTAGATTGCAAATAAATACAGAATATTGGTCTTCAGCCAATAGATGGTCACTACACTCCAGGAGAACCTGGACCCATGCTGCATTTCTTAACAGAAGTCACACAAAAGCCTAATAGAAGACCAGCCAACAATTTCGCTTTACGAGTATTGTAGTCAAAACATACCCATTAAAGCCTACTTATAATGCATACTATTGTTTAATGCTTAAAATCAGATTCAGGTTTTGTGCTACCAAGCTGCATAAAATGATTTTAAAGAAGTTTTCCGTTTAAAAAATAATGTGGGGTACTTCTTACTACAATACATGTCTAAACTGTGTTAAAGTTCTAGTGACATTTTGAAAAATTCTAACTAGCTTTATTAAATTCAAAATGTTATTTAAATCTATGTAGATGATCAATAACTGTTGAGGAGAGTTTTTTAACCATCTTATTTCTTCCACACCTGCACAACAATTATGTCATTTCAGAGTGCTATGTAATATAGCTACCCTGTTTCCCCGAAAATAAGACCTAGCGTGATTGTCGGTGATGACTGCAATATAAGCTCTACCCCCCAAATAAGCCCTACCCTGTTTCCCCGAAAATAAGCCCTACCCTGAAAATAAGACCTACAAGGACATTAACTAGGGCTTATTTTGGGGGTAGGGCTTATATTGCAGCCATCACTGACAATCACGCTAGGTCTTATTTTCGGGGAAACAGGGTAGTCAGATTGAAAAAAAAAAAACCACAAACACACACCAGTCCAACTAGTTCAACTATAGAAAAAAAAAAAAAAAAAAAAAAAGAAAAAACACAAATAGAAACCTCCATATACACTACTATACCCACAGTTGATCATACAGTTGTGCTCATAAGTTTACATACCCTGGCAGAATTTATGAATTCTTAGCCATTTTTCAGAGAATGTGGATAACACAAAAACTTTTCTTTCACTCATGGTTAGTGTTTGGCTTAAGCCATTTATTATCAATCAACTGAGTTTACTTTTTTTAAACCATAATGGCAACAGAAACTACCCAAATGACCCTGATCAAAAGTTTAAAGGTAACCATCCTCACCTGTGATCTGTGTGCTTGTAATTAGTGAGTGTGTGTGTGGTGTTGTATAAAAAGTCAATGCATTTCTGGACTCGGCAGACCCTTGCATTTTTCATCCAGTGCTGCACTGACGTTTCTGGATTCTGAGTCATGGGGAAAGCAAAAGCATTGTCAAAGGATCTGCAGGAAAAGGAAGTTGAACTGTATAAAACAAGAAAGGGATATAAATAACAATATCCAAGGAATTGAGAATGCCAATCAGCAGTGTTTAAACTCTAATCGAGAAGTGGAAAATGAGGGGTTCTGTTGAAACGAAATCACAGTCAGGTAGACCAACTAAAATTTCAGCCACAACTGCCAGGAAAATTGTTCGGGATGCAAAGAAAAACCCACAAATAGCGTCAGGTGAAATACAGGACTCTCTGAAAACATGTGGTGTGGCTGTTTCAAGATGCACAATAAGGAGGCATTTGAAGAAAGATGGGCTGCATGGTCGAGTCGCCAGAAGAAAGCCATTACTATGCAAATGCCACAAAGTATCCCGCTTACAATACGCCAAACCTCAAACCTTCTGGCACAAAGTCATTTGGAGTGATGAGACCAAAATTGAGCTTTTTGGCCACAACCATAAACGCTACATTTGGAGAGGAGTCAACAAGGCCTATAATGAATAGTACAGAGTTGGATCGCTGATGTTTTGGGGATGTGTAAGCTACAAAAGGCACAGGAAATTTGGTCAAAATTGTTGGCAAGATGAATGCAGTATGTTATCAAAAAATACTGGAGGAACATTTGCATTCATCATCCAGGAAGCTGCGCATGTGACATACTTGGACATTCCAACATGACAATGATCCAAAACACAAGGCCAAGTCAACCCTACCTTTGGCTACAGCAGAAAAAAATGAAGATTCTGGAGTTGCCACCTCAGTCTCCTAACCTCAATATCATTAAGCCACTCTGGGAAGATCTCAAATGTGCAGTTCAGGCAAGACAGCCCAATAATTTCCAGGAACTGGAGGCTTTTTGTCAAGAGGAATGGGCAGTTTTACCATCTGAGAAGATAAAGAACCTCATCCACAAATGCCACAAAAGACTTCAAGCTGTCATTGATGTTGCACGGCATTAAGAACTGGGGTATGTAAACTTTTGATTAGGGTCATTTGGGTAGTTTCTGTTGCCATTATGATTTAAAAAGAGTGAACACAGTTGATGGATAATAAATGGCTTCAGCCAAACTGACACGTACCTTGTATGTGAGCCTGACGTGCAGAGGGAGACCTCTCGTACAGCCCTGGTTCCCAGATCACTGGAGTTGAGGACAGTGACCGTAGGAGCACAGTGGGGTATGAGTGCCTGGTGGATTCTCTGGAACTGGAGATGATGTCCGCTGGAAGACACTGGAACTGACTGGAGTGCCGGGTGCAGGTAAGCTGGATACAAGTCAGCAGGTAAGCCGGATGCAGGTCAGCAGGATGCAGGTGAGCTGGATGCAGGTCAGCAGGATGCAGGTCAGCAGGCTGCAGGTGAGCTGGATGCAGGTGAGCTGGATGCAGGTCAGCAGGATGCAGGTCAGCAGGTGAGCTGGATGCAGGTAAGCTGGATGCAGGTAAGCTGGATGCAGGTCAGCAGGATGCAGGTCAGCTGGATGCAGGTCAGCAGAATGCAGGTAAGCTGGATGCAGGTCAGCAAGCTGCACAGAGCAGGCAGACGCAAGGTCAGACAAGCCGGGTCATACACAGTGGATCAGTTCAACAGATTCGGCAGGCAAGGAATAGTCAGGTTCGGGCTGGTTTCTGGTAACAGGAGATCAGACAGGCAGGTAAACAGAATCAGAGTCAGGGAAAGCCAAGGTTCAGGATTGGAGACAGCAGCGTGGTCAGAGAGCCAGGTCAGGTGATCGGATGCTGATTACAGGAACAGGTCACAGGTGAAGCTGCAGATCAAACAGCAAGTGCTGAATTGTGGAAGCCCCTCTTAAAGGCCACTGGGCGCCAAAGCCGAATCACTGTGCGTGCGATCTCTGCGATCGGCACATGCGCATTGGCGCACGCCTGTTCGTGGGGATGCGCCTAAGCCCTGTTGCAGGTCTGGAAGTAGTATGTCCATGACATTGCCCCACCCTTAAGGGCAACCTCCGGGTGCCCAAAAGAGCTCTTTTCTGAGGATGTCTGCGGAAAAAGGCCTGGATCAGTTCTTGGGCATGCACATTTTGCTTAGGTTCCCATGAGTTCTCCTCTGGTCCATAGCCCTTCCATTTGATTAAAAATTGAAGTTGGTTACCTCTTCTCCTGCAGTCTACGACAGCCTCCACCTCATACTCCTCGTCCTTATTAATAATAACGGGTCCGGGTGGCCCCGTTCCTCTGTCCGGGAAAGGGTCGGGTACTGTGGGTTTAAGCAGAGACACGTGAAACACCGGGTGCACTTTGAGCGACTCAGGCAGGGTAAGTTCATAGGAGACCTCATTCAATTTCCTTTTAACTGGGAAAGGGCCAATGAATCTGGGTGCCAGCTTCTTTGAAGGGCAAGCCATCTTGAGGTTGGTGGTAGATAACCACACCTGATCACCTGGTTGGAGACGTAATTCACCTCTTCTCTTCCTGTCATAAAGCCTCTTGTTGGTTGCCTGCGCCTTGGCCATAGCTTCTTGCAACAACTTGTTGTTGCGACCCAGGAACTCGACAGTGCTTTGTACTGCTGGAACAGGAGATTCTGGAATAATGTTTGGCAGGAAGACAGGATGGAACCCATAGTTCGCAAAGAACGGTGACTGACCTGTGGCTGAATGGCTGGCATTGTTGAAAGCAAATTCCGCTAAAGGCAACAGTGCTACCCAATCATCTTGGACAAATGAGGTAAAGCAACGGATGTACTGTTCCAGGGTTTGGTTCGTCCTTTCAGTTTGTCCGTTAGTCTGGGGGTGGAAAGCAGATGACATGGAAAGTTCAATTTTCAGAATTTGGCATAGTGACCTCCAGAAGCGGGAGGTGAACTGGACTCCCCTGTCAGATACAATGTTGGTTGGTACCCCGTGCAGCCTTACGATCTCCCTGATGAACACCCGGGCGGTTTCCAAAGCAGACGGCGTACTCTTTAGGGGTATGAAGTGGGCCATCTTAGACAGACGGTCAACCACTACAAAGATAGCTGTATGTCCTTCAGAAGGGGGTAGTTCCACTACAAAGTCCATGGCAATCATGCTCCAGGGTCTGTCAGGAATTGGTAGTGGTCTGAGGAGGCCCCAGGACTTGGTCCTGGCAGACTTGCTTTGGGTACAGATGACACATGACTTAACATAGTCCTTGCAATCTTCCTCAAGCTTCGGCCACCAAAACATGCGCTGGATTAGTTCATGAGTAGGGATGAGCTTCGTGTTCGAGTCGAACCCATGTTCGACTCGAACATCGGCTGTTCGGTCGTTCGCCGAATTGCGAACGATATGGGCCGTTCGCGCCAAATTCGTGTGGCGCGTCACGGCCCATAATTCACTGCGGCATCGCAGTGCATTGCTGGCTGATGATTGGCCAAGCATGCACTATGACCCGCATGCTTGGCCAATCACAGCGCCGTCAGTAGAGAGAGCTGTAATTGGCCAAAGCCAGGGTGGCTTTGGCCAATTATGGCTCAGGGGATTTAGTACACACCCCACACTATATAAGGCCGCCTGCACGGCGGCCCTGTGTAGTGTGTGTTCCGGTGTGCTGAGAGATAGAGAGAGAGAGAGACAGTGTCATTTGATTTGAGTTAGATAGATTAGGCAGAACAGTCAGTCAGTTAGCTGCACTTACAGTGTATTGTGTATATATATGCATCCCAGGTGTTGCATATATATATATACACTGTATTCAGTTTAGCTAGATCCGTTCCTGTTATCTTCTATCTAGACTATTTACATTTAGTGCAGTGTGTCCTGCTCACAGTGTTCAGCTAGATCCGTTCCTGCTATTTACATTCAGTGCAGTGCGTCCTGCTCACAGTGTTCAGCTAGATCCGTTCCTGGTATTTACATTTAGTGCAGTGCGTCCTGCTCACAGTGTTCAGCTAGATCCGTTCCTGCTATTTACATTCAGTGCAGTGCGTCCTGCTCACAGTGTTCAGCTAGATCCGTTCCTGGTATTTACATTTAGTGCAGTGCGTCCTGCTCACAGTGTTCAGCTAGATCCGTTCCTGCTATTTACATTCAGTGCAGTGCGTCCTGCTCACAGTGTTCAGCTAGATCCGTTCCTGCTATTTACATTCAGTGCAGTGCGTCCTGCTCACAGTGTTCAGCTAGATCCGTTCCTGGTATTTACATTTAGTGCAGTGCGTCCTGCTCACAGTGTTCAGCTAGATCCGTTCCTGCTATTTACATTCAGTGCAGTGCGTCCTGCTCACAGTGTTCAGCTAGATCCGTTCCTGGTATTTACATTTAGTGCAGTGCGTCCTGCTCACAGTGTTCAGCTACATCCGTTCCTGCTATTTACATTCAGTGCAGTGCGTCCTGCTCACAGTGTTCAGCTAGATCCGTTCCTGCTATTTACATTCAGTGCAGTGCGTCCTGCTCACAGTGTTCAGCTAGATCCGTTCCTGCTATTTACATTCAGTGCAGTGCGTCCTGCTCACAGTGTTCAGCTAGATCCGTTCCTGGTATTTACATTTAGTGCAGTGCGTCCTGCTCACAGTGTTCAGCTACATCCGTTCCTGCTATTTACATTCAGTGCAGTGCGTCCTGCTCACAGTGTTCAGCTAGATCCGTTCCTGCTATTTACATTCAGTGCAGTGCGTCCTGCTCACAGTGTTCAGCTAGATCCGTTCCTGCTATTTACATTCAGTGCAGTGCGTCCTGCTCACAGTGTTCAGCTAGATCCGTTCCTGGTATTTACATTTAGTGCAGTGCGTCCTGCTCACAGTGTTCAGCTAGATCCGTTCCTGCTATTTACATTCAGTGCAGTGCGTCCTGCTCACAGTGTTCAGCTAGATCCGTTCCTGCTATATACATTTAGTGCAGTACGTCCTGCTCACAGTGTTCAGCTAGATCCGTTCCTGTTATCTTCCTACTGACAGGCAGGCTTGTCTGGTTACAGTATATAAAGCTACCTTAAGAAAATTACAGGTGTTCTTTTTGATCCTATTAGTACCACGGTCAGGCAGCTAGACTATTTACATTTAGTACAGTGTGTCCTGCTCACAGTGTTCAGCTAGATCCGTTCCTGTTATCTTCCTACTGACAGGCAGGCTTGTCTGGTTACAGTATATAAAGCTACCTTAAGAAAATTACAGGTGTTCTTTTTGATCCTATTAGTACCACGGTCAGGCAGCTAGACTATTTACATTTAGTACAGTGCGTCCTGCTCACAGTGTTCAGCTAGATCCGTTCTTGCTATTTACATTCAGTGCAGTGCGTCCTGCTCACAGTGTTCAGCTAGATCCGTTCCTGGTATTTACATTTAGTGCAGTGCGTCCTGCTCACAGTGTTCAGCTACATCCGTTCCTGCTATTTACATTCAGTGCAGTGCGTCCTGCTCACAGTGTTCAGCTAGATCCGTTCCTGCTATTTACATTCAGTGCAGTGCGTCCTGCTCACAGTGTTCAGCTAGATCCGTTCCTGCTATTTACATTCAGTGCAGTGCGTCCTGCTCACAGTGTTCAGCTAGATCCGTTCCTGGTATTTACATTTAGTGCAGTGCGTCCTGCTCACAGTGTTCAGCTAGATCCGTTCCTGCTATTTACATTCAGTGCAGTGCGTCCTGCTCACAGTGTTCAGCTAGATCCGTTCCTGCTATATACATTTAGTGCAGTACGTCCTGCTCACAGTGTTCAGCTAGATCCGTTCCTGTTATCTTCCTACTGACAGGCAGGCTTGTCTGGTTACAGTATATAAAGCTACCTTAAGAAAATTACAGGTGTTCTTTTTGATCCTATTAGTACCACGGTCAGGCAGCTAGACTATTTACATTTAGTACAGTGTGTCCTGCTCACAGTGTTCAGCTAGATCCGTTCCTGTTATCTTCCTACTGACAGGCAGGCTTGTCTGGTTACAGTATATAAAGCTACCTTAAGAAAATTACAGGTGTTCTTTTTGATCCTATTAGTACCACGGTCAGGCAGCTAGACTATTTACATTTAGTACAGTGCGTCCTGCTCACAGTGTTCAGCTAGATCCGTTCTTGCTATTTACATTCAGTGCAGTGCGTCCTGCTTACAGTGTTCAGCTAGATCCGTTCCTGGTATTTACATTTAGTGCAGTGCGTCCTGCTCACAGTGTTCAGCTAGATCCGTTCCTGCTATTTACATTCAGTGCAGTGCGTCCTGCTCACAGTGTTCAGCTAGATCCGTTCCTGCTATATACATTTAGTGCAGTACATCCTGCTCACAGTGTTCAGCTAGATCCGTTCCTGTTATCTTCCTACTGACAGGCAGGCTTGTCTGGTTACAGTATATAAAGCTACCTTAAGAAAATTACAGGTGTTCTTTTTGATCCTATTAGTACCACGGTCAGGCAGCTAGACTATTTACATTTAGTACAGTGCGTCCTGCTCACAGTGTTCAGCTAGATCCGTTCCTGTTATCTTCCTACTGACAGGCAGGCTTGTCTGGTTACAGTATATAAAGCTACCTGAAGAAAATTACAGGTGTTCTATCCCAGCTTAGTGCAGCTACAGGCCATTAGTATGTCTGGAAGGCCAAGAAGGAGAGGCAGACAGTCACAAGCCAATAAGAGAGGGCAAGCAGGCTCTGTGTCTAGTGCTGGTCGTGGAGACGGTGCATCCTCATCAGCACGTGGCCATGGGACACGCTTGGCCTTTTTTTCGGCAGCTGGCCGTGTTGAGCCGCAACATGCGGAAGACTTGGTCGAGTGGATGACCAAGCCGTCCTCATCCTCCTCATCCTCTCTCACCCATGCCCAGGGTGCTTTGTCTGGCAAAGCAGCGGCCTCTTCCCTCAGCTCAATGTCATCAGTGACTCCTTCCCTAGCTCCACCATGTCCTCATGAGGATTCCCTCGAACTGTTTGACCACAGTGTTGGGTACATGCTCCAGGAGGATGCCCAGCGTTTGGAAGGCTCTGATGATGATACTGAGCTCAATGAAGGCAGTAACATGAGCACGGACAGAGGGGGTGCCCAAGAAGGACAGCAATCTGGCAGTCATGCTCCCCCTGCTGCAGCATACTGCCAGGTTTGCTCCAGTGATGAGGAGGGAGGGGATGATGAGGTCACTGACTCAACGTGGGTGCCTGATAGGAGAGAGGAGGAGGAGGAGGAGGAGGAGGAGGTGGCACATCACCAACTAGGCAGGATGCCCTCCAGGGGCCAGCCTAAGGGCAGCACATTGACTGCATCACACCCCAAAGCTCCACATGTGCAGGGCGCTGCAGTCTCTGCGCGTTATTCAAAAAGTTCTTTGGTGTGGGCCTTTTTTGAGACGAGTGCATCAGATCGCACCGCTGCTATTTGCAACATATGTCTCAAGCGTATCTCGCGTGGCCAAAACATCTCCCGCTTGGGTACCACATGCTTGACCAGACATATGTTGACCTGCCATGCAGTTCGTTGGCAAGCGTATCTAAAAGACCCACACCAAAGAACAAAGACGATCTCTCCTTGCTCCTCATCAGCTGAGATTTCCAACCCCACTAGACCTTCAGTCCTCTCTGAGACCTGCAGTGAGAGGAATGAAGGTGTAGAATTAGGTGTGTCACAGCCAAGTACTTGTGGGCAATCTGCTTTTGGTACACCGACGTCAGATTGTACCAGGCAAATTTCCCTGCCCCAGCTGCTGCACCGCCGAAAGAAGTTTGCTCCCAGCCATCCACATGCCCAGCGGTTGAATGCTAGCTTGGCAAAATTGCTAGCACTTCAACTGCTGCCTTTTCAGTTGGTAGACTCTGCCCCCTTCCGTGAGTTTGTGGAATGTGCGGTTCCTCAGTGGCAGGTACCCAAACGCCACTTTTTCTCACGGAAGGCGATTCCGGCTCTCTACCGGCATGTGGAAGGCAATGTCCATGCCTCGCTGGACAGGGCGGTCAGCGGTAAGGTGCATATTACCGCTGACTCATGGTCCAGCAGGCATGGACAGGGACGTTACTTAAGTTTCACGGCGCATTGGGTGACTCTGCTGGCAGCTGGGAAGGATGCAGGACAAGGTGCAGTAGTGTTGGAGGTTGTTCCGCCACCACGCCTCCAAAATGCTGATTGTGACACACCTCTCTCCTCCACCCCCTCCTCTTCTTCTTCCTCCATGGCCTCTTCCTCGGAACCAGCGGTGCTCCGTAGGCGTTCAAGGGGCTACGCAAGTACGCAGGCCAAAAGATGCCATGCGGTGCTTGAGCTGGTGTGCTTGGGGGACAGGAGCCACACTGGGGCAGAGGTTCTGTCAGCTCTGCAGGGGCAGGTTCAGAGGTGGTTGACGCCACGCCAACTTAAGGCAGGAATGGTGGTTTGCGACAATGGCACCAACCTCCTCTCTGCCCTCCGACAGGGACAACTGACCCATGTGCCCTGTTTGGCTCACGTCCTTAACTTGGTGGTGCAGCGGTTCTTGGGCAGGTACCCGGGCTTACAGGATGTCCTGAGGCAGGCCAGGAAAGTCTCTGTGCATTTCCGCCGGTCATATAATGCCAGTGCTCGGCTGACGGACCTCCAAAAGGAGTTTAACCTGCCCAAGAACCGCCTAATCTGTGACATGCCCACCAGGTGGAACTCGACGTTGGCCATGCTGCAGCGGCTGCACACGCAGCAGAGGGCCATCAATGAGTACCTGTGCGACTATGGCACCAGGACAGGGTCAGGGGACCTTGGTTTTTTTTCCCCACGCCAGTGGGCCATGATCAGGGATGCATGCACTGTCCTGTCACCATTCGAGGAGGCCACGAGGATGGTGAGCACTGACAGTGCATGCATCAGTGACACTGTCCCCCTTGTCCACCTGTTGGAGCACACGCTGCGTGGAATAATGGACAGGGCACTTGAGGCAGAACAGAGGCAGGAAGAGGAGGACTTCCTTAGCTCTCAAGGCCCCCTTTATCCAGACAGTGTTCCTGCGTGCCCGCCGATCACACAGGAAGAGGACGAGGAGGAGGAGGAGGAGGAGGAAGATTGTGTCAGTATGGAGGTGGAGCCTGGCACTCAGCATCAGCAGTCTTTAAGGGATCAGTCCCAAGGAACACATGGACTTGTACGTGGCTGGGAGGAGGTGGCTGCGGACGTTGTTGTCCTTAGTGACCCAGAGGACTCCGGACCGAATGCCTCAGCAAACCTACGCTGCATGGCCTCCCTGATCCTGCAAAGCCTGCGTAAGGATCCTCGTATTCGTGGTATCAAGGAGAAGGACCAATACTGGCTGGCAACCCTCCTTGATCCACGTTACAAGGGTAAGGTTGCGGACCTTATCTTGCCATCGCAGAGGGAGCAGAGGATGAAACATCTTCGGGAGGCCTTGCAGAAAGGTCTGTGCAACGCGTTCCCAGAGACTGGGAGGTTACAAACTCCTGTTTCTGGACAACGTGTTGCTGAGGCTTCGGTCAGTCAAAGGAGGAGCGGTGGAGAAGGTGGCCGTCTGACCGATGCGTTCAGACAATTTTTTGGTCCGCAGCCCCAAGGTATGATCGGTTCCAGCAACCATCGCCAGCGTCTGTTTTACATGGTGCAGGAATACCTAGGGGCAAGATCAGACTTGGACACCTTTCCCACCGAAAATCCTCTGGGTTACTGGGTCTTGAGGATGGATCACTGGCCAGAGCTTGCACAGTATGCAATTGAGCTACTGGCCTGTCCTGCATCCAGCGTTCTTTCGGAACGCACATTCAGTGCTGCTGGAGGCGTGGTAACCGATCACAGGGTGCGTCTGTCCACCGACTCGGTCGATCGGCTGACCTTCATAAAAATGAATCAGTCTTGGATCACCACCAGCTACCAAGCACCTGATGCAGATGTAACCGAATAATTTTTTTTGAAATCTCAGATCCCTTCAAAGACTGCCTATGCTGATGCTGAGTGACTATCCCTGAGTAATTATCCTCTTCCTCCTCAATCATCACGCTGATAGCTTGTAAGAACATTTTTGGTTCTGGGCGCCACCACCAGTGCCTAAGGCACAATTTTTCAGCCCCTGTTTAACAGGGGCGTGTAATTACAATTTTTGATGTAATACTTTGCAGCAGGGCTCGTTCCTGCATTCCAACTAGAGTGTCTGTGAGGGGTTGCAGTGTTGTGGCACCAGCACCAGTGCCTAAGACCCAATTTTTCAGCCCCTGTCTAACAGGGGCGTGTAATTACAATTTTTGATGCAATACTTTGCAGCAGGGCTCGTTCCTGCGTTTCAACTAGAGTGTCTGTGAGGGGTTGCAGTGTTGTGGCACCAGCACCAGTGCCTAAGGCCTAATTTTTCAGCTCCTGTTCAACAGGGGCATGTAATTACAATTCTTGATCTAATATTTCACAGCAGGGCCCTGTGAGGGCTTACAGTGTTTTGGCCACAGCAACACCTAAGGCCCAAATTTCTGCTGAGTATATAGGGCAGGACCCTACTTTCAAACATCTAACTTACAAACGACTCCTACTTGCAAACGGAAGGAGACAACAGGAAGTGAGATGAAATCTACCCCTAAGGAAGGGAAATTCTCTCCTGTAAGAGTTAATATGGGAAAACAATTTCTCCTTTCCACTGATGCTTTCCAATCCTTGTTCCACAAAAAAACCCAAATTTTCAAAAAACATTTTTCATTGGGACAAAAAAGTGAGGTGAAATCTTCTGAAGAGGAGGAAAGACGCAAAACAAATGTCACAGGGGTGATAACCCTTCCCTATGTTTTCCAAAAAGCTTAGAAAAGATTTTTTGGCTGGAGCTAAACACATTAAAAATGTTCAAAATTACAAACAGATTCTACTTAACAACAAACCTACAGTCCCTGTCTTGTTTGCACCGCCTGAATACTGCTGTTCAGAGTATATAGGGACCTTTCCTTATTTTAATTTGGGTGCGGGGTTCCCCTTAATATCCATACAAGACCCAAAGGGCCTGGTAATGGACTGGGGGGTACCCATGCCGTTTGTCTCACTGATTTTCATCCATATTGCCATGACCCGACATGACATTAAACCCGCAAGCAGTTTTAAATGAGATTTTTTCCTTTAAAAATGACATTTGGTGCAGGGACTGTTCTAAACATGGGAAACACGCGTCACTTTACAGGCATACTATAGACACCCCCCAGGTACGATATTTAAAGGAATATTTCACTTTTTTTTTTTTACTTTAAGCATCATTAAAATCACTGCTCCCGAAAAAACGGCCGTTTTTAAAAGTTTTTTTTGCATTGATACATGTCCCCTGGGGTAGGACCCGGGTCCCCAAACCCTTTTTAGGACAATACCATGCAAATTAGCCTTTAAAATGAGCACTTTTGATTTCGAACGTTCGAGTCCCATAGACGTCAATGGGGTTCTAACGTTCGTGCGAACTTGCAGTCCGTTCGCGGGTTCTGGTGCGAACCGAACCGGGGGGTGTTCGGCTCATCCCTATTCATGAGTCTTGTGAACCCCAAAATGTCCGGCCAGCGGGTGGTCGTGACACAGGCTCAACACTTCTGTCCGGCAACTTTCTGGCACAAAAATTTTGCTGTCCTTCCAAAGCATCCCATCCCTGGGTATCAAGATTGATCCTGGAGGACCGGACACCCCCTCTGAGGCTTGTTTTAGACCGGACATCAGGTCTGTCTGGAAAAGCAGAAAGTTGCCCTCAGATAAGATGGTGTCCGGAACTGAAGTTTCTTTGGGGTCATCGTACATCCTAGAGAGAGCGTCAGGCTTGATGTTCTTTGATCCTGGCCGGTAGGTGATGTGAAATGAAAATCTGGAAAAGAATAACGCCCATCGTGCCTGACGCGGCTTCAAACGTTTGGCAGTTCGTAAATATTCCAGATTTTTATGATCCGTGTAAATAAGTATGGGATGTGCCGCTCCCTCTAGCAGGTATCGCCATTCTTCGAGTGCGGCTTTAATGGCCAAAAGTTCACGGTCCCCCACATCGTAATTCTTCTCTGCAGGCGAAAGCTTCCGAGAGAAGAATGCTATGGGGTGCATGAGATCCTTGAGTCCTTGGCGCTGAGAAATAACTGCCCCCACAGCTGTTTCTGAGGCATCAACCTCGAGTAGGTAAGGAAGAGAGGGATCCGGATGGCTCAAGATGGGGGCAGAGGTAAAGAGTCCCTTTAGGGTAGAGAAGGCAGCTTGAGCCTGGGGATTCCACTGGAATCGGACGTTTTGTCTTGTTAGCTGGGTGATCGGAGAGATAATTGCAGAAAATCCTTTGATGAACCTTCTGTAAAAATTGGCGAAGCCAACAAAACGTTGCACCCCCTTTTTATCTGAGGGTGCAGGCCAGTCCAGAACAGCTGTGACTTTTTGTGGGTCCATCTTGAACCCTTCTGTGGAAATTACCAGGCCCAGAAATTGGATACTCTGCCGCTCAAATTCGCATTTTTCTGGTTTGGCGTATAAGCCATGCTGACGGAGTCGGCAGAGTACCATCTTGACGTGTTTCCGGTGCTGATCCAAGGATGAGGAAAAGATCAGGATATCGTCTAAGTAGGCTATGACGAAAATGTCCAGATAATCTCTGAAGATATCATTTATCAGGTGCTGGAAGGTAGCAGGGGCATTACACAGGCCGAAGGGCATCACCAGATATTCATAATGGCCAAACCTGGTACGGAAGGCCGTTTTCCACTCGTCCCCTGCACGAATGCGAACCAAATTGTAGGCCCCACGAAGATCGAGTTTGGTGAACACAACAGTAGTTCTTAATCTTTGAAAAAGCTCAGGTACCAGGGGTAAGGGGTACCGGTTCTTGACCGTGACCTTGTTCAGCTCCCGGTAGTCCACACAGGGACGCAATGAGTGGTCCTTCTTCTCCACAAAAAAGATCCCTGCCCCAGCTGGAGAGGTGGATGGCCGGATGAACCCCCTCTTAAGGTTTTCGTCAACATATTCCTTTAAAACCTCCAACTCCCGCTCAGACAGAGGGAAAATTCGCCCAAAGGGGATTTCAGCTCCGGGCAGTAACTCAATCGGGCAATCGTAGGAACGATGAGGAGGAAGTGTCTCTGCCCCTCGTTTACTAAAAACGTCTAAGAACTCGTGATACTGTTCAGGTACTGCTGAGCGTAATTCTGAGTCAGCTTCCAGGCACAGCAAAGGACCAGATATCTTGGAAGGTAAGGGCAGACAATGTTCTTGACAGTAGAGGGACTGAAACCTGATTTCTCCGGAGCCCCAGTCAATTTGCGGGTTGTGGGCCTGAAGCCACGGTAGACCCAAGATGATCGGGAACAGAGGGGAAGCAATAGCATCAAACTTAAGCAGTTCCTTGTGGTTCGAGACAGTAATTACAGGCAGTGGGGGAGTCTCTTGAGTCACCTGGCCAGATTTAATACGGGATCCATCTGCCAAGAAAACAGAAAGTCCTTGAGCCCTGTGCTGGAGTGGAATGCGTTGTTGGTTGGCAAAGTTCAAATCAATAAAACAACTGCATGCACCAGAGTCTATTATTGCAGTAATAGACACAGTCTTTCCAGAAAACTGAAGGGTGATGGGAATAGCCAGGTGAGTAGAGAGAGCTGGGTGTCTGTGTGGTGGGATGGATGAAGATCTACGGTACTTGGCAGGACATGAATGTACATAATGGCCTGGTCCCCCGCAGTACAAGCACAGGTTGAGCTGTTGCCGGCGTAGACGTTCCTCGGCAGACAATGCGGGTCTCATTAGTCCGACCTGCCCAGATTTCTGAAAGTCCGGTTTTAGTTTGGTTGGTGCAGGATTAACTGGGACCGGTCTAAGGGGAACAGGACGAGAGGTCGTAGGCACTTGGGGTAACATCCAAGTTGGTTGAGTCTGCTGGGTCACCCTCTCCATCCTGCGTTCCCGAAGACGACGGTCTATCTGAATAGTTAGGGTCATCAAGGATTCCAGGGAATTTGGTACACCGACCTGAGCCAGTTCATCCTTTAGTCCTTCTGACAAGCCTAGGCGAAACTGGTGCCGTAAAGCTGCATGGTTCCACTGGGTATCCGCGCTCCAGCGTCTAAAGTCCATTATATAATCTTCGACCACTCTGCGGCCCTGCTGGAGCGTGCTAAGAGCAGCTTCGGCAGTGGAAGTTCGTTGGGGGTCATCATATAAGAGTGACATTGCGTCAAAGAAGGATGACAAAGAGTCCAGAGAAACATGGTGTTCTTCCAGCAGGTGATGAGCCCAGGCTTGTGGATCTCCCAACAGAAGTGAGACAACAAACCCCACCTTGGTGTTTTCCCGTGAAAAGGTTAAGGGTAGTAAGGAAAAGTACAGCTCACATGCATTACGGAAAGTCCGAAACTTGCTTCGATCCCCAGAAAACTTCTCCGGAATTGGGACCCTGGGTTCTGGAGATAACATCATTACAGGGAGTGCGGGGGAAGCCTCTGATGACAACCCACTGGAAGAAGGGTTTGTAATACTCGTCCGAGACTGCACTTGTCTCACCAGGTGTTCATAGCTGTCCTGAAGCGATTTTACCTCTTGAGTGAGGACGGAGAGTAATTGGCAGATTTCATCAGTAGCAGAGGTCCCTCTTGCAGGCTCAGGCATGGCTGTTTGATACTGACACGTACCTTGTATGTGAGCCTGACGTGCAGAGGGAGACCTCTCGTACAGCCCTGGTTCCCAGATCACTGGAGTTGAGGACAGTGACCGTAGGAGCACAGTGGGGTATGAGTGTCTGGTGGATTCTCTGGAACTGGAGATGATGTCCGCTGGAAGACACTGGAACTGACTGGAGTGCCGGGTGCAGGTAAGCTGGATACAAGTCAGCAGGTAAGCCGGATGCAGGTCAGCAGGATGCAGGTGAGCTGGATGCAGATCAGCAGGATGCAGGTCAGCAGGCTGCAGGTGAGCTGGATGCAGGTGAGCTGGATGCAGGTCAGCAGGATGCAGGTCAGCAGGCTGCAGGTGAGCTGGATGCAGGTCAGCAGGATGCAGGTCAGCTGGATGCAGGTCAGCAGAATGCAGGTAAGCTGGATGCAGGTCAGCAAGCTGCACACAGCAGGCAGACGCAAGGTCAGACAAGCCGGGTCATACACAGTGGATCAGTTCAACAGATTCGGCAGGCAAGGAATAGTCAGGTTCGGGCTGGTTTCTGGTAACAGGAGATCAGACAGGCAGGTAAACAGAATCAGAGTCAGGGAAAGCCAAGGTTCAGGATTGGAGACAGCAGCGTGGTCAGAGAGCCAGGTCAGGTGATCGGATGCTGATTACAGGAACAGGTCACAGGTGAAGCTGCAGATCAAACAGCAAGTGCTGAATTGTGGAAGCCCCTCTTAAAGGCCACTGGGCGCCAAAGCCGAATCACTGTGCGTGCGATCTCTGCGATCGGCACATGCGCACGCCTGTTCGTGGGGATGCGCCTGAGCCCTGTTGCAGGTCTGGAAGTAGTATGTCCATGACATTAACACTAACCGTGAGTGAAAGAAAAGTTTTTGTGTTATTCATATTCTCTGAAAAATGGCCAAGAAATCATAAATTCTGCCAGGGTATGTAAACTTATGAGCACAACTGTACATATGAATGTCTTATCCTAGTACACTCCAGTGTGAAATTGGCACCAATGTTACCAATATATATTAAACAGGGTACAATAGGTACTATTGATCTACACAAAAAGTATATAAAATTCTAGCACACTCCAAGGTGGATGTAAGAACGTGGTACCCCCCGTGGGCGCGCGGCAGCATGTTATCCTGCTGGACGTCATATGACGTCCAGTCAGGATAACAGAACCACTTCCAGGACGTCAATCCGCCATAGGGCGGGCGGGAAGTGGTTAAATAGAATGCACTACATACTACTGATCTAAACACCAATATATAATTCCAATAAACTTAAATGAGGATCTCAGAAGGTGGAACCTTACCAATACATGTTAACCTTGCATGCAATAGGTACTATTGATCTACACACCATAGTATAATTCTATTAAACTCCAAGGGGTAGATTTACTAAAACTGGAGCACTCATAATCCGGTGCAGCTGTGCACAGCAGCCAATCAGCTTCATCTTGTTCCATTAAGCTTTGGCAATAAAATCTGAAAGCTAACTGGCCTCCACGCAGAGCTGCACCACATTCTGTACTCTCCAGTCTTAGTTAATAACTACCCAAGGTGGATGTAAGAGGTTATACCTTCCCAATAAACCCTAAACAGGATGCAATAGGTACTACTGATCTACACACCAATGGATATTTCTAACAAACTCTAATGTCAATACAAGAGGTGGCACCTTCCCAGTACATGTTCACCAGGCTGCAATAGGTACTACACAACTAGACACCAATGTATAATTCGAATAAACTCCAGCATAGAGGTAAGAATGTGGCATCTTATATATATATATATATATATATATATATATATATATATATACACATATATATACACATATATATACACATACACACACACACACACACACACACACAGTGTTCAGACCCCCTTGAATTTTTCACTCTTTGTTATATTGCAGCCATTTGCTAAAATTATTTAAGTTCATTTTTTTTCCTCACTAATGTACGCACAGCACGCTATATTGACAGAAAAACACAGAATTGTTGACATTTTTGCAGATTTAATAAAAAAAATAAAAAAACTGAAATATCACATGGTC
This sequence comes from Lithobates clamitans, assembly GCA_037952925.1. Taxonomy (NCBI): domain Eukaryota; kingdom Metazoa; phylum Chordata; class Amphibia; order Anura; family Ranidae; genus Lithobates; species Lithobates clamitans. The sequence goes on from JBBGZY010000513.1 coordinate 3,095,298, forward strand.
CTGAGTATGCAGATCCTTTGCTCAGTATTTAGTATAAGCACCCTTTTGATCTAATACAGCCATGAGCCTTTTTGGGAAAGATGCAACAAGTTTTTCACACCTGCATTTGGGGAACCTCTGCCATTCCTCCTTGCAGATCCTCTCCAGTTCTGTCAGGTTGGATGGTAAACGTTGGTGGACAGCCATTTTTAGGTCTCTTCAGAGATGCTCAATTGGGTTTAAGTCAGGGCTCTGGCTGGGCCATTCAAGAACAGTCACGGAGTTGTTGTTAAACCACTCCTTCGTTGTTTTAGCTGTGTGCTTAGGGTCATTGTCTTGTTGGAAGGTAAACCTTCGGCCCAGTCTGAGGTCCCGAGCACTCTGGAGAAGGTTTTCGTCCGGGATATCCCTGTACTTGGCCGCATTCATCTTTCCCTCGATTGCAACCAGTCGTCCTGTCCCTGCAGCTGAAAAAACACTCCCACAGCATGATGCTGCCACCACCATGCTTCACTATTGGGACTATATTGGACAGGTGATGAGCAGTGCCTGGTTTTCTCCACACATTAAGGTCAAAAAGTTCTATCTTGGTCTCATCAGACCAGAGAATCTTATTTCTCACCATTTTGGAGTCCTTCAGGTGTTTTTTTTTTTAGCAAACTCCATGCGGGCTTTCATGCGTCTTGCACTGAGGAGAGGCTTCCGTCGGGCCACTCTGCCATAAAGTCCCGACTGGTGGAGGGCTGCAGTGATGGTTGACTTTCTACAACTTTCTCCCATCTCACAAATGCATCTCTGGAGCTCAGCCACAGTGATCTTTGGGTTCTTCTTTACCTCTCTCACCAAGGCTCTTCTCCCCAGATAGCTCAGTTTGGCTGGACGGCCAGCTCTAGGAAGGGTTCTGGTCGTCCCAAACGTCTTCCATTTAAGGATTATGGAGGCCACTGTGCTCCAGGGAACCTTAAGTGCAGCAGTAATTTTTTTTATAACCTTGGCCAGATCTGTGCCTTGCCACAATTCTGTCTCTCTTCAGGCAGTTCCTTTGACCTCATGATTCTCATTTGCTCCGACATGCACTGTGAGCTGTAAGGTCTTATATAGACAGGTGTAAGGCTTTCCTAATCAAGTCCAATCAGAATAATCAAACACAGCTGGACTCAAATGAAGATGTAGAACCATCTCGGGATGATCAGAAGAAATGGACAGCATCTGATTTAAATATATGAGTGTCACAGCAAAGGGTCTGAATACTTAGGACCATGTGATATCTCAGTTTTTCTTTTTTTAATAAATTTGCAAAAATGTCAACAATTCAGTGTTTTTCTGTCAATATGGGGTGCTGTGTGTACATTAATGAGGAAAAAAAATGAACTTAAATGATTTTAGCAAATGGCTGCAATATAACAAGGGTGAAAATTTTGAGGGGGTCTGAATACTTTCCATCCCCACTATATTATATATATAGATATAGATAGAGTGTCTGCAATAGGTGCTACTATCTACACACCATTGTAGAATTCTAGTAAAATCCATGGTGGTATCTTCACAAAAAGTAAGCGTGCAATAGGTAGTACTGATCAACACACCAATCGATAAATCTAGTAAACACCAGCATGGATGCAAGAAGATGGTATCTTTCTAGTACGTATAACAGAGTGCAATAGGCACTGCTGATCTACACACCAATATATAAGAAACACAAGGGTGGGTGTATGAAGGTAGCACTTTCCCAAACACATAATAAACAGGCTGCAATAGGTACTACCGATGTATAATTTTAGTACACTTTAGGGTAGATTTAGAGGTGGCAACTTCCTAGTACAGTTGACCCAAGTGCAACGGGTACTATTGACCTACATGATTTTGTCCTTTTTGTTGCTCTAGTGCAGCTCAATTATGACTGGATCTGCTGGCCTGGATCACCGTTAGCAAAAACTAAGTGTATACTTAGACCATGCATTTCGAACTGGTGTTTTATGTGTCTATCACTCCTTCTGAGAACAAGTCGATAGGTTAACTTTTTTTCTTTTTTTTACATAATTTTGCAGAAAAATACTTCAGGAAATGTTTTATAACCCCTTTCCCTGGAATCAAGAAATGTTAATTCTGAAGTAAAAGATCAGAAATGTAGTATTTTGTTTCTTGAAGTTCATTAAAGGACACCTGTAGAAGGAATTGGACACTGGCAAACAAAAGCCACTGGCCAGCAAGGTATTATCCGTACCACTGCCAACATCCTTCAGTTTTCTTGAAAAGAGGTACATAGGAGTAGCTCATAAACACGGCGGGGTTAAGCCGGTATCTCTTAAACTTCAAGAAACCGATTTTACAAGTACAAAAACTCAGTTTTCTTTATTTTTCATTAAGGGACACAGGTTACATAGTTAACCTGATAAATTGAATTATATTGCCCTCTTTATTAGGAACTGAACACTGGTAAACAAAAAACTGCTGGCCAGCCAGGTGTAACCCCTCCTACAGTTTTTTGCTAGTGTCCTACGAAGATGGGCTTTTCTTTTTAAGATGTTTTTTTCATTGGCCAAGACTTCAGCTGCGTGCTGCTGAATCAAAGAAGGAAAGCGCACCCAAGTGTAGTTTTTAGAGGTCGACCGATATGGGTTTTTCTCTGGCTGATGCCGATATTTAGAAATCACGGTGGCCGATGGCCAATATATGATGCCGATTTTTTTTTGGGCCGATATATCCCTTCATCTCAAAAAATATAACAGTTAGACCCCTTTCACACTGGGGTGTTTTTCAGGTGCTTTTGGGCTAAAAATAGCACCTGTAAAATGGCTCCCCTGCAGAATGTGTGAACGCTCGAGTGCTTTCACACTGAGGCGATGCGCTGGCAGGATGTAAAAAAAAAAGTCCTGCAAGCGGCATCTTTGGAGCGGTGTATACCGCTCCTCCACCACTCCTGCCCATTTAAATGAATGCGCACCGCTGCCGAAGCGCCTACAAAGCGTTTCGGCAGCAGCGCTTCAGGGGCGCATTTAACTCCTTCCTCGGCCGCTAGCTGGGTTATAAGCGCCCTGCTAGCAGCCGAATAACGCCACTAAAATGACGGTAAAGCGCCGCTAAAACTAACAGCGTTTTACCGTCAACGCATGCCTGCTCCAGTGTGAAAGCAGCCTTAAGTAATACAGAAATTTTTTTACATTTAAGCATTTATTAAACAAAACAAACCTCCAATCAGTTCACTTGTATGTATAATTTAGATTAAAAAAAAAAAAACTATATCTCAAATATTAAATACACAAAAACAGGTAATCAAAACTTTCGTACGAAAAAAAAATGGGCTAACTTTACTGCTTTTTTTTTTTTTTATTTAAAAAAAAAAAAATTGCATTTGAAAGACCGCTGCACAAATACCGTGTGACATAAAATATTGCAACAACCACTATTTTCTTCCCTAGGGTCTCTGTTAAAAAAAAAAAAAAAAAAATAATAATATATATATATATATATATATATATATATATATATAATGTTTGGGGGTTCTAAGTGATTTTCTAGCAGAAAATACAGGATTTTTACGTGTAAGCAACAAGTGTCAGAAAAGATTTAGTCTTTAAATGGTTAAACTGAGAACTTCTACACACGGAGTTCAGTCTATTGATAAAAAAACCTGAAGAGATACAATGTATCTTATTAGATTTGGCAGGCTGCCCAAAGGAGGAGAGAAGAAAACTTCAGACAACTTGCACTGACTTCTATTACAGAAGTCACTTGCAAGTCCCGCTGAAGTTATAATCGGCTTTTTTTATCAGCACAATCGGCCGATGCCGATTAAGTAAAAAAAGCCAAATATCGGCCGATATATCGGTCGACCTCTAGTAGTTTTGTTTTTTGTTTAATGCACAAGGTATTGCACTTACAGGATTGAAAAAATCATAGGCATAGCAGTAAAAAAAAAAAAAACCAAACATCCTTCTCGAGGAGTACCTGCTGTCCGGTGTATCCCGGTGTCCAGCTGGTTTTAGAAAGCTGAACAGGACACTGAATCCAAACAGGAAGTGCAGGGGATCCAAGCTGCCAGGCATGGAGGGAAGGACAGATAACTAAGCTACGCGCACAGAGCACAAAGCTCCTTCTACTAGCCTAACACATTGTAAGCAACAGCTTAAATAGATGCTCAGAACCGGACCACGGCCATGGGACTAAAAGGACCAGCGGACCAGGAATATGTAAAAAAACATATTAGATTATCAAAAAACATATTAATGACAATAAATGTGACAAATAAAATATAGCTGATGGATGGATATAGAGAAATACTAATAATCAAATGTTTTTTTTACATGTTCCTGGTGCACTGGTCCTTTTAGTGCCACGGCCGTGTCCTAGATAGTCCAAATGGTGTGTTAGTTCCAGCACTGATTTTTGAAACTTTAGGATCCAACTAAACCTGTGACATCAGAACTGTCCATATTAGGTTTTATAATAAGTGTTTGAGGTGATGTTACTGCAATAGAAGGTCATCTAGGTATCACACAACAGGAATTCTGGGAGCGTAGAAAGGCCAGCACCAAGGCTAGAACCTTGGTGAACACACAGGGTGTGGACAATAGTCCAAACATTAGGGCTACAGAGTGTTAATGTTGAGTGTTAGCAACAAAACAAAAGTAGCATTAATGCACTGGAAAAATGGGGACATGTAAACATGCATCTGATGTCCACAGAGGCTAGAAGGTCTACCTGATGGAGCAAGGCTATGTCAGACTCGTTGAATTCGAATCATAACTTTGGAGTTCAAATGAAGACATTTAGAACCTTCAGGTCCAGGAGGACCGAGAACGGAGAAGAGGTTAGAGAAGACTTTCTGAGAAGGAAGCCATTGCAATGACTGATTCATTGACAAAGTTCTGCAAGTCTGAGTGGAGACAGAGGCACGTTGGACGACGGGAATCTGGGTAAATGCAGAGCGCTGAACTAGCTTGTAGCAATTGGACACCATATCTTTACTCAGGGATCAGAGACCCTGTCGGACAAGATGTCTGCAAAGGCCAACAGATATCCCCCCCACTATGATAAGCGGGGTGTCCGTTGATGGCAAAGAGGATTTTCCTGTAGGATTTTTTTGTTTGTTTTTGGCTTCAGTTGCAGGAGAAGTTTGAGGCTTATGCTGGGTACACACTGTAAGTTTTTTCTGTTCAACCCAGTGAGCCGAAACAAAAACCACAACAACTTACAGATCGCCGTACTAACACATGCGGTGATCTTCCTGCTGAGCTATTGTGTTCTGACAGCACCACTGGCATGGGTCACATTACAAGGTAACCTTACAATCTTCAGTCCATCGGGGACCAGGTATAGCCTCAAAGTGACACAGAGGATCAGTCGATCCAGATAGCTGCATAGTGAGCTTGGTTCGAGAAGCACGCAGAAATCTTGACTGAAAAACTCCTAGAATGCTGAAACTGGAAGTAGGCAGCCGCACACCGCAACAGGATACCAATGAAGACTGCTTTATTGTAATAAAGACAAGTACAGTCACAAGAGTCAATGGAAGGTTCACACATCTCGTACTTAAAGAAGAACATCACCTTTGTACAAAAATAATAAATGCACATCCTTTTGCAGGTAAAAAAAAAAAAATGCATTATTTTTTGTATTAGGATCCTGTAAAGCATTGCACCAGCGATCAGCAGATCGTAGATGCCATGCAGGTCTCCTGTATACTCTTAGTGCATCTGTTTACCTGTACATCCCAGTACGGGTAAACAGATACTCGCTGAAAGGAAGACTGTAGTAGTTAATTGAGAACTACAAGCCAACAGCCAGTAAGGCTGTCGGGACTTGTAGTTGAATCAAACACAGAGCTCTGTGTACGAATGACACGGCCATGTGGACAGAGCCCTGCACGACCGTGCTGCTTTCAAAAACTGACAGCTAGTACAGGGAACCCTATTCCTTGTACTGCTGCCACAGTGAGGGGGGGGGGAAGACAGTGGGCGGCAACTGCAGCACTGGGAACATGTTACACGCTCCACCCTTAAAAAATGGGGGGAACATGCAACATGTTCCCGAAGGTGAACATATCCTTTAATCATAAATAGGACGCTAGCAAAAAAACATGGGAGGGGGTTATACCTGGCAGTATAAATCAAATTAATCATAACTACTGATCCTGTGTCCCTTATCGAATGATAAAGAAAAAATATTTTTTTTAAATTAAGTAAATGCAACCCTTAGTATACAGTATTGCTGCTCCTTGAAGATTTAATCCTCCCCACTTCATCAGAGTTTGACATGCCTGGCCTAGATGGAAACTGCAGATAGATATACTATATGGCCAAAAATCTGCAGACACCCAACCAATACACCCATATGGCTTTTTGAACATCTCATTAGAAAACCCTGCATATTGCATGTTCTCTTTCCTGGTGTGATTTTTGTGCTATGTCAATTTAGTTTTGTATATTTACTGAATTAGGAAATAGTATCTTTTTATGAAGAAATGTTTTTTTTCCACCAAAACCATTGTACTCTTGTAGCCATCACTGCAATTTTTTCACTGGATTTCACAAACCTATGCATCTTCTTTTCTCCTGTCATTCTTAAGATTTGCTGCATAAAATAATGTTTTTTTTAACCCAAAAATGTACCATAATAATGGAAAAACACCACAATTAAGTCCTGAAAACCACAATATCAAATTAATTTTATTTGGGAATTCAGTTTCCATTTGAACTATAAAATATCATCACATTGAAATAATTTACCAAGCCTTTCTGAAGAGTTTTTTCCTCCACAAGAAAAAAAGGAGTTAACTAAAACAAAACAAAATCAGAACAATATTTGACAAATGTTATGTCTGCTTAGTTGTCTTCCAACTGTCAACATTTGGAGAATTTCCTCGGCAAGACCGGTTGGTCCTGATTTTCTATACACGCACATTATCGAAGGTGAAAAATATATTCCACAACAAAAATGAGCATCTTAAGTCCCTGGGAGTTCATTGCATAAAGAGGATACTGAACGCCATCACCACACAACATACGGCAACGTAAGGACTTTTCCGTTCACCTGGAAAGTAAAATATATATTGAAATATGTAAAGAGGAAAACATGCGAGAGGAAAAACAAACAAAAAGACCAGACTAATATGAAAATCAAATAAATACAGAAAATCAGCTATCATTTCAAAAATTACAGAAATTATATTAAAATGTTAGCCAATGACACATTAAACCACGAGTTAATTTTAAAATGGTAAAAAAATAGCCAAGTCAGCACAAATCATGGAATCAATCCAAGACTGCAATGTTTTTTGGCAGCAAAAGTCACCCTGAAATATACTGCATGTTCAAACTCCAGTTACTTCCAAGATGAAGTGTCAATCATAGCTGTAAACATTACAATACATTGCACTAATGTCTGGTGAATAACTAAACAACATCTGATGAATTTAGACAAGTGTGGGTATCGTGTGAAGCCAAACTGTATTTAAGGATATTTATTCTGTGGTTTAAGATGGCAGCAAAGCACTGATTAATGTACAGATTTATGAAAATGCACTTCAGATTCATAGGCCGTTCCTGTGTGTGACTGATTAAAACTCAATATAGGTAAAAAAACAGGGTGCTTACTTTGTGTGCTTTGCTAACTTTCAAATAAATATGGCTCTCACCAGCTAAAATGTTAAAGGCTTTATATTAACAGCTACATATGCAAAGTTTAGAGAGGAGGCTGCATGAAAAAAAAAAATGTAATTGTATCAAGTATAATGAACATTGATCCCTTAGCTTTGCATGTGAATAGTGTTACCTATATCAATTTCCTAGGAGCCAGACCCCATCCAGTGCATGCTATTGATTGCAACTTAGCACATCTCAATGCCAAACTGATAATCTAAACCAGTGGTTCTCAACCTCAGTCCTCAAGTACCCCCAACAGGCCATGTTTTGAGAATTTCTCTTAGATAAAATAGCTGTCCAAAATACCAAGCCAATGACTCTGATTTAAAGGACCTGTGCAAGATAAAGGTAAACCTGCAAACATGGCCTGTTGGGGGTACTTGAGGACTGAGGTTGAGAACCACTGATCTAAACCACCGCATTCATCTCTGCTGGCTTTGTGCTGGCTTTACAATGAGCTCAAAATGTCTGAAATTTTATGGGACTTCAGAGGCAGTAGCAGTTGGGGAGAGCTGAAACTCATAAGTAAATACTCCCAGTACAGTTTAAGAACATTCAAGCACTGCGGTTCTACGATACACCCTTCAATATGAACGTAGGCTGCAGGCCATGTTTTAAAATGGAATATTATTTACCAATGCTGCCTAAATGAGCTTTTCAAGTGTTTTAATTAAAATTAGGCAATGACATTATGAATGCACTCTGCATGATTTTTTACACCAGAAATGCATATGTATAAAAAAAAATTAATATAAAAATGTACCCGGAGCCTATAAAGTGTTTCATGGCCACAAATGTGGCACAGTTTTTACCTAAATCATATCCAAAGCCAAACCTTTAAAAGGGGTAGTAAACTGCATACAAAAAAAAAAAATGGGCCCTAGGCAGTTAAAAGTCATAATGTGCTAGTATGCATTGCATATAGCACAATTTGACAGTCTTGCCTGAAAACGAAGCCCTCCAGCGGCGCGCTGTCACTGCTTCCATCTTCGCCCGGTCTTCAGTGATCTGAATGGCTGAGCCAGCGATTACATCACTGTTTACGGCACGGCTCTGAAGGAACGGCACGGGTATGCCCGTTCATTCAGAGCGAATGCGCCGGAGACATCACCAGCTGCATTTAAAGTAAATATCTCCTCAACGGTGCTTGTTTAGGAGATGTTAACCTATAGGTAAGCCTATAATGAGGCTTACCTATAGGTACAGTAAACATCATATATGGGGAGTTTACCCACACTTTTACTACTTCCAGTCCACTCATTGCCTATAAACGGGGCAAGTCAGCTGACTCTGTCCATTCACAAAGGAAGGAGGAGGAGGACGGCGGAACAGAGGGGGACAGAGAAGGAGAGGGGAACGGAGGGGACAACGGAGGGGGGACAGCGGAGAGGCACAGAGAAGGAAAGAGGAACGGAGGGGACAGCGGAGAGGCACAGCAAAACGGAGGGGACAGCGGAGGGGGACAGAAAAGGAGAGAGGAACGGAGGGGGACAGCGGAGAGGTAAAGAGAAGGAGAGAGGAACGGAGGGGACAGCGGAGAGGCAAAGAGAAGGAGAGAGGAACGGAGGGGACAGCGGAGGGGGACAGAAAAGGAGAGAGGAACGGAGGGCACAGCGGAGGGGGACAGAAAAGGAGAGAGGAACGGAGGGGGACAGCGGAGAGGCACAGAGAAGGAGAGAGGAACGGAGGGGGCATAGAGGAGGATGCAGTGACAGTCAGCGGTGAGCGATCACCGCTGTATGTCACTAAAGCTGTTGAAAGCCGCTGGGGGAGAATCTTGTAACTCCCCCACGCGCCGATCACAGCTGTCCTCTAGGTATTGGGTGAAGCATCGGGAGCATTTGCCCGAGTACAAGTACTTGGGCAAATGCTCGGTATCGGTGCCGATACCGATACTAGTATCGGGTCAACCCTACCGGGGACAGCGGATCACATTACCGCTGTGGAAGGGTTATAGGAAGAAGTTGTTTTACCATGCGATTGCGGTTTTCATTCACAGCAATCACACAGTAAACAAAAAGAAACTGATGTTAAAGATCAGTCCTCTCTGCTCTCACTGTAAGAGCACAGAAAACCGATGC
>JBBGZY010000513.1:3110000-3122500 GCA_037952925.1 Lithobates clamitans
AAAACGAATTGCACTCCTGTGACCCATAAAAGAAGCCCAGCCTAAAAAGCTCAGGCTGGACTTCTCCTTTAACTCTTCAAATGCATGCAATGGTATGCAAGTATTCAATAACATTATGGTGTGGAATTCCAAACACCACACACTAGTTAACGGGCAGTTTACAGTTTTTTTGTTTATTTTAATGCACTGGAAAAAACAAAAAATAACAAAAAAAAACCCACCACAACAGCTGGTGGGTGGTAGGTTGGCTGGGATTTGAACTCATAACCCGAGTGCTTTGGAGACATCTGAGCAGACCATCAAGCCATTGTGCTAAGTACACAGAGACCTGCATAATAGTGTAGTATGATTAAAGAATGAACATAATTACTGCTTTATAGTCACCTAAATAAAAAAGATGAAAAAAATATAATACAACAGATATGCAAGTGTAAATGTTCAATACATGTAACTTTACAGAATAGCAGATATTACTCTGTAATACTCAGTCATAACTGCATTCGCTAGCAAAAGAAGAAAAAAAAGAAAAAATAGGAATACTAATTGGAATATACATCAATAGATGCACGAGGTAGAGCACAGAGCACATCTCACATAAAAATGTTTTCTTCACATACATGGATCATGGTTGAAGTGCAGTGCTATATAATAACTTGGTAGAAATTGGCATTTGCAGATCTGCGGAATCGCCGATTAGCCCCGATTCCGAATTTAGTAAGGCATGTTCGCCACAAATAGCGCAAATTTTCATTCGCACGTTCGCCTATTTGACCTCTCAAGTGCCTGAAATGGGCATTATTCTATGTAGAGCACCCAGTACTTCCCGGGAATCTTAGTAAATGATCCTCACTGACACCAATTCAAATTTTTATTTTTTATTCTACCCAAAATATGCTGACTGTTCCATTTGACCCTGACCTTGACCCCAACACTAACCCTGGCAACCTTGATCTTGTTATTTTTTTCTTCATTATTTTAATTTTTTTTTTTTATACACACTTTGATTAGTTTACAATTCATTACAAAAGAGGAAGGAAACCCAAGGGCAGGCTCACAGTGACTGATCACTGTGATAGCCAATCAGGGGCAGTCCCGGGTCCGATCGTTAGTCCGAGGCAGAGCACAGTCTCTGATGGGAGCGCACTGTGAGGCGTGCTCCCAGCACAATGGAAGGTACGCATGTATGCGGCCCCGCGAAAAAAAAAAAAAAAAAAAGCCCACTTCCGTGAGGTCACATATGCATGTGTAGTTGGCACAAAGGGGTTAAAGTAGGTGCCTCTGCATGTCAACCAGAAAATTTGCATTTATTTTAAAAGTGGACATTCAGATTCTTACAAATGCACATTTCTTTCTGGTCCTTTTTAAGCCCAGCTACGTAAACATTGAGTAAAAGAATATTGAAGTGTACAAGAATGTACAGTATATAAGCATACAGGGTTGAAAAAAGTAATGTTCATTGGAAATTAAAAATGTATACATTTAAATTATCAGTATAAGTGACATGTACGAGTTGTCCTCAATTTTTCCAGGTATAGAATACACTCCAGGAAAGGCAAAAATTTTAACTATTCCATTACTTTTTTTATCCAACCCCTCAAGCCAATGTTAACAGACAAGTAAAAATTAATTTTATGAGGAAAATAAAATAATTACGTGACAACCTGCATCCCAAACTCTTGTCCATCAGATGTTATCAGCTACATTCCACAGTCTTGATCTAATTGACCTTATAGGAGGAGGTGATCAGTACCCTGCAGGGAAAGGTCTTCCTTGCTAGCACCCAGCAAAGAGCTGGCAGCTTAAGATTACTGAAACAAGTTTTAAGTCCAAAAGCAGATCCTAAATCTGCTTCTGAAATAAAGATCCCACACAAAGCTGCAAATCAATTCTGAGCAGAACGTGGCATCTTGCAGCACAGCATATGTTTAACTGCCGTTTCTATTTTACTCTGGCTGCTCATACACTACCATCCCTTATGCAACCACTCATGTACAAAGCTTCAATTTTGAAGACGTCACGCCATAACATCCATGCTGTGACCATATACATAGGGTTTGGATTCAGGCAGACCCCAGATCAACCTGCCAGCAAAAAAAGGGGTACAGACCAACTTTAGCAAGGCATTGCACTAAGAGTTCCAGTCATGCTTTTTCTAAATCTGCCATGTCTATAAAACATCTGATACACCCTTCATAAACTTCTACCAATTAAATGATGTTTCTTTTTTAGGAGAACAAAGAAAAATTGTCAAAGCAAATAAAGGGAAGCTATAGAGGTAAAATGATTTAGGGTAATCTTTGATATTTCTAAACTGTATGTAATAAATATATATAATTTCTAAATATATACCTGTGCAAAAAGACCTTTCTTTTTTTTGTAAAACGAGAAATACCAAGGTGTACTACAATACACCACCCTTCACATATATACAACAATGTGACTAATCAATACAGTACTTTTCAATATACCCCCCCCTTCTTCCTCCAGGCATTTGCCCTTTGTATTAGTTTTTTCAGTGCAATATAGAAAAGTTCACAAATTAAATTTAAAAAAAAGTCTTTGTGTAATCACTCCAAAGTGGCAAAAAATGAAAAGGAACTAAAAAAAAAAAAAAAAAAAAAAAAAAAAAAAAAGTGCTTGAGAATTAGTGCCATCTTCTACTTTCTATTAGGTGACCATGATCGCTCCCCTCTTGAACACCTCCCTCGCCAAATTTCCTTGACCCCTCAGCTAATAAGAGGGTCTTTTTGCACTCAGATATTTTTCCTCCATCCATTGTGGATTATTAAACTTCCATCTTCTCTGTTACACCTCAGGGCCAATCATATAAAAGAAACCGGGAAGACAGCATCCAATAGTGTAATCCCGCTGGATTTAAGAGTCATAAAAAACAATAAAATCCACTTACAATGTTAACAGGTTTGTATGACACAAGCTAGAAAGTGCACACAGACTCCTGGGTGCACTCCACAAACTGGAAATGACAAAAGTGTAAGTGATGTAAGAAGATTCGTCCAACACGTTTTCACGATCTGATGTCATCAGGGACGGTGTTGGAAGATGGCACTAATTCTCAAGCACTTTACTTAATGTGGAGTGATTACACAAAGACTTCAAATTGAATTGGAAACTTTTCTATATTGCACTGAAGGAACTAATTAAAATGCCTGAAGGGAAGTTTTTTTTTTTTACATGGAAAAAGTACTGTATTGATTAAGAACATTTCTGTAAATACAGAATACTTGAAAAAGTATTCATACCCTTTGAAATGTTCCACATTTTGTCATGTTACAACCAAAAACGTAAAATGTATTTTATTGGGATTTTATGTGATAGACCAATACAAAGGGGCACATAATAATTGTGAAATGAAAGGAAAAATGATAAAATGGTTTTCAAATTTGTTTACAAATAAAATATCTGAAAAGTTTGGCGTGCATTTGTATTCAGCCCCCCTGAGTCAATACTTTGTAGAACCACCTTTCACTGCAATTACAGCTGCAAGTCTTTTTGGGGATGTCTCTACCAGCTTTGCACATCTAGAGAGTGACATTTTTGCCCATTCTTCTTTGTAAAATAGCTCAAGTTCTGTCAGATTGGATGGAGAGTGTCTGAACAGCAATTGTCAAGCATTGCCACAGATTCCAATTGGATTTAGGTCTGGACTTTGACTGGGCCATTCTAACGCATGAATATGCTTTGATCTAAACGATTCCATTGTAGCTCTGGCTGTATGTTTAGGGTCGTTGTCCTGCTGCAAGTTGAACCTCCGCCCCAGTCTCAAGTCTTTTGCAGACTCTAACAGGTTTTCTTCTAAGATTGCCCTGTATTTGGCTCCATCCATCTTCCCATCAACTCTGATTAGGTTCCCTGTCCCTACTGAAGAAAAGCCTTCCCACAACATGATGCTGCCACCAACATGTTTCACTGTGGGTATGGTGTGTTCAGAGTGATGTGCAGTGTTTGTTTTCCGCCACACATAGCGTTTTGCTTTCAGGCCAAACAATTTTGGCCTCATCTGATCAGAGCACCTTCTTCCACATGTTTGCTGTGTCCCCACATGGCTTCTCGCAAACTTCAAACAGGACTTCTTATGGCTTTCTTTCAACAATGGCTTTCTTCTTGCCACTCTTCCATAAAGGCCAGATTTGTGGAGTGCACGACTAATAGTTGTCCTGTGGACAGATTCTCCCACCTGAGCTGTGGATCTCTTCATCTCCTCCAGCATTACCATGGACCTCTTGGCTGCTTCTCTTATTAATGCTCTCCTTGCCCGGCCTGTCAGTTTAGGTGGACGGCCATGTCTTGGCAGGTTTGCAGTTGTGCCATACTCTTTCCATTTTCGGATGATGGATTGAACAGTGCTCTTGTGAGATGTTCAAAGCTTGGGATATTTTTTTTTTACAATCTAACCCCGCTTTAAAAACTTCTCCACAACTTTATCCCTGAACTGTCTGGTGTGTTCCTTGGCCCTCATGATGCTGTTTGTTCACTAAAGTTCTCTAACAAACCTCTGAGGGCGTCACAGAATAGCTGTATTTATAGTGATATGAAATTACACACAAGTGGACTCTATTTACTAATTAGGTTCCACTAGGTTTTAGATAGGGGTATCAGACTAAATAAAGGGGGCTGCGTACAAATGCACGATACACTTTTCAGATATTTGTAAATAAATTTGAAAATCATGTATCATTTTCCTTCCACTTCACAATTATGTGCCACTTTGTGTTGGTCTATCACATAAAATCCCAATGAATACTTTTTCAAGGCACTGTATGTGAAGGGAGGTGTATTGTAGTTCACATAGGTTTTTTTTTTGTAAAAAGAGAAAGTTTTTGCACAGGTATATTTTTAGAAATAATTTCATTTATTTTTTGGTTCATTTGAGAATGGTTCATAAAAGGGGCAAGTATATTGTAGTTCACAAGCACCACACCATTCAATTTTGTAGATTACTTTTTATTCCCTTTTACTTGGGGTATAAAATGGTGTTTGGGGAAATATATTTATCACAGTAGCGTGGGAGCAGTCACCCAATTCTAGGAAATTTATCTTGAAATCATGTACAGAGCTATTGAATAACGGGCCAGTAGTTTCCCCAACCTATTCATTTGTGTTTGTAAATTATAGAGATCAACAATGAAGAAGTTTAAGTTGAAAACAAGAGGCCCTTTATTACATGGAATAAAAAAAAAAAAAAAAAAAAAAAAAATAGCTGAGAGCTTCATCAACATAAAACCACTCAACAATATTCTTTATTAACCTAAATAGAACCATATTTGAAAAAAACAAACAAACAAAAAAAAAAATTCTCCAGCACAAATGAAAAAAAAAAAAAAAAAATTACTTTCAATAGCTTGTACTTACTGGAAACTACAGAACAGTTGAGGACAGGGAAATGTTACAGTAAAAGCACATGTTTAGTATAGATGTTATATCTCACAATAGATACACACTACAAATCCTACCCAAGTGCGGTAAAAACTGTTGGTGCTATATAAATCCTGTATAATAATAACAATTCATAAATGATTTGAATCTGAAGTGGATTAAGAAGTGATCATTCTTTCTCTAAATGAAATCATGGCATTATGAAAAGGGGACTCTTCCATCGTCTCTATACATGAGCAAATTGTAAAATGGTAAAAATCTAAAATTCAAAAAGTGTCTTACCCAGTTTTATTTTTGTCCAGAAGATTGGGTACCATAGCTCGGAGATAAGCACATGTGCAAATCAGCAGTAGAATCACTGTCAATAAGCTCTGGAAGTTAAAAATGGCAGACTGGCAAAAAAAAAAATAAAAAAATATACATAAATACATGGTTAGTAAACTTAAAGCCAGGTAGGTTGATTTGACACTGTCAACTTTCAGAGGCCATAAATTCTGTCATAATTTGGCCTATATGAGAGAATAATCTAGATTGTAAGCTCTAACGAGCAGGGCCCTCAGATCCCTCCTGTATTGATGTGTATTGTAAGTGTACTATCTGCCCCATGTTGTAAAGGGCTGCGCAAACTGTCTATATAAATCCTGTATAATAATATTAATAATAATACATATGAAAATAAGACAACGTTCTAGCCCAGAGTCTTTAATAAAGTCCTTGATCGATAGGCAAAACGTTTTAATTTTTGGATAGTGTAGGGAAAAGTTACTGTACAACCCCTTCCACTAATTTTGCCCTAGAAACACAACAGGAAGTGAAAATGTCTGAGGGGAAACCCCCCCGCTCCCCGTCACCAGAACAGATGTTTTCCAAGGGAAGATTTCCCCTTCACCTCCTACTCTGGTGACAACTATAAAATTCAGGGTTTCATATTAATAAAATATTTATCCCAAAAGGCTAAAAATGTCTACTGTAACTACTTAAAAAGTGTTAACTGGAGTTTGGCTTCAATTTGTTCAGTGTACTGTATCTAAATCTGCTAGTCCACCTAACACTCCCCTCTCCTCCGACTGAGATTGCGTCTGTCCAAAAGGTGCCCCTGTGTTCCTTTATCGATAATGGGGGGCAGCCCAGTACAGGTGGTGTGTTACTGGCCACTTCACCAGATTAAAACAGAGGGAAAAGAGCCTAGAATAAGAAAACAAAAATGCGGCCACCACATCCAATGATTAGTAAGCGGCAATACATTATACAAATATACACACATTTTTGGTTTAGGGTTTATACTGCTTCAAGGTGACAAACATCACCATGTATAAAAACACCCAGATACTTTGGACAGGAGGGGCGTTGGTGAAGCACTAGAAACCTCACAGGGTTGGTACCCCTTCCCTACTGTTTAAAGCGGTAGTAAAGCCTGCTTTGTGATTTTTACCTACAGGTAAGCCTATAATAAGGCTTACCTGTAGGTAAAATGAATATCTCCTAAACGTGCACGATGTCAGCCCTCTCAGCGGTTCAGCAGTCAATTTTCCACCTGGAAATTAAGAAATGTCAGACAGGAGGCTTCAAACAGGTTAATCAGAAACTATCTGAAATTCGATCTGTGTATAGCCAGGTTTAGGTTTTAGTGTAAGAGACACTTTCATTGTTTTTGTACTCCAAAGAATTTAACCACTTGTACATATACTATGGCAAGTCGGCATAATAACGTACCTGTATGTCATGTGCCTTTACCGGATTGCGGATCCTGGCACTCGGGGCCCGGTGATCATGTGGTCACAATGCAACAAAGCTGTCATGAATGAATTCACTCATAACAGCTGTGTTACTTATGCTATGATTGACCCACAGCTATCAAATGGTACCTGGGCAAATCACAGCACCCTGTACCATGTGATTAGCTGTAACCAATCACAGATAACTAGTGATCACATCTCAATACATTTGAACACAATCCACATAATCCACCGTGTTACTTAACGAAAAAGTGCTCAAATACTTGCTTCAATTCGTGCTCCACCACTGTGTGAACAAGATGGACTCTTACGAGCAATATAATATATATATATATACGCCTTTGATAACTTGGGGTATCACCCGTTTTATAATGGTAGTAGATGAGATCCACATACATAGTGCTTTAAGGAATTGAGCCTGCCACTGATCTCTCAGACACCTTTTCTCTCTCCCCCCTGCAGCCCAGACCCAGAAGAAATAGAATGTCAACATAGTGTAATTCCGTTTTAATAAAAGTAATGAGTATAAAAACAGTTGTATCCTTAGATTTCTTGATGCTCGGGTCAGCACCAACATACACAGCCTGGTTCAAAAGACTATCTGTGCGCCGCTCAGACAAGCCGGCGTGCATTCCAGCTGATAGACTTGCTAACCAAACCCGACAGGAAGCGACGTCACGGATGGCGGTCGCGCAGCCTCAATGCATTTTGCATAATAGCATCATCAGGAAGCTCCTGCTTTATATGGACTTTTTTTCATATTTTTACCTTTTAAGGATTTTTTGCATTATAATTGACTATATATATATACCGTATTTATCGGCATATAACACGCACTTTTTTCCCCTGAAAATCAGGGGAAAATCGTGGGTGCGTGTTATAGGCCGATACCCCCCAATTATGTGTGATCGGAGCGATCGCGGCAATTGCCGCGATCGCCGCCGACATACACAGCAGTGTGGAAATTCAAATACGGCGCCGAGACTGCAGTGTCTCGGCGGAGCGGAGCTACACATAGCCGAGAGTCTTCGGGTTTTTTCGGCGCCGCTTACAGTCCCGCCCATAGGGCGGAACTGGGCGGGACTGTAAGCGGTGCCGAGAAAACCCGAAGACTCTCGGCTATGTGTATCAGCGCTCCGCCGAGACACTGCAGTCTCGGCGCCATATTTAAATTTACACAGGGCTGTGTATGACGGCAGGGATCGCGGCGATCCCACAAAGCTGGACGGGGGCAAGGCTGCACGGGGGGGGCAAGGCTGCACGGGGGGGCAAGGCTGCATGGAGGCAAAACTGCACTGGGGCAAGGCTGCACTGGAGCAAGGCTGCACTGGGGCAAAGCTGCACTGGGGCAAGGCTGCACTGGGGCAAAGCTGCACTGGAGCAAGGCTGCACTGGGGCAAAGCTGCACTGGAGAAAAGCTGCACTGACAAGGCTGCACTGACATTGCTGCACTGACATGGCTGCACTGACAAGGCTGCACTGGACACTGGGGCAAGGCTGCACTGACACTGACAAGGCTGCAGATGGACACCGATAACGCTGCATTGATGGGCATTTTAATGTAAGTCTTTCTTCCTTAAACTTTACTCCTAAAAGTTTTTTTCCTTAAAATTCCCTCCTTAACTTGGGTGCGTGTTATACGCCGATAAATACGGTATATATATATATATATATATATATATATATATATATATATATATATATATATATATATATATATATATATATATATATATATATATATATACACACACACACATACATATATATATATATATATATATAGCGCCCACAGTTTACGCAGCGCTTTACAACTTGAGGGTAGACAGTACAAAATAAAATACACTTTAACACAGTAGGAATCATTATGTGGATTGTGTTTGTTCAAATGTATTGAGTGTATATGTACATGTAATGTGTATTGATGTTTTTTGTTTCCAAAATTGTGTGAGAGCGCCTTACTTTTCATTCACTTTATTTACACTGAAGTGGTCTATCCACTTAAAGGGGCAGCTGCATATTTAAGCTTTTTTTGAGTTCTTGTGGCCAGGTTGGCGCCAAATTATACTTCGATTATACTCACTAGTGATCACAGCTGTCATGAATGATTCTTCATCCAAACACCACGAGTCAAGATAATCCCAAAGAGTGAAATTGTGGTCTCATCTGACCACAGCACTTTCCTCCAATCCTTTGTCAAATTATTTAGATGTTCATTGGCATGGCTGTACATGTGCCTTTTTGAGGAGGGGACTTGCCGTGTTTGGAAGAAGAAAAATGCTGACTATGACCCTAAGAACACCCTCCCTACAGTCAAGCATGGAGGTGGAAACATTATGCTTTGGGGCTGTTTCTCTGCTAAAGGTATGAGTTTGCTGCACTGAGGGGGGCCAATGGATGGGGCCATGTATTATAAAATCTTGGATGAGAACCTTCTTTCCTCAGCCAGAACACTGAGGATGGTTCATGGATGGGTCTTTCAGCATGACAATGACCCAAAACATACCACCATGCAACAAAGTGGTGCCTCAAGAAGCAGCACATTAAGGTCATGGAGTGGCCTAGCCAGTCTCCAGACCTTAAAGTGATTGTAAGGCTTCATCTTTTTAAAAAAAACAAAAAAAAAACCAAACATGTCATACTTACCTCCACTGTGCAGTTTGTTTTGCACAGAGTGGCCCTGATCCTCGACTTCTGGGGTCCCTCGGCAGCTCCTACTCTTATCAGATAACCCCCCTAGGAGAAGCGCTCTCCGGGGGGGGGGGTACCTTGGCGGGCGCACTCCTGAGTCCAGCATTTGCATCCATAGACATGAATGCCGGACTCGGTCTCGCCCCCCGCGTCATTGGATTTGATTGATAGCAGCGGGAGCCAATGGCTGCGCTGCTACCAATCTATTCAATCAAGAGCCGGGACTCTGTGTAGAGAGGGAGAGTGCGGCTCCGCCAAGAGGATGAAAGGGGTACAGGTAAGTAAAACTAGGGGGTGGGGGCTGGTCACTGCCAGAAGTTTTTTCACCTTAATGCATCCTATCATTCATATTCTCTGAAAAATGGGCAAGAAATCAAATTCTGCCATGTAAACTTATGAGCACAACTGTAAAATGTAAAATATATACTGTATATACTCGAGTATAAGTCGAGTTTTTCAGCACATTTTTTTGTGCTGAAAGTGCCCCCCTCGACTTATACTTGAGTCAAGCAGTTTTCTGCAGCAAAAAAATGTATTTTCCAAACCGACTTTGGGGCCCCGTATCTCAGGGCCACTTGGTGCTAGGAACCCCAAATGGGGTGCAAATCCAGTGGAACTGGTACCATAACATACCCAAAGCTGGAGTTCCTAGCACCAAGTGGCCCCCAGATACGGTGCCCCAAAATCGGTTCAGAAAATGTCATTCTCTGCTGCAGAAAAGTGCTTGACATTTTCTGAAGCGATTTTCGGGGCCCTGTATCTCGGGGCCACTTGGTGCTAGTTTCACTGGGTTTGCACACCAAATTTGGGGTTCCTAGCACTAAGTCCCGAGATACAGGCCCCCAAAGTCGGTTAACCGTGTCCATCTGCAGCAATGTCTTTTCGGGACCCTTTGGGTTCAGAGACCCCAAATTTTGGCTGCAGCTAGGGGGCATCTAGGAACTCCTAACTACTGAGTTGGAAGTTCGGGGGACCTATGGCTGCAAAGGGGCACAGTGAGGCATGCAAATGGGCATTGTTGACCCTCTTTTCCACTTACAGTAGCTGTGCATTTCTCACCCTCGTCTTATACTCGGGTCAATAATTTTTTCCCATTTTTTTGTGGTTAAGTAGGGCCTTGACTTATACTCGGAACGACTTATAATTGAGTATATACGGTATATTACACACATTATATATATATATATATATATATATATATATATATATATATATATATATATATATATATATATATATATATATATATATATATATATATATATATATATATATATATATATATATATATATATATATATATATATATATATATAATAAATGTGTTTGGACACAATAGCTGCATTATTTACATTTAAGTAAACTTGGCCTGGAGGAGCTCCCTGTTATCACAGCTGGAATGCGTTTTTACTAGAGTTAGTAAAATACTCCTATGATGGACATTCTGTAACTGCCTGAATCCAAGTTATATTGGGTTAATATAAAACTATAAACGGGGGTCGCAAAAAATTACGATCACATGTGATTTTCTAGGCAATGCAAAAGGGGAAAAAATGCACATGACTTTTCTTCTTATGAAACATACAGAGGTCAGAGTGACAGAATGAGATAGAAGCATAATGATTATCCATGGGCAGACTAGTTGCAATTGCTCTCTTGTTGGAATACCTTTCTGGTCAGATTGATGGACTCTAGGGGAAGCAGATCACTTTCATTTTGACTTTGTTTGACCTCACTTATACCGCACTGGAAGCTCGAAATTGAATTTAACCATTTGATATGCTCTAAAGACAAAACATTAACATTGCTTTAGGCACCAGTTGGAAAGCTGTCAATGCAATGGATACCAGAGCCTGGCTATCAGAACCATCTTTCCCAAGTCTAACCTTGTGTCTTATCTGATCAAGGAGAAAAGAGACTTCTGGCTTCCATCTTTATGTCCCAATGTGTCTTTCAACACAAAGAGCAAAAAGAATGCCTCTACTCTGGATGTTATCAATGAATATTCTGACCTTCCACTCTATATATTCAATTTACATGTTAAAGGATGTGCAAAGAAAAGCCATGGTCTCCTTAACACATGTGCTCAAGAGTAATGAAACAAGGAGTGTGGAAGATAATCGTGAAGGGACCTCTGCGCTACTAAACAATGGCACATAAACTGCCGTGTGCTGAAAAAATCATAAGTGTGCTGCTGCAAAATCTAAAGTGTACACCTAACCACCATAGAACAATCAATAAATAAAAATGTGATTTCGTGCAAAACACAAAGACATATAAAAGAATGGGTGAAAATTCATAAGTATAAAGAACTTGTTCCCATGTGTGACCTGTATTATAGCATAAGTTCTGTCACCATGTGTAAGTAAATAATCAGCAAATCAAGTGTGGAAATATAATATAAGATAAAAATTAGTCCAATAGTGAAAAATAAATGGCATATAAAAAAATCCCCACAAGGTGGTAATGATGGTAGAAAAACCAAAGTTCAAAGGCTAAGATGAATCTTCAGTACATATGACATCTATAGTAATAGTATTCATAAAAATTATTTTGTGCTTGAATTAACAGAAATAATATCCGTGCAAAATCCGCTTGTGTTCATGCTCACATTGCCCTTACCTTAAGGGGCTTAAATAAAAGCCCTGTAGACAGTGCTGCATGGTGGTGTAAATGACT